>JASVEL010012236.1:0-418905 GCA_032618575.1 Nicotiana noctiflora | reverse complement strand
GCAGTAATCAGTACCAGCAACGACCAAGCAAAGTCGATACAATAACAGCAGCAAACGAACAGCAATGACACCCAAATTCCAAAAAACAGCTTGAAGAAACAAAATGGCCAAGGATAATAGGAAGTTCCAGGGATGTTTAAAGCCAAACAGAGAGTTTAAAGTGAACCAACGACAGTTTTCAAAGTGTGTTCTAGTGTTCTGCCAGTGAGTTTTTTTTTAGAATTGTATGTATATGTGTGTCTAGTGTTCTGCCCCTGTTCTCAATGTGTATGTATTCCTCTGAGTCTCTCTCTGTTTTCTCAATGTCTGTTCTCTGTTCCGGTGTATGAATCTGTTCTCTTTTATAGATCATCAACAGATCCAGCAACCCCTTTTTTAATCAATTCTAAATCTGTCCAGCACCTATTATTCCCCCTTTTTCAACCTTTTTTAGTTGTATATTCCCTCCCATGTGCATCCCTTTATCTTCTAATCACTACTCCCATGTTATCTACTTTTCTCACCTTTTCAAAACACTAACCAGCCAGCAAGTCCCCTTTTTATTAAGCAATTCTAAGCTAAGTGGTGCATTAATATTCAGCATTGGTAGCCCACTTAAATTGAATAATTTTCAGGTTTCAATCCCCTAAGCTAACCTCCTAAAGCTACTGAAGCTATCAATCTATCCAAAAACCTATCAGCTATAACCAAGGCCTAACAGAATTCAGCAATACACACATTAGGATTCGACAAGATCCAAACCAAAATTGATTAACAATGAACTTAACCAGTGAGTCGAACAATCAACAAAGCGAATCAAATCCTTAAACAAACAATGCAAACAGAAATCTCCACAAAATCCAAACCAATAACGTTTTAGCTATCGATTAAACTTTGTATCCAATTCGTGACAGATTTAAGCAATTCAGATTTTTAAAAGTTTCAAAAAGATTCTGTAGGAAAGTTTCAACACACACACAATAGGCATTTACAACTCGTTTCGGCAGCGGTAAATCTAACTTCAGTAATCAAATAAGCTGCTTGATTCGAGTAGACTAAATAACTGCATTGCGACTAACAGGATTCACAAGGTCGGGCAAAATTCGACGACTATCGAATCGAGTCGAATTCTTATCTTATAACACCACACTTACAATAGACAAATCAAGGAAATAACAAGTCGACCAAATAAAGGGTCCCAAACAGATGAGGAAAAACAAAAAATCACAACAAACGGACAACCATAATCAAAACAAATAAAATAAACCAGGAAAGAAAGGAAATAAAATAGTACCTCCGAATAATTTAGAACAAAGCAGTGGCCGGCCACTTGAATTTTCGTATTCGGAATCGAACGGACATGGGCCAACTCGGACTCGAGATTTTTGAGGCCAAACGGGTTTTAGTCGACCGTTCTCAATTAAGAACATCTCGACTAAAACCTATTGAACCACTAAAATCTTCAAACGGCTTGAAATTCGTCTAGGGCTCTTGGGCTCAAATTTTCGATTTAAAATTCGAATAATTCTAGTATCATTTGAGGGTAACCGGTTGGATTTTTGGACTGAGGGAGGCTTGGGGGTTCGAGGGTGTAAATTTGGTGATGGATTGTGGCGTCGCCACCGGGTTTTGGGTGTGGGGGAGGTCCGGCGGCTAGGGTTCTTGGGGAGAAGGTTCTTTAGGGTTTTGAGAGGGATTGCAAATGGGGCAAAAATGAGAGGAGATCGGACGAAGGGGGGGGGGTCATTTGGTTATGGGTAAAATGGTTAATTAATCCTGGACCGTTGGATGGAATATCATCAACGGTCCAGATTAAAAATGGGAATTGGGGCGGGTTTTAGGGTGATGGGGCGGGTAAGAGGTTGGGTCTGGGCAGGGTATATTTCTGATGGGTTTTGGGTTATGGAATTGGGTGCATTTAAATTGGGCTTGAAGATTAAAATACACTAAGCCCAATTCCGATTTCCTTCTCTTTTATTTGATTTTTTTTTATTTTACTCCTAAATTAATTTTCAAATGTAAACCAAAAAATCTTAATGCAAAAAATTATAAAAATCCTAATTAATTCACAAATAACAAATTGATGCTTAATAAAATTATCATACGTTATAAAATAACAAAATTAAAATAAAATTTACACAATTGGAGCTTAAATGGTAAAAATGCAAAAGATATATATTTTTATGTGATTTTCTATTTTCATAAAGCAAACTTAATTACTCTAAATTACAAACATGAATTTATATAAAAAAAATGCAAATATTTTGTATTTCATTTAAATAAATAGAAATGCGCGCACAAAAATGCAAATAATAAGAGAAAGACAAAACACAAAATCACAAAGATCACGCTCAACACAAAACTTATTTTATTTTGAATATTTTGGGAGTAATTCTTACGTATGGCAAAAATCACGTGCTCACAACTATCGGACCGGAACTTCAAAAATTAAAACTTCGGCATTTCAAGCCTAAATAAGCTACGAACCCCCAATATACATTCCGAACATGCTTCCAAACCCGAAATTACCCAATGGAGCTAACGGAACCATCAGATTTCCATTCCGATGTCGTTTTCACACTGTTCCAAACAAGGACCATTTTTCAACTCTTAGGCTCCCATTTAGGGACTAAGTGTCCCGAAATACTCGGAATCCTAATACCAAACATCCTGGCAAACCAAAATAGTTGAAATGAATTTATGGGAAGTAGTTAAGGGAGAATCGGTGCATAAATTCTATAAATGACTGGTCGGGTTGTTACACGGTGGTTGGTGGTAGTGTTTGTTGATGATGGTAGGTTCATGCTAGCAGCTAGTAGTGATTGATAGTGGTGGCGATTATGATTGAGGATGGTGATGGTGGTGGTGGTGATGGATGGTGACAGTTAATAATGGCGGGTGGAGATAGTAATTGTGACCGAGGAAGGTGGTGGCTGCGTGAGGTAGGTTATAATTATGGGCAGTGTCGGTCGTGGTTATTGATGGTAATGGGATGGTCAGTTGCGTTAGTTAAGCTGGATGATTGTTGATTGTGGGTGATGGTGGTCAAAGTGGTAGGGATAGCGGGTGGTGATGGTCAATAATGATGATGTCTATGATTGAGGATGATGGTGGCGTGGTGGTGGTGGAAGTGGCGGTGGTGGGGGTGGTTGAGTATGGTGGCATGGTGGTAGTTGATAATGGTAGGCGGTGGGGGCAATTAATAATGAATATATGATAGCATCTTAATGAAATTAAGTCTATGTTATAGATCTGAATCATACATACCTATTCAGACCCATTAAGTGGTTGTGAAGTAAAAAAAACAAATACACTTAATAATTAAGATCTAAATAATTAAGATTCAGATTTTAAAAACAAACACATTTAATGTGTATGATCTGAATGATTATGATTCAGACCTACATTAAGTGCAAACAAATGAGACCTTATTATACTCAGCTAAGATTTACCCATTCCTTTTCGATTGAATTGTTCAAAGAGATTTATATATCTTTTGGGTTAAATGATTTTACACTGTCTGTGGGGATTTCTATAGCTAAAACTATAGTTGTTTATCTAGATTTTGGAAGACGATTAACTATCTTTCCTCATACTTTATAAGAACCAACAATGATTGATAAAGAGAAAACAAAGCTAAAAGCAGCATCAGATGTCGCGAACAACCTCATGAGTTCCCTCAACGATGCCGACCAGGAAAACCATGAGAATATATATATGTGCGTACCATATGCTGCTTATGATTAAAATTATGTTACCGAACCAAATAGTACATCTATACCACCAGAGCTTACAACTTAATTAATAATTTATGCAATCCCCCTTACCAAATAACTTATGTCCTACATAAACCATCAATGCTAATTAACCTATCTGCAAAGATGGTGCTTATCACAATAGCACACAAATGGAGACTTAATTAGTCGGCATGGCCCTGCTATCAGGTTTTGGCCACCTCTTATATTGTAATGGCAAAATAGCCACCGATATGAGTAAATTGACGTGTTTTGCTTCAACTGAAATATGGAACAACACTCCAGTAATCGGTCCAAAATTTTGGCAAGTGAAACCTTGGTAAACTATGCTAGTATTTTTAAAATGCAGCAATTTTAAATTTTTATTAGTACAAATTCGATAAACTATTCATGCTAGGATAAATTGAATGAAGTCTCAACAGTATAGAGTTCAAAATTCATGCGTCCTATCCCTTCTACTCTAATAGGATAATATTCTGGTAATACTCTAATAGATAACATTCTTTCTTCTAAATACAATTTCAAAAAGGCAAACTATTCAAAGAGAGAGAGAGAGTGAGAATGGTGTTTTGAGCTTCTGTTTATGAGCCTGAGGCTTCAAATTATATCCCGCAACACCGCAAGGAGGAATTTCAAAAGAAAAATGAAACTGGATAACCGCTCTCAAAATAATAGCCGAAATAGTATATATATATATATATATATATATATATATATATAATTTAAATTTTTTTAGCTATCGAATATAAATAATTTATGATACGGGCTTAAAATGATAATACCCCAATTTCAAGATACTCTACTACTTTCAAGACCAAAAAAATGTTGTTCAACTAAAATAAGATAAAAGAATTAAAAGCAAAAGAACTGTAGTCATTTCTTTGTAAGATGAAGTCACTGTTATAAGCTTCAACTCATCAAATATGATTTTGGACTTGCGTGCATACTTGGTTTAGAGCTTCGAGAATTCGGGTAAGTTTTGAATAGGTCAGAGAGTAAATTTTGACTTAGAAAAATAATTGTTGCAGGTTCAGAGAAGTTGCAGGTCTTTGAACCAGGTTTCGCAGTCCACAGTGATTTCTCGCGACCACGTTGGAATTTATGCGGTCCGCGATGATCAAGGCAAATTCTTCACGGCCGCGCTCGATATTTTGCGGTCCGCGATGGAGCTCTACGGCCACAATTCTTTTTATACGGCATGCAGTGAGGGTACGAGAGGACTATATAAGCAGGACTTTTCAGTTAAACATAAAAGGCGATTTTTCAAACACTCTTTCCTTCCCAAAACACAAGTGATTTAAACTCATTTCTTTCACTTCTTAACTTTTTTTTTTTTTACAAGATTTCATCCTAGAATCTAGGGTTTTCACGGTGGAATTGGGAACTTTGGGTAAAACCTAAGAATATTAAATTTTGGGATTTAGATCTCAAATTGAGGTTAGATTCCAAAACCAATTATATATCCGGGCTCGAGGTAAATGAGTAATCGGGTTTTGGTCTAAAGTTTGGGTTTGGACCAAGCGGGCCCGAGGGTCGATTTTTGAATTTTGAGAAAATCATTTGAATACATTAGATTTGATTCATTTAGCATTTATTAATAGTATTAATTGAATTGTGGCTAGATACAAACGAATTGGTGGTAGAAACAAGATGTAAAGCAATAGGTGAGGCTTGAATTGTGTTCGTGGCATCGAGTAAGTGTTTGGTCTAATCTTAGCTTTAGGAATTAGGAGTTGTGTCATATTTTCTATGTGATAATTTTTAAGTACGACGTATAGGCATGGTGAGGAGTATCTATACGTCTGTGTCAAACATGACCGTGAGTCTTGTACTTTGATAAATGTGACTCCGTTTCATATTGTTCATGCTTTATGTGATGATATATGTTGTTGGACAAGGCTTGTGAAAGTATTATTGGTAATTGAATATTGAAGATCGTTGGCTCAATTTGTGAATTGAATTGTGAAAGTATTATTGATAATTGAACATTGTAGAGCGTTGGCTCAAGTTGTGAATTAAGTTGTGAAGTAATTGTGAAAAAGAGAAGTGGTTTATGAAATTGTCACCCTTGTCGGGATATTATTGCTTTTGATATCATCTCCCTTGCCGGGACGTTATTGCCTTTGATATTGTTTCCCTTGCCAGGATACTGTTGTTATGTTATTGTTCCCTTACCGGAATTTTGTTGTGATTTTACTGATTCCATTGCGCGTATTACTTTGTGATTGTTGTTTGTATAAAGAAGAGTGTTAAAGCACGAAGGATAATGTCGTGCGTGATATTGTGAGAGAGTGTTAATGCACAAAAGGTGATACCATGTCTTCGTTTCTTAAATGAGTGATAATGCACGAAGGATCATTTCATACCATGATCATGTGAGGTAAAAGAATGAAGGGTGATGTCGTACTGATTATATTAATTTTTGGTGAGGACGAGAGTAAAAATATGAAGGGCCATGACGTGCACTTGTCTTTGATTTCCTGATCTCTATTGATAATTGTGTTATAGTGTTCTTTATATTAAACTGTTAGCTTTTGTTGTTACTTGTTGTTCCTCGTAGTATGTTTCCCCCTTTCTATCTTTAATTATAAAGTTTTGTCTTTATTTTTCGATGTACATGATTTAACTGCACAAGTTTATATGGTAGTCTAGTTCTAGCCTCGTCATTACTTGCCGAGGTTAGACTAGGCACTTACCAGCACATGGGATCGGTTGTGCTGATACTACACACTACACTATTGTGTGCAGATTCCGATACTGGAACGTACAAACCTTAGTTTTGAGTTTTTTCCTACATTCTATTTGAAGACCCAAGGTAGTCCTGCGGGCATCCGTAGGCCTTGGCGTCTCCTTCTATCTTTTCATTTTGTTTCTTATATGCATTTCAGAGACAACATTGTATTTATCTTCGGACCCTTATTGTAGTATTCGTAGACAGTCTGTGAAATTATGACACCAGTTCTAGGTAATTTATGTTATGGATTAGTATTGATGTCATTTTTAAATTATTTCATTTCAGTCTTCCGCTTATTAAATTTTGTTGTTTATATGATGTTGGTTCTTAATTTTTTAAGGATTAAAATGGGAAAACGGTACGGAAAAGGGTCAAACCTTCCCCTAACGTATCAACTCTAGTCTAAAAATGCCCTCCGTTAACCTATTTTGCAAATAATGACCCTACCATTAAAAATCTGGCATACTTGTAAACTTAATTCTAATGGATGAGTTGCAATATATTTAAACATATTAATAATTTCACATAGCTGTATCTAATTGGTTATTCATTAAACCATGCCCCAAACCTGATTGTTACCCATCCATAACCCAAATGTACCGACCCGACCCAGCAAACCATATTTTGCCCCTCTTCCCCCCCCCCCACCCCTCTAATCACATGACTTTAGGTCATTTTCACCAACTTCATCTCCAAAATTTCAGCAGCTTCTCTCTTCTCTTTTAACTTCTTTGCTAAATTGGAGTTCGTTTATTTTTATCGTTCAAATGGCAGAATCTTTTTCTAATTCTCCTCGTGATGTAGGTGATGCTTGTGTTTGTAATTGTGGACTGGTAGCCAATCAATTTACTGCTACAGCACCTATGAATGGTGATCGTAGATTCTATAAATGTCCTCGTTACGAGAGTAATGACTGTCGTTATTGGGAATGGCGCGACGAAGAACTTCCACCTTATATATCAATGTTTATCCACAATGACAAACATTGAATAAACATTGATACATGAGGTGGAAGTTCTTCATTGTGCCATCAATAGTCGTTCTTAGAGTTGTTCTATATTATATTTGTGTCCAAATACATATTCTCGTATTAATGAGTGACTATTTTACAATGACAATTTAAAATATATCTAAAATCTAATACCCGACCTAAAAAGTGGCAATTTGCTAATTTCTCACCACAATGGACAACATTCGTGATGGTAAAATATCTTTCAAAGCAAATGTTCCTTGTCCATTTATAGTTCTCTGCATTTCAATTTATGAGTTAAATTTTTTAACTCTAGTTTCAGTATCTCCTAATTAATTGAAGTAGAAGGTGGTTAAGCCAATATAATCATTCCTCAAAGAAAATGTGCCTTATTTAACTCCAAATCTAGTCATGCTAATTTCACCAAACGGGATAAACAAGTCCACAAATTTTTAAAACTTATGATTGTGTTCCAATATTTATTAACAAACTAGAATCCTTCTTTTCTTTCTCTTGTTTCCATTAAGAACTTAAACTTGAAAGTTTACAACGGCGAATACCAATTAGAGACTACTCTTGAAAATTTTAGTGAAATTTTCATAAAGCACTAATTTTCAGTAGTAATTAGTCATTTATAGATACAATTTATTGTATTAAAGATTATCGATATCTTTTCTGTGGTTATAGATGTATTTGATTTATTTAAGTTATTGTATTCATGAATACAATAGCAAAAATAGGCGTGAATCGGGGAAGTCCAGATAATCAATTATTGTATTTGAGTGTATTCGACTGTATTCATGGAGTGAACCATGTGACATCTGGACAAATTATTGTATTGGCTTGTATTAGAATGTATTCACGGCGTGAAATAGGGAATTACATTATTTTTAAAATGGAAAGTGAATCAATTAACATAATAGACTCCTAATATAACTTAACAAACTCAATTATAACATATACATTTTGTATTTTCAAATATTAAAAAGATTCTCAATCGAAAAATACCCCAAAAATATAGCAATCTTCAGAGAAATTATGTAACGCATATGAATATATAAATTATATTAATAAAAAAAACTTATGAATACATTCATGGCATATAGCGAGACAGTAAATATAATATAATACATAAAATACAGTGGGATACATTGAAATACAATGAGAAAAAAGATCGTCAATACAATGAAATACATGAAATATAACAAGATACATTGAATTATAATAAAAAAAAATACAATAAAATATATGAAAGTACATTGAAATGGTATCTACAAGAACTGGTTAGACAACTGGTTAGAAAGATCACGACCACCGTAGAAACAATAAGAACCCCAAGCGACTCACGTTCAGAAAACTACCGACCAAATAAAACCAAAGGCGGATCCGACTGACTGAAAAGGTAGATGAAAAGCCAAGCATCAAGGAGACCGGCGAGAAGAAAAAGGGTATATAGTGTTGTGATTAGGGAAAATGCAAGAACAACGACGATGAGGGAAAGCTAATTGGTACGGAGATAGGAATAGTTTTTGCAGATACAAAGGGTAACATCCGAAACGGATCCGGGTTTGGAGAAGGCTGAGCGATCAACGAGTTCCGACCACACACGGCGATTTGAAAGACCATCTTGGATAGTATACAAATACAATGGGATTAATCAAAATAGAGAAAAAAAATGTAACTCATTAGCTATTCAGTCGCTTAGAGCTAGGAGATAACCAAAATTAAATATTTTGCTATAAACCCTAAAAGGTATCTATAGAACATAATTTTTTTAAATGATATTTATTTATAATAAGGAAAATTTTCGCTCTTATACCATATAGGAAACTATATTACCAAATATGTTCATAGTTTGCATATTACCCTTCGTGCTAATAGTATTCTATAAAATATAGATAATGCATTAAATATGGACTCATTGTAGCTGTAGAATTCCATATTTAGGCGCGCTAAAATTGGAGAATTAAATATTTTTCAAGATCCTCCAGAATGCAAATCACACACATTCATAATTATTGTCGGCTTCTTTTTAAATTTTCCATACTCTATTTTTACGATACACTCTGTTTCCAAAATTCTCTCTACATTTCTCTCTATCTCTCAATCCCAAATTTCAGTAATATAAAGCAAAGGAGAAAGCAAATATTTTACCATTGACAGCCATTAAAAAGCTTTGAATTCAAATTTAGGTTTTTAATAATTATTATTTATTTGGATTGGGTATTGTTGAAAATATTTGGAAATATGATTTGGAGTTTGTATCTCAATAATGACGAGTTTTGGTGAAGATTAGACTTGATTTTGTAGAAAAATTGTAGATTGTTGTTTATTTACTTTTGAGCTTTGTATTTTTGTGCTAAAATGTTTTATGGGAGCTTGCTATTCCACTACGTCTGTTTTGGAGCTAACTTGTGCAGAGGATACTAATTGGTATATAATTGGTAATTAGGTATACTAAATATAATTATATCAAACCTTAAACATTGAGGATAATATAGTTTTCTATATGACATAAAAATATAAAAATTCCTTAAAATAAATAAAGTGTTAATCTTTAATATGGGAAGTAAAAATTCTAAACTTTAAAAGTAGAATATGGGGTAAATGAAAATTGAAATTAGATTATGATCCTCCATGGTCCAGCGTGCTAGCCCGAGATTTTGCACAAGACCAATTTATCTTTTTTATTGGGCTTTCTTGTTAATGTAACTCCACTTCTAAGGCTTTTCCTGGACACCAACCCCTTTTTCATAAGGTTGGTATATTAAAGGGCTTTTTTCATTTTTACCTCACATTAGAAATTATTTATATTTGATAGTTAAAATTTTGTATAATTTTTTTAATATAATATATAAGATGTATATATATATACAAAAATATATTTTTTAATTATTATTTTAAAAGCAATTGTTCAATATCATTTTTTCTATATTATTACATAGGTTTTGGAGACCCTAAGCCCATGTAGTGGCGTATTTTAATTGAGCTTTCCTGCTATTTGGGTGATTGCACAAATAGAATCATTGATGTTTTTTAATTTCTATAGCAAAGATTAACTCTCTATTTATTTAAAATAAATATTATTTAAATAAATTACCTCCATAAATATGTTCTATGGTTTATAGCAAAATTTTTAATTTTAGGTATCTCCTATACTTAAATCACTATACACGTTATATTTTATTGTCCTCTCTCCAGTTTCAGATTTTTCTCTCACATATATCATTTTTCATACAACTTCTCAATACAAATTCATTCTCTCTCTGTAAATTGATACAATCTATTTTTATTCCAATTCCTTGTAATCACGCTAAAAAGCAGAATCCTCCTCACCCACAATGCTACTTCCTCCTTCCCTAATCTTGTGTAAATCATAATATCATCTACATTGTACTGATTTGCTTCTATAATTAGTGTGGTAAGTATTTATTTTATTTTTTTGATTTTCACCATTTTTGCTTATTCTCATTCCTTCTACTCACCAAATTTTATCTAATCAACAGTACCCAAGTCAAATTCTCATAATATCTGAGAATACAACCCGCAAGTTAATTACTAGAGATAGACCCGCTAAAATTCTCAATTTCGATGGGCCCTCTTTCTCATTGCAAATCAATCAAGGGGAATTGGATGCAGGTTTAGCCAAAAATTTGGCATTGGAGAAGAGAACAAAATCTCGACATGAAAAATTCAAAAAAACCCAAGTCAAGAAATCATTAAAGGAAACAAGACTTCCCATTCCGAAAAAGAGAAAAAACCATATCTCTGAAGCTTCATTTGTCAAGGGGAAGGAAGTTGAAGCAAGTAAAAGCTTTGATAAAGTCAAAGAATAGGTAATTTCTGATGAATTCATCTATATTATTCATGTATTCATCTGTATTTATACGTATAACATTTGTTCAATGTTCCTGTTCTAAAAGGTTATTCAACGTATTTTTGTACTTTTAAAAAATAATGATACAAATATGTATATGTATTTTGATGTATTTTTATAGTTATGTTTTTAAGAATTTTCAAGGTTCTTATCATTGTTTTGTATTCTATTTCAATGTATTTATTTGTTGTTTTAATATGTTTAATTTTTCAGTCTGTATTTAGTTGTATTCATATGTACTCATGTTAGATATATTTATGCCATGTATGTTTTATGCATTTGTTTTTATATGTATTTAGTCTTGTCGGTGTATTTAATTGTATTCATATGTATTCATGTCAGATTTACTATGAAATATGCGTTGTATTCAGCTATATTTATATGTATTTATACTTCTAAGTGTATTTAGTTATATTCATATGTATTCATGTCAGATTTACTATGAAATATGTGTTTTATTTAGTTGTATTTATATGTATTTATTCTTGTTAAATGTAGGAAATTAATCTTTTTGTGAAAAATAGCCAATATTTGCACCGCATATCAGTATATATACTAACACTGACATAGTCTCCGAGCTAAAGGAGAATCTTACTCCAAAGCCGTACCAATAACTGGGTAATACTTGTTTTAGAAATTTCCTTCAAATGAAGCATTGTGAAGTCCAACATCAACTCTTCAGATGCTTTATGGCTCTCCAGTTAGAAGGAACTCCTAACAATGTATTTGTAATACACGTCAATAGTACTTCATCACATTTCTCATTAAGGGAGTTTGCACTTGTGACTGGCCTCAAATGTGTTGGTAATGATGCTGATTTGAGTTTAGTGAAAACGTTCCTAACCGGCTTATTGAGACTTACTTTGGAGGTGCCAATCTTGTCAAGAAGAAATATGATGAAATGCTTTGCTGACAAGAACCAGGGTCACAAAAACAATAATGATGCCTTGAGATAGCTTTGTTGTATTTCATACGCACCTTTATTTTTTCATACGAGAAGTGTGAGCACGTGATTTTTGCCTCACACGAACTATTCCCAAAGAAGTCAAAATCAAAGTTGTCTTATTTTATTGTATACATAATTTGTGAGTTTCTCACGATATTTTGTGATTGTTTACGTCCATGTGTGCGTGTTTGTTTGTTGTTTAAATTAATAGAAAAATACCAAAATATATGTGTGGCATTTGAATTTAGAATTTAGTTAAGTAATTTATTTCATAAAAAAATTTTAAACCAAAGGGTGTGTTTTGCATTTTAATATTTTAGTCGAAGTCTGTAATTTTAATCGATATTTAATATGTGAACTGTTATTAGAACTTAATTAGTATTCTTATAAGTTAATGTGATTTTTTGTAATGTAATTTAGGATTTTGGTTTTTAATTAATTATGAATTAAAACAAAAGAAACAAAAATAAGGAGGAAATTCGAACCAGGCCATAGTTTCCCATCAGCCCAAACCGTCACAAGCCCAGTCCAAAACACCCCAGAATCCGGTTCCGCCTATGCCCAAACCCAATCTCCTAACCCGCCCTATCATCCCGTTAATCTGAGCCGTTGGATGTAATAATCCAACGGTCCAGATTAAAATAACAAACTTAATACACAACCCCCCCCAAACCCCCCGTTACACCTTCATTCACCAAACGACCATTTTCACCTCTTCATAGAGACGAACCGTAAATCCCTCCGTTGCCACCACACTCCGCTGGCCGGAAATCGCCTCCACCGGCGGCAGTAGCCCAAACACTCCCAAATTTACACCACAAGCTCCCCTCCTTCCCCCTACACGAATCCACAAACCTTTCTTCTCGAATCATTACCAAACGTTTCGAATCTTCTTCAGAAGAATCGAACCAAGACCTTAGTTCACCCAATCGCCCCCAAATTGATACCATATACTCCCCTGACCGTCTTCGTACCCATACCAACGTTGGTCCGGCTCGAATCTGGTCGGAACTGGTCGAGCCCCAAATTAGGCATAAAAACCCAAGAAATTCCAAATCGTGGATTCCGTCCAAATTAAATAAAGACTTAGGGTCTAATTGACCTTAGCCGAAGTGTTCTTAGTTAAGAACATTCGATTAAGGTCTGTTCGACCTCAAAAGTGTTCAAATAGGAATTCGAATCTGGGTCGCCTAGTTCTTAAGTTTCTCTGAGGTATTTTCCTTTCCCTATGTTTTAGTTCTGTTTTATTAGCATCTGTTTTTGTGTTTAGTTTATGTTTTAATTGATTTTTTTCAATTTTCGTATCAATTGTTATGCCCATCTCCATAAGACTTTTTTATTCTGTCAACTTTCCATGTTTGTTGTTAATTGTATGTGTTAAAAACTATATATTCGATTCGATTAACATCATCAAATATTTAGTTCGTTTGTCCCCTGTTTTGCCCAAAGCCACTGAATTCATTTTGGTAGCCTGTTTGTTTACTGTGGGTTTGTTGTCTATTATAGCTCGTATGGTCAATTAATTAAAGGTCATCTACATAATTCACTTGAAAAACTGATAGAATCTAAAAGAACATGAATTGTCGGCTTCTATTATTTGAAATACAGTTAAGTCAACACCCATTCTGTGATCTGTTTGATTTGAAAATGAAATAAGTGTTAAGCTTAGGATGAATTGGTATAGTTGTAGAAACTCGTATGTTTTTAAGCTCGAAATCAGAGTGAACACAAGGTTACATAGCATATAATTTCAGGCTTATCAACTTATGGTTAATACAGTTTAACAATCAAGGGGGTTGGTTTAGGGGATTGGAACCTGAAATTGTCCAATTTAAGTGGTCTGCAATGCTGAATATTACTACCACTAAGCTATTGGATTGTTTAATCAAAAGGAACAATTAGTGCAAAAATACACCGTGTAAAACACCTTTAGAGGCAGGAAAAATATAGGTAACATGGACTGTCAGGGCATGCCTAATTTAAACAGCATGCTGCCCTTATTAATGAGATAGAATAATAAGAAAGTGGGATAATGGAGTAGGAGGGTTTTGGTTCTAGTGTTTAAAAATCAGAGGGTGATGGGAGAAAAGTTATTTTTTATGTTTTAAGTGCTCTTAAGAGCTGGAAAAGGGGTAAGACTTTGGGTATAAAAGAAGAGACTTAGGACACTTAAGAGGGGACTGAAAAACAGAATACAGACTGTAAAGAACACATTGAGAGAGGAAGAAAAACGGGGCAGAATATACACTTGAAAGGATATACACACACAGATACAGAGTAAATAGAAAAGATTCTAAGAGTGAATACTGAGAGTGAAGTCTTTCGAGAAGCAACTGTGTTTCATTTTGAGTTTGAAGTTTCCTTTCCTTAGAGTGTCTAAAACCAGAAATTATTGTGCTTTACTACTGGTTTCTTCTGTTTCTGCTTGCAATCGCATTTGGTATTACTGGGTTGTGAAATTGGTATTCTTGGGGACTTGCTACAATTTTTGAAACTGTTTTGTTGTTGTTGCTGGTCTTACTGCTATTGATGATCCTTCCTTCCCTCATTACTTTAAAATTTCAGGTACATATTTGAATTACCCTGATGTAAGTTCAACATTAAAGTGAAATGAAGTTTTATGCCATATATGAGCTTATTTGATTACTTGTAGTTTCAGTCAACTAAATGAAGATATTTAGTGTTAATTTGTCGAATGGTATACTGGATCATGATTTGTTTAAGTTAGGATTATTGCCAATTGATATGGAATGTTAAGTTGAACCGTAGACTATTGAAATTTTTGGATCTGTGATATTTCATTAGTGTTAACTTAGTATATAGTATACAATCGTTTAGTAACAGGTTTAGTTGATTGGGACTTGTTGAAAATTTTAGAATTGGAGGAAAAGTCATGAATTAGTTTTTGTTGCAATTGATTATTGGATGGTTCAAAACTAGGTCTCGTATTAATTTCTTCTTCCCTGCTTATGTTAAATAAAGCTTTAGTGTCATTAGTAATAGGTCGTTGTTATAATTGGTAACATGTCATTATTAAATTGTTTTAAGTCATGTTAATTTATCATCAAAATCGAATTCGGGTTGAGCTATGATTAGTTAGTTTAAAATTGACACCTTTTATCTTGAAAATTTCAGTTAATGCATTAGTGGAAATAAATGTGCAATTGACATCAGATTTATTTTGAAATAATTCATTAGTGATCCTTAAGTGGTTCCTCGTCATTGTCGCCTAAAGTTTTGATGCACATTAAGTAAAAATCTTTTCTTAATTTAATTGATTACACGCACGAGTCATTGACAAAAAATCAAGGTAGCTGAAAGGAGAAGACTTAACCAAATAATACTTAAATAATAATTAGTAACTAGGTTTTACTCTCATTTATGATTAGAGATGAAACATGCATGAAATGTAGTACTCTAGGATTGACCTTCAAAAAATAAATAAGACGATCCTTGCTCAATAAAATATAAAATCGCGGGGCCCTCCTAAGTGTACATATATATTAAAATACTTAGATTACAGGATATGCCGTTTAGCGAATTTCACGGCGTCCTAAAAGTAATAATGCACTAGCATCTTTAGGCACGTACTTAATAAAATTATCTCCCTAAACTCGGGTACACATTTATGTGACCCTAATCCAAATCTCAATGAAGTCGGAACGCATCAAAAATTGCGGACACAGTTATGTGACGAAATTCAAGATGCATTCTCACGACGTTGTAATCCTCTTCCAATATAATAAGTGATAAAAGCAGTTCGAAGTAATAATTGGCACATAAGTTCGTAATTGTTAAAAATCAGATAATTAATCCGAAATATGATAATTAAGAGACCGTGCTAGAACCACGGAATTCGGAAATGCCTAACACCTTCTCCCGGGTTAACAGAATTCCTTATCCGGATTTATGGTTCGCAGACTATTAAATAAAGTCAAACCTTTTCTCAATTCGGGATTCGAACCGGTGACTTGGGACACCATAAATCTCCCAAGTGGTGACTCTGAATCTTTTAATAAATAAGATTCTGCTTCTTCTTTTAGCTGTAGTTATAACTCGTAGATTCTCTGTAATTCATTAGGAATGGTTGTAATAAATATAGACTATATGAATTCGATTAGAGTAAAGTAGTAGTAGATAATAGAATAGTTAAACGTAGTTAGTAGTTTATCACCTAATTCTAAAACTAAAACAGGCTAATACACAGCTAATACAATTAGATATATATATATATATATATATACTAGACATATAAACTGGTACTTAGCCATTTTGAATTCTGAATCAGAGTCGTTTAATCCAAAAAGTATAAGTAGTTCCGCTTGTATTACTGTTTATATACACTGAATATGAGTTATCTACAAATCCGCTTTTAAACCTTGTCATTTTCAGTAGTTCAAGCATGTTTAGCTAATTCAGAACACTGTATTTCTTTAGTTGAAATAAATTGACAAAATAATCCTGCAAACTAGTACCATGATAACTACTTGAATATCTGAACCTACTATATAGAATAATAATACTGATACAAATTACTGTTTTAAAGTGTCTAATTAGTTGCTAAAATTGAAATTAGTAGTGGTCAAAAAATGTAACTTGGCAATGTTTGAAATGATTAATTAGTAGTACCGAATAATACCTGCTCAAATACTGATATTGAAATATTAGCTTTGCTTTAATTTCGTTCGTGTAGTCTGGGCCTAGTCATGAACACAGGCCCAAATCTGATCAAGGTAGCATTCCTGCCTTCAAATAGGAACAGTGGTATACGTTGGGCTCCAGAGGCCCAATTATCTTAATAGTAGACTGTTAAGCAGTCTAAAGTCAAGGCCCAATAACGAATAATGGTCTAGACTCCGATATTATAGTTTGAAATAGTAACACAAAAACAGTTATAGGAAGGAAAAACAAAAATAAAAAATATAGTATATGAATAGGATTGAACCTTAAAAATAAGGGACGAGCCTCGTTCGGAATAAAAAATACGCGGGGCCCCCAAATGAATTCTTATGTAAAATGGTAGACTCGGAAGTACCGTATAGCAAATTTCACGGTCTTTCCCAAAGTTACAAGACGTAGACATTATAGGCACGATAAACGAATACATTCCTAAATACGGGTGCACATCTTATGTGACCCAAATCTATAATCCCGGCAAAGCTGAAATGCATTAAAGTCGCAAGCGTACTGGTTGCGGTGTGACTTGAAATGCGTTTTCGCAACGTCACAAATCCTAAAATTAACAAAAAGCGAAATACCAATAACGTTTGAAACTGAAGCATATAAGGAAATCAAATATAACAAATACGGCAGTTGAGCGACCATGCTAGAACCACGGAATCCGGGAGTGCCTAACACCTTCTCCCGGGTTAACAGAATTCCTTAACCGGATTTCTAGTTTCGCGGACTGTTAAATAGATTCATAATTTCCTCGGTTCGGGATTAAACCGATGACTTGGGACACAATTATTTTTCCAAGTGGCGACTTTGAAAATTAATAAATAAAATCCCATTTCGAATGTCCTTTAATTGGAAAAACTCCTTCCCCACTACTATTGTTATATCCCTTTTCGGGGTGTAATAGTAAATAGTTGGGACACCATAAAAGAGAGAGGGAGGTGTGACACCAATGGTTCAGTTAGCTGTGGCAGCTCAGCCAGGTATTACAGCTCAGGCAGGCGATGGAGCGGCTATGTCTTAAGATTCTTTTTGGAGACTTGATCTGTTCTCCGAGCTCTTTACCACCACTTTCAGCGGTGCTTCATTATGGGATCCACGGGATTTTGTATTCAGTTGTCATGAGATTCTCAGGACCATGGGTATAGTGGAGACCAACGGGATCAATTTTGCCACCTTCCGGCTTAGAGGATTCGCCAAGACTTGGTGGAGGGATTTTTGCTTATCTAGACCAGTAGGGTCTCCAACTTTGACATGGGATCAGTTCGGGGAGTTATTTTTGGAGAAGTTTCTCCCAGCCACTCAGTAGGAGGCACTTCACAGGCAGTTTGAGTGCCTCCAGCAGGGCTCCATAACAGTTACACAATATGAGACTAGATTAGATGACTTAGCACGCCATGTTATTGTGATACTCCCCACGGAACGAGAGAGGGTCCGGAGATTTATTGATGGATTGATTCGGTCGATCTGTCTCTAGATGGCTATGGGAGTTGGTAGTGATATTTCCTTTTAGGAGGCAGCCAATGCAGCCCGCAAAGTTGAGATGGCCCTCGCATGGGAAGGTGGTCTGGTGTCGGACAAGAGTCATCGTCATTCTAGTAGGTTCAGTGGTACCTCGTCTGGAGGTAAGGATTCCTATGGTAGGGTTCATTCACCAATGCCCTTTCAGTCCGCACTTCAGGTTTCTCATGGTACTCCAGGCAACGGTGATTCTCAGTAATACTATTTAGATCAGTAGCCTATCAGTGCACCCCCACTTCAGAGCTTCAGGGGGGACATTCACATCGACAAGGCCAGTAGTTGCAGTACCCGAGGTCTTGTTATGGTTGTGGTGACCCCGGTCACATTGTTAGGTTTTTCCCTTGAGCCTCGGACAACTCTCAAGAGCAGGGTCCTCAACCCATGATTCAAGCAGCAGGTGACCTACAGCCCGCCCAGCTAGCCAGAGGCGGGGGTAGGGATCATTGAGGTGGAGGTAGGGACCGTAGAGGTAGAGCTCAAACCGACAGAGGTAGACGTCAGCCAGTAGTTGATCATCCTAGAGACATGATTTAGGGAGGTAGGGCCCAGCCCCGGTGTTATGCTTTGCCAGCTAGGCCAGAGGCTGAGTCTTCCGTTGCTATTATTACAGGTACTATTTTGGTCTATGATAGGGATGCTTCAGTGCTATTTGAACCTGGGTCTACGTATTGTGTCATCTTATTTTTCACCTTACTTGGTTATGCCTAGTGATGCCTTGGGTATTCCTGTATATGTATCTACACTAGTGGGTGATTCTATAGTGGTCGACCGGGTCCATCATTCCTATGTAGTAGTATTTGAGGGTCTTGAGACCCGTATTGATCTATTGCTTCTAGACATAGTGGATTTTTGATGTTATATTGGGAATGGATTGGTTGTCCCCGTATCATGAGATCTTCGATTGTCACGCTAAGACCGTGACCTTGGCTTTACCAGATTTTCCATGATTAGAGTAGAGAGAGGCCACAAGACATGCTACTCGCAGTGTTATTCATATGTTAAGGCGCGATGCATGGTCGAGAAGGGGTGTTTAGCTTATTTAGCATATGTTTGTGATTCCAGCAAAGAGTTTCCTTCTATTGACTCAGTCCCTATTGTTCGGGAGTTCCCATAGGTTTTCCCTTCAGACCTGCCAGGTATGCCACCCGATAGGGATATTTATTTCTATATTGATCTGGCCCCAGGCACGCAGCCCATTTCTATCTCACCGTATCATATGGACCTGCCAGAGTTGAAGGAGTTAAAGGACTAGTTACAATATTTGCTTGAGAATGGTTTCATTAGGCCTAGTATTTCTCCTTAGGGTGCACCGGTGCTATTTGTGAAGAAAAGGGATGGATCAATGAGGATGTGCATTGATTACTGACAATTGAACAAGTTGACAATAAAGAACAAGTATCCACTGCCAAGGATTGATCATTTGTTTGACCAGTTGTAGGGTACGATGGTGTTTTCAAAGATAGACTTGAGGTTTGGCTACCATCAACTGAGGATTAGGGCGTCTAATGTCTCTAAGACAGCATTTCACACTTGGTACAGACATTATGAGTTTATGGTCATGTCATTTGGGTTGTCCAATGCCCCAGCAGCATTTATGGAGTTGATGAACCGAGTATTCAGGCCTTATTTAGACTTGTTTATGATAGTATTTATTGATGATATCCTGGTATACTCATGCAGTCGGAGGAGCACAAGCAACAACTCAGAGTGGTTCTTCAGACTCTGAAGGATAGTCGGTTGTATGCTAAATTCTCAAAGTGCGAGTTCTGGTTGAGTTCAGTTATATTTCTAGGTCATGTAGTATCAACAGAGGGCATTCAGGTAGACCCGAAGAAGATCAAGGCATTCAAGAATTGGCCTCGACCAGCTTCAGCGACTGGGATTCGGAGTTTCTTGTGGTTAGCCGGTTATTATCGTCTATTTGTGGAGGAATTCTCATCTATAGCAGCCCCGATGACCAGGTTGACCCAGAAGGGTGCCCAGTTTAGGTGGTGAGACGAGTGCGAGGAGAGCTTTCAGAAGCTCAAGACAGCTCTGACTAACCGCACCGATATTGGTTTTTCCCACAGGTTCAAGGCTTTGTACAGTATATTGTGATACTTCCGATATTGAGCTTGCACAGTATTGATGCAGGATGGGAGGGTCATTGCTTATGCTTTGAGGCAGATAAAGATCCACGAGAAGAAATATCCAGTCCATGATTTAGAGTTGGCAGCCATTATTCATGCTTTAAAGATTTGGAGGCATTACATATATTGTGTGACGTGTGAGGTGTACACTGATCACAAGAGTATGCAATACTTGTTCAAGGAGAAGGAATTGAACTTGAGGCAGCAAAGGTGGTTGGAGATATTGAAGGATTATGATGTAACTATTTTGTACCACCCGGGGAGAGCCAATATGGTGCAAGATGCATTGAGTAGGAAGTCAGCCAGCATGGGTAGTCTTGCTTATGTTCCGGCCAGCCAGAGACCACTTGCTTTGTATATTCAGGCCTTGGCCAATCAGTTTGTGAGGTTGGACATTTCTGAGCCTAGCCAAGTATTAGCTTGCACGGTCACTCGTTCTTCATTATTGGAGCGTATCCGTGATCGGCATTTTGATGATCCTCATTTATGTGTCCAGAGAGACACGGTGCAGCGTGGAGGTACCACGAAGGTGACTTTAGATGATAATGGTGTTTTGAGGTTGTAGGGGCGAGTTTGTGTGCCCAATGTCGATGTGATTCGAGACTTGATCTTAGCGGAGGCTCATAGTTCTCGGTATTCTATTCACCCGAGCAGCGCGAAGATGTATCAGGACTTGCGGCAACACTATTGGTGGCATAGGATGAAGAAATACATTGTTGCATATGTGGCTTAGTGTTTGAATTATCAGCAGGTCAAGTATGAGCATCAGAGGCCTGGTGGTGTGTTTCAGAGGATTTAGCTTCCTGAGTGGAAGTGGGAGAGGATTACCACGGACATCGTTACTGGACTTCCAGTGACTCGAAGAAGTTTGATGCTATTTGGGTCAATGTTGATAGGCTGACCAAGTCAGCACATTTCATTCCTATTGCGACCATCTATTCATCGGAGAGATTAGCTGAGATCTACATCCGAGAGATTGTTCGCCTTTATGGGGTGCCGGCATCTATCATTTCGGTTTGAGGTATGCAGTTTACCTCGCGCTTTTGGAGAGTAGTTCAGGAGGAGTTAGGCACCCAGGTTTAGTTGAGTACAACATTCCATCCTCAGACATACGGCCAGTCCGAGAGGACTATTCAGATATTGGAGGATATGCTCCGAGCTTGTGTTATTGATTTTGGAGGCCTATGGGACCCGTTTTTGCCTTTAGCAGAGTTCGCCTACAACAACAACTACAAGTCCAGCATTCAGATGGGTCCATTTGAGGCGCTGTATGGTAGGTGATGTAGGTCTCCAGTCGGATGGTTTGAGCCGGGAGAGGCTCGATTATTGGGTACATATTTAGTCCAGGGGGCCTTAAATAAGGTGAAGATCATTCAGGACAGGCTTCATTCGGCACAGTCGCGGCAAAAGAGCTATGCGGATCGCAGGGTTCGAGATGTAGCTTTCATGGTCAGTGAGTGAGTATTGCTCCATATATCGCCTATGAAGGGCGTGATGAGATTTAGGAAGAAGGGAAAGCTTAACCCTAGGTTCATTGGCCCATTTGAGATTCTTGATCGTGTGGGTGAGGTAGCTTACAGACTTGCCTTACCACCTAGCTTGTCAGTCGTGCATCTACTATTTCATGTGTCTATGCTTCGGAGGTATCACGGCGATCCTACCCACGTGTTATATTTCAGCACTATCCAGTTGGACAAGGATATATCCTACGAGGAGGAGCCGGTAGCCATTGTAGACCGGCAGGTTTGCTAGTTGAGGTCAAATATTTTTTCTTTAGTGCATGTCCAGTTGAGAGGTCAGCCTCCTGAGGCATCGACCTAGGAGTCCGAGTCTGACATGCGGAGCCGATATCCTCATCTATTCCTTGACTCGGGTACTTCTTTCTTTTGTCCGTTCGAGGATGAACGGTTGTTTTAGAGGTGGAGAATGTGACGACCCAAAGGGTCATCACTTGTTTTTCTCCCTTTTTCCGTGCTTCCGAGGCCTTTAAAACCTCACTGGTGGTTGCCTCGATTTGTATGCATAGTTCAGGCGCGTAGCCAGGAAGCTTTTTGTTAAAATTTGTGAAATTTGTGAAACATTTGAAGAATTTTGATATTAATATAGTTAAAGTTGACTTCGGTCAATATTTTTGGTAAACTGACCCGAATCCGTGATTTGACGGCTCGGAGGGTCTGTAGAAAAATATGGAACTCGAGCATGTGCCCGGAGTCAAAATCCGAGGTCGAGAACCCGAGTAAAAGAATTTTTCTGTTAAATTATTTTTCTGAAACTATTATGAAAAATGGAAATGAAAATTTATTAAAAGACGTTGGTATCGGACTCGTACTTTAGTTTCGATGCCCGGTACATGTCTTAAATATGTGTTAAGCGCTTTCTGTGAAGTTGGTCGAAATCAGACGTCGTTTGACGTGTTTCAGACCTAATTATCAAAAGTTAGAGATTTCAGAAGTTTGAAATAAAAATGATGATTTTTGGGATTTGATTTTTTGATTTTGATGTTATTTTAGCGATTTGATCGCTCGAGTAAGTTTGTATGATGTTATTGAGTTAGTGTGTGTGATTGGTTAGGAGCCCCAAGGGCTCGGGAGTGAATTGGAGGTGGCTCGGGGTGTTTTTACACTTGGGAAAAGGATCAGATTTTTGTTGCAGACTTTTGTTCTTCGCGAACGCGGCCCCACGCTCGCGTTCACAGTGCTTTGATGTTCCCCTCAATCGTGGTCGCGTCATCCCTATCGCGATCGCGTAATCCAAGTTCAAGGCCCCCAGAAGTCCGTTCTTCACGTTCGTATCCCTTAGTTCGCGAACGCGTAGGTAGACCAGTCTACTCAACGCGTTCGCATGGGTCTCCCCGGGTTCACGTAGTGCATTCTTTGGACCCTCGTCTTCTTTCTCTTTGCATTCTGAGCTTGCCCATCACGAACACGATACCTTGACATGTCCACCTTTCGCGAACACGTGCCTGTTCACGCGAACGCGAAGGTCATTTTTGGCCAGTGAATTTTTTAGTCTTAAAATAGAACAGTAGCGGGATTTAGCCATTATTTCACACGAGCTCTTCACTCCAACATCCTATAGATGAATTTCAAGCTCATTTTCCTCCATAGCTTGCTAGGTAAGTGTTCTTAACTTCATTCTCTCTTAATTTCTTCATCTAATCACTAAATTCCTAGCCCTAAATCATGAATTTAAAGTAGAAACTAAGGGTTTTGGGTAGAGTTAGGGTTTTGGGAATTTTGGGTGATTCAACCTCAATTTGGGGTTGAATCTTGAAACAAATCATATATTTGAACTCGTGGGGTTATGGGTGATTGGATTTTGGTTCGAGCCTCGTGTTTCGACATGTGAGCCCGGTGTAGAATTTTAGTATTTTTGGAAAAATGCTAGAAAACTCATTTCTAGGCTATGGGATTATGTTGTTGAGCCCTAATTGATATCATTGAATTAATTATGCCTAGATATCATTGTTTCGGAGTCAGATTTTAGAGGAAAGACGGTATTGGAGACTTGATTGCTATTCTTTGGACCGAGGTAAGTGTTGGATCTAACTTTGGTTTGAGAAAATTGGATTAGAGTGTTATTAATTATTATTTGCTAAATGATTGAATGCGGTGTATAGGCATGGTGACGAGTATTTGTACACCGATGTCTAGTATGACCGTGGGTCTTTGTTGTTACTTATTTTTAGTATATTTTGGGACCTTCTAGATTAATTAAGGACTTCTACATAATGTGAAGAGTTGAGAATACATTATTAATTTGTGAACTCCGTGGAGCGTTGGCTCGAACAATAAAAATATTATTGAGTAAGAAATGAAAGAATTGGAAAGAGTTGTGATTAATCCCTTGCTAGGATGACTTGAATATATTGGTAATCTCCCTTGTCGGGATGTGTAAGTTGCTGTTATTGCTCCATTGCCGAGATTTAGTTGTTTAATTGTATTTTTTTCCCTGCAGGGACATTTCTTGTTATTATTTATTTCCCTCGCCCGTTTGGTTTTGATTGTTGTTTGGGTGAGGAAGAGTGATGATGCACGAAGGGTCATTCTGTGCCATTGTTGATTATAATTTGCACTCCATGCCATTTCTGACTATTTATGCACGAAGGGACATTTCGTGCTCCGATTTGCTTATATTTGCATGAAGGATCATTCTATGCCATGAAATTGAGAGTTATGTGAGGAAAAGAACGAAGGATGATTCAGTACATTGTATTTGTCTGCTTCAGGGTGAGGATGAGAGTAAAAGTACGAAGGTTGAAGCCGTGCAACTATGATTTTCCTGGTTTTTGTTAATTATTGAGGTGTCCTGTTCTTATTTAAGTTGAAGATCTTTATATCCATATTGTACTCCCTCATAGCCTGTTTCCCTTCCCTTTTAACTGTTCAGTTTTGCTATCCATTCCTTTTATTGCACATATACATATTGAATTGCACAGGTTTATTTGGTAGTCCTGTCTAGCCTCGTCACTACTTCGCCGGGGTTATGCCAGGCACTTACTAGCATATGGCTTCGGTTGTGCTGATGCTACACTTATGTGCTTTTTTCACAGATCACGGTATCGGAGCAACTTTTGGACCACAAAAGTAGCACCCTAAGCAGGAGTTGACTTCAGTCGAGAGACTTACGAGGTAGCCTAGATGGCGTTCGCAGGCCGAAGTCCCTTTCTATATGTCTATTTGTTTTCATTGTACCGAGACAAGCATATGTATTTTCTTTCTATTCGGACTTAATAGTATTCGTCAGCAGTTCGTGAGATAGCGACTCCAGTCTTGGATAGTAAAATATTAAATTTCTGTATTTGGGTTTTCATTTACTTATGTTATAAAGACTTCCGCTTTCATTTAAATGTTTACTATTGTTATCACTCTTGTGTTACTTTTCAAAAAGGTTGAGTATTTGGCTTGCCTAGCTCTGACAGTAGGATCCATCATGACTCCCAATGGTGGAAAATCCAGGTTGTAACAAAATTCCCTTGCTGACACTAGTGCGGCGCTGATTGACTCAGCAATATTTGACGTTATTGTCCATCCCTTGTTAAGAGGTGCATACAACCTAGCCCACTTTTCGTATCCAGCTAACTCTAAGTATTCTTTTACCCTAATATCTACATTCTCCCCCTTTTCCATCAGACTGTCAAATTCAGTTTGTGTGTATGCTTTTGTCATTGAGAAGTATATCTCGCTCAACTTGGCATGGTTCTTTTTGAATTTCTTATATACGTTGTTCCATAGATGCCATATACAAGCAAAATATGGTACATCTGGTACACACTCGATGCAAAAATCACGTGCTCACACTATCTAAAATGATACGCATGTTTTCGTTGTAATCGTATGCTATCTTGAATTGCTCAAAGAATCACGTCCAAGCAACATTGTTCTCTGAATCAATAACACCATATTCTAGTGGCAATATAACCTGTAAAGACAATTGAATACATATTTTTGAAACATGTATTTCAATCTTTAATAATTATCAGATTTTATTATAATTAAGGTACTCACCTGCACCATCCAACGTGATTGCCGTATGTCCCGGTGTAGTAAGATTTTAGGTGACTTCCATCCACAATAACAATGGGTCTACAATGATCAAACCCCTTTATAAAGGCATACAAAGGTATATACACGTACATGAATTCACTTTTTTGGGCAATTTTACCATTCTGATGTGAGAACCTGGATATGTCATATCCATTGTATATAAGTATCATGGTAATTTTTTGTATGAATCAGCAGGTTCACCTCTCAAAAAACTCATTGCCCTTTCTTTAGCCCTCCGCGCTAACATATAGCTAACATCTGCAACTAAATCTGATTTCACATCATCAATAATATTCTTTTGGGTGTATTTCATCTTTTGATTAGTAAGCTTAGGCCTAATCATACCACCTATAAGGCTGCTACTTATCTGTCGCTGCTCATACACCTTGTCTTTCAACGTACATATATGGTTATCAATGAACTCTCTCACTTTGAATAGTTCTAATTTGTTAATGCTTGAAGCCATAAACCTCCATTCACAATATTCTGAAATACATAATAATGCATAGCTGCAAAGAATTAGTCATTGTACATATATAAAAAATGCATGACTATACACACAAATACATCCTGGCATCTATATATAAAAAAAATTATACTATTGAAATCAATTATAGTTATATGGATTTAAATACAATGAATTCAATTGAATAAAACTATTTTTATATGCATACACTTAAACCAAGTAGGCAAAATAATTAGAGACACTCTAATGTCTTATATCTAGTAAAATACATATGAATACATATCTTTAAGGACCATAAACAAACATATTTTAAGCACATAAGTGATAATAAAGTGGAAATTCACAAATACACATAAATACATCAACGTTTAACCTACAACTCGAACCATTAAGGATACATCCAGAATTCTCTGTTCTCTTTTTTCAACTCTACATACACCCTATAACCCATATCATTGTGTATTTCTATTGGTGTGCAATTTCCTTCTACATTGTATTGAATTTTAATGGACTTTGAGCTCAAATCTATGCCCAATTGATTAGAAATTGGAGTAACCAAATCATTGTACGATGCACACTCCTTTATCAGTATTCCCTCGATTGAAAAAGTAACATAATTTCCCCCATCGTTCCACTTGCCAGAATGACGCAACAACATTATTAAATTTGCCATATGTATAAAGGAAGTATACTGTATTTTGTATGCAATTTGTATTAATCGTAGTTTTTCGTGGTTGAATTGAGAATCGCGAACAAAGAAAACGGAGAAGTGAATGGAAGAACTTTGATCAGATGTTGCTCTTGTTTTCTATTTTTGTTTTTTCGGAATCGTGAATGGAAGAATACAGATTAATGGGTAATAGTTTTTGTTCGTTGAGTTAAATTAGGAGAATATCGTGTGATTTTATTTCCTTTTCATTTTTAATTAGTTAAACATTCCAGATTTTACCCAAATATGTTACTGTATTCACGATAAGTCTGTGTGAATACAGTTAAATACATATCAACCTTAGCTGGAATTCCCGTTTTAACGCCTATTTTTGCTATTGTATTAGTGAATACAATAGCTTAAATACATCAAATACATTGTATAACCACATAAAAGATATATATAACACGTAATATAACAAAAGGTATCTATAAATGACTAACTAGACCTAAAATGATACTTTATAAAAAATTCTCTTTAAATTTTAAACCCCGGTAAGAAAATTATTATAAAAATAGCCTCCGGCCAGAATTTTAAGAAGTACTCCTGATAATCGCCAGATTTTTCATACCGTCATCACTAGTTTGACATAAAACAAGACAATTGCTAGAATTTTTTATATGGCGGTCACCGGCATTTGCCACAAAATATGACAATTGCTAGAATTATTAATATAAGAAATTTTGGCGGTCGCCAAGAGCCAGAGACTGGTTTTGCAAGACAATTTTTCCGAAACAAAATTTAAATGCTGGTTATTGTAATTTTCTGAATGATAATTGTTTGGCTCAAAAATTATCAATACACTTTATAGGCTTAAAAACAACCAAATATAAATGAGGGTAAATCGTAATCAAATATAATAAAACCTAGAGACAAAAAGATGAAAATATGGTGGTAGATCTGATAATAAGAACATGAGAATGAGTGTTTGTTAGATGTAGCGATAGAGAGAGAATAGGAGAAAATAAGAGAGTTATATTATTTGATAATAATACTGATGCCCCTTTACAGTGGGAAGGCCTCCTTTATATAGAAGGATGACTTCCTCGAAATAATCATAAAAGTACAAAAAGTAGTCGACGTCCCCCTAGCGAGGACGCTGAGTTTTAATAGGCGTCGCCTTTGTCCTCACGCCCAAGTCATACCCTTACTTTAGTTGACGTATGCTCACTGGGCGTACCCTTTGGCGTAGAGACATTAAGGACCAAATTTGACCCCATACAGTTAGTCCATCCGCTCGTTGGAGGAGTATTCGGTAGACGTCTTCAATGGGTGGAAATGCAAACCTAGTCGTTGAAAAATTTGACCTCATTATGGGGGCGGTGACGTGAATGAGATGAAATGTATGGCATCGCCGAGCTGCTGACGCGTGGCTCCCATTTTGAAATGATGTCATCGCCCGCATGTGTAATTATACTTACTCCCGAGGCGGTTCAGAGGATAATGTGATGTTCTGGTTTCCTGCGCGCATTTTGAATTATGCCTCTTCGATTTCTGTGTATCCTTACCCTATAAATGGAGGGAAGGTCCAATCCATTTCATCATTCAAATCTTTGGAAAACCTTTTCTGGCTTCCTTCAATGCCTTTCTTTCTTGCAACCGTTATTTCATGTGAAACTCTCCCACTTCTTTGAAACCACACTTCCTGTCATTAGTGCTTCCTTCCTTACATAGAATAACATGACAAAAATATCGCCAGAGTAGTAAAAAGACCAAAGATAATGCCCTATCTGGGGTTTCGCCCACCTCCGGTGGCGAAGAGGTAAAGGCAGGGAAGGTCCGTGTTCCCCTTAGTGTAGACAATGTCCTCCCAAAGGAGATGCATATTCGAAGGGATTTTTCAACTAAAAGCCCAGCCCTTCCCTATGAGCATAGTGATTTATTAAAATCCCACTTAGATGATCTTCGAGAGACGTACCATATTTTGGACTATGTTTAAATGGTTCCAGCTGGGACTGACTACGCCAACGTGCACCGGCCTAGGTACTGCACATTCTACGAGTACCCATTTTTGATTGGTTATAGCCTCCCGATATACCCTCTAACGGAGGATCTTTGCTGCTTTTTCAATGTATGTCCAGCTTAGATTACTCCTTACACCTTGAAGGTGTGTAGGATTCTGACCATATATGTGGCCAAGGGTGAGTGCAGCATCTCAGCTCATCACCTTTTATAGTTATTCAGCCCATGTTACCTAAGGGGTACCATGCTGCAGTTGAAAAGTGATGGCACGAAGGGCTTGGTTTTTAAAGCCGACGACAAGACCAACTGCCGCTTTTGGCATAAGTACTTCTACATCAGGACGGAGCACCTGGTGTCTAACCCTGAAGGGTTCCCAGAAATATGGAACCCAGAATATAAGTACCTTTATTTGTAGAATTCATGATTACTTGCGACCTTGACCATGCGGCCACTGTGATTTCTTTCCTTTCTCTCTTTTTTAGCGAGGGCTTCTCTACTCCAGTTCATTGAAAATATTAAATCGTGGGTGCAAATAATGATTCCTTATGCGGAGGAATGTCATACCTGGGCTGCATTTTGTGAATGATACGGCCCGTCAGGTAATTCTTTGGATCGGGTTTGGATGTTCCCTTAGGTTTGTTACTTGAATTATTTGTGTTAGCAGGTTGGAGCACCCCTATGAAGAAGAGAAACATCATTACCTCGCCTAGGGTGGGGACTGACTCTGAAGGTGGAGACATACCCTGCGGCTCGCTGAGTGATGGCGCTCCCGAGGTTCCTCATCAAGAGGTAGCGCCCGTGGCGACGTCCGCCAGTGAAGTGTCTCCTTCAATACCATCCCCACGACCTTTGAAGGAGACTTCTGAGGGTGAGGAGCCGCCAAAGAGGAAAAGACGTCGGTTGATAACTGGCAAGGAGATAGCCACAGAAGATGAGGGGGATCCATTCCAGGAGGTCAGCTCCCCAAAGGAAGGCAATTCCCGATGCCAGTCCAGCCCGCATTCTGGAGAGTGGCTCGTCGGCTGCTGTTGGAGAATTGGGCAACGGTTCCTAGAGGGTGGACCCTGAGGCCGTCCATGTGGATGCATATTTGTTAACGAGGGTCCGGCCCCTATGGCGATGACGCCAGGTAGATCTAACTGCCGAATTCTGACCCTGTATAACCTATTGCAACACAGCAAGCAGGCCACAACGGAGATGACCCTATTATGTGCGATCGCGGAGCGTGAAATGCTAAAAGGTGTTAGTGACAGGGATCTATCCCGGGGGGTCGCTAGCGCAGCCTTGCGGGTAGTTTTTATTTGTCCTTTTCTGCGGTAAGGCTAACTTTGTTGCATACTGAATTGCCTTTCCTCTTTTTCTTCTCCTTTTTAGACTCTCGTTTTGGAGGTAGAGAGGAGGTGGCGAGCGCAAAAGAAGGCATCCACTTTTAATAAGGTGTCAAAGAAGTATCAGTGGTGCCGTGCCAAGCATTAGGCACTGGCAGACCTACTCAAGTAGGACCCAGAATTGCGGGATTTCCCTGAGGGCCTTGAGCAGTCAGAGGTCCAACTGAAACAGAGGGTGGTTAAGCTGGAGCAAGTTGATAAGCAGTTGATGGTCACTTTGGCTCGGAACATTGAGATGGAGACTTTTCTCCAGTCGAAGGAAGAGGAACTAGAGGTCAGCAGTGGGGTAAAGGCGGAAGCCGCTAATTTGCAAGCCAAGGTTGTTGCCTTGACCACCGAGCTTGATATCACGGCGGTTGAGATTGAAGCCCTTAAGAAGACTGTTGCGCCAAGGTCTGATGAGGATGCGCATCGTAGGCTAATGAAATGTCGGTGTATGCCGAGGCCAGGCTAGTCATGCTTGAGAAGTTCTTAGTTGCGGGTCGGGCTACTGATGCGAAGGTTGAGGAGCAATAATGCATAGCTCGCATCGCCCGTGAAGCATGTGGGTATAGTTCCGACTCCCCAGATCAGGTGGGCTATAATTCTGAAGACTTTAACCATCTAGGATCCAAGTCCTAGATCTTTGCAACTTATCAGCCTGGGGTAGCAATGGACGAGATGGCGGTCCAGCAGGGGACGGTGAGCAGAATGGCGAAGCCCCTTCGGACTTGTATACATTTTGTTTTGTTGTATTTGGAAATGTAAATGGGTCCTTTTGTACATGAATTTTTGGATGATAATGAAAGTTATACTTTTACTGTTGTTCTTTTCCTTTTGTATCTTTTATTTTCGGTATCTCGTCTTCGCAGAGCGGATGCTTGCTTACTTGTAGGATTCTCAGTGTGCTTCTCGAACGTTATTTATGTTATCCGTCGATAGGAGGCGGCTTTGATGCTAAATAGTGGTGGATTTAGCTATTAATGGAATCACTTTATCTGTAATTTACGTGCCTTGTTCCACAGTCGAACAGGGTTGGCGACTGTTGGCAACGACGGCCTTAGCCATAATATTGTCGATGTCCTTAGCCATGTACGTAACTTTGATTGTCGTCTAGTTACTCGTTTGTCATAGTCGAGCTGGCTCAACTTATTGATGATGGTGGCCTTAGTCATTTACATGTTGGAGATGGACTTAGCCATATACGTAACTTCGACTGTCGCCAAATTACTCGTTTGTCGTAGTCGAGCTGGGTCGACTTATTGACAACGATGGCCTTGTCCATTTACACATTGCAGATGGCCTTAGCCATATACATAACTTCGACCAACATTGAATTACTCATTTGTCGTAGTCGAGCTGGGTCGACTTATTGACGACGATGGCCTTAGCCATTTACACGTTGGAGATGGCTTTAGCCATATACGTAACCTTGACTATCGTCGAATTACTCGTTTGTTGTAGTCGAGCTGGGTCGACTTATTAACAACGACGGCCTTAGCCATTTACACGTTGGAGATGGCCTTAGTCGTTCATACATTGGAGATGGTCTTAGCTGTTCATACATTGGAGATGGCCTTAGTCGTTCATATATTGGAGAGCCTTAGCCGTTCATAAATTGGAGATCATGCTAGTCTAGTCCCTTTGTCATGCCAGCCAAGAGAGCGCATGGAGTGGCTGGTATGATTAATGCATCCCACAAATATCTCCGGGTGTCCCCTCTGCCGCCTCATTAAAATCCTCCCCGAGAAAACCCAATTGGGACAAAACTCGGGTAAAGGAAAAAGAGTGCGACTTGGGAGACGCCTTTTAGAAATGGAAATACTTTATGTGGGTGACGTTCCAATTATTTAGGAGAGTTCTTCCTTCTATTGTTTCTAATTGGAATGCTCCTTTACCTGCTGCTGCTGTGATTTTGTTGGGTCCGTCCCAGTTGGTGCCCAGTTTTCCTTTGCTTGGGTCTTTTGATGCCAATATTTTGGCTTTGAGGACGTAGTCTCTCACTTTGAGTGGTCTCACTTTGGCTCTTTTGTTGTAGTATCTTTTGACATGTTCTTTCTGAGCCACCATTCTTATGTGGGCCATTTCTCTTCTTTCCTCGGCCTCGTCGAGGTCTTGAAGCATGTTTACATCGTTCTCTGTTCCACTGGCATGTGAATACCTCAAGCTTGGTTCGTTGACTTTGAATGGTATGACTACATCAATTTTGTAGACCAGTGAGTATGGTGTTTCTCCTGTGCAGGATTTTGGTATCGTCCAGTGTGCCCACAATACTTCCGGTAGTAGTTCAGGCCATAGCCCTTTGGCTTCCTCGAGTTTCTTTTCAGTATGTTCAGTATTGTTTTGTTGGAAGACTTTGCTGGGCCGTTGGAGGTGGGGTGGTATGGCATGGAGAGTATTCGCTTAATGTGCCATTTATCGAAGAATTTCGTCGTCTTCTAACCGATGAACTGTCATCCGTTATCACAACTAATTTCTTTGGGGATGACGAAATGGCAGATGATATTCTTCCATATGAAGGCAATGACTTCATGTTCGCGTTTTGGGCGTATGCATCTGTTTCCACCCACTTGGAGAAGTAGCCAGTTAAAACTAATAGAATCGTACCTTTCCTCATCCTGCTGGAAGGGGACCGACTATATCCATTCCCTGTTTGATGAAAGGCAATGGGGAAGTGACTGAGTGGAGGGGCTCTCCTGGTTGGTGTATCATGGGGGCATACTTTTCTCATTGTTCGCATCGGCGAACATATTCTGCTGCCTCTTTCTTCATGGTGGGCCAATAATAATCGGTTTGTATTATGTAGTGTACGAGGGCGCGATTGCCTGTATGGGCGCCGCAATGACCCTTGTGTACCTCTTTGAGTACTGTTCTAGTTTTGTAGGGCCCTAGGCACTTGGCTAGGGGTCCACCAAATGTCCTTTTGTAGAGATCATGGTTTATTAGGCAATACATGGCAGCCTGTACGCGAGCTTCTTTGCTTCTTTTTTGTCGAGTAGGAATGTACCATCCTTTAGATAGGATACAAATTGGTTGCGCCAGTCCCAAGTCACATTTAAAGAGAGTACCTCAGTGTGATCATGGCTGAATGGAGGAGGGTGTCCACGCTTTCTTTGTTGAAGTTTTTAGTGGTTGTGGCCAATTTGGCCAAACCGTATGCTTATGTTCCGTGCCTTCGGAATTTGCTCAAAGCATCACTTATCGAACTCAGACATTAAATGTGGATCTCTGACTGATATTTTTGCAATCTCTACTCCTTGATTTGGTAAGTCCTAGTGACCTGCTTCACTATGAGTTGGGAGTCGCAGTAGAGAACGAGTCGTTGAGCCCCATATTTGATGGCTAGTTTCATACCTGCAATAACGGCCTCGTACTCGGCCTCATTGTTGGTCATTTTGGGGCACCGCATTAACTGGCGAATAATTTTTCCCTTGGGGACCTCAAGAACGAGTCCTAATCCTGATCCCGGGACATCAGCGGTACCGTCAGTGTACAGAGCCCATAAGTTGGTGTTGAAAGGGGTACGACGTGCCTCTAGTTTTGCCTATGGCACTATTTCTACGATGAAATCGGCTATAAAGTAGGCAAGTACTTGCGACTTAATGGCGGTTCTCGGGTGATACGAGATGTCGTGTTCGATGAGCTCTATAGCCCACCTAGCGGGTCTACCTGATAACTCAAGCTTATATAGGACGCTTTTAAGGGGAAGGTCGTTACTACTTTTATGGGGTGGCATTAAAAATAGGGTCGGAGCTTTCGTGAAGCTACAACCAATGCCAGTGCTACTTTTTCAGGTGTGGATACCGTGTTTCGGCATCCACTAAGGTTTTGCTAATATAGTAGATCAGAGATTGTGTACCTTCATTCTCACGGACCAAGACTGCGCTGACGGCAACCTCGGAGATGGCTAGATATACCAGTAGGGGCTCACCCAGACTCGCTTTGGCCAGTACTGGTGGCGAAGATAGGTATGCTTTCAATTATCTCAAGGCTTCGACGCATTCCTCATTTGTAATCTATTTTACTTTCTCAACACATTGAAAAATTTATGGAACCTGTCGGAGGACCATGAGATGAATTTAGATAGGGCGGCTATTTGCCCCATCAACTTTTTGTACTTGTTTTTTTGTTGTTCAAAATATTAGGTATTGCGTCTATCGCCTTGATCTGATCTGGGTTGACCTCGATGCCTTTTTGAGACACGAGAAATCCTAAGAATTTTCCCGAGGCTACACCGAAGGTGCATTTCTCGATGTTCAGCTTCATCATGTACCTTCTCAGTATTTCGAAGGCTTCTTTTAGATGGTCGATGTGGTCTTCTTTCTTTGCCGACTTCACCAGCATATCATCGATATAGACCTTCATGGTCTTACCAAGCTATTCTTATCTGGTGACCAATCTCTGGTACATAGCACCCATATTTTTAAGCCCGAAGGGCATTACCTTGTAGCAGTATGTCCCTTGGTGGGTGATGAAAGTTGTTTTCTCCTAGTCCTCCTCGGCCATCATGATTTGATTGTAGCCTAAATAGGCATCTAAGAAGCTCAACAGTTCATGTCCCACGGTAGAGTCGATCAATTGGTCTATGTGGGATAGTGGGAATGAATCCTTCGAGCACGCCTTGTTTATATCAGTGAAATCCACACACATTCTCCACTTCCCTTTTTCCTTTTTGATCATGGCGACATTGGCGACCCACTGGGGTTACTTTGATTCTTTGATGGAACCGTTGGCCAGTAATTTGCCTACCTCCTCGTTGACCGCTTTATTGATGGCGGCATAAATTTCCTTCTCATCTGTCGCACGGGCAGACGTAATAGATCGACGTTCAGCTTGTGGGTAGCAATGTCTCTCAAGATTCTAGGCATATTTGAATGGGAAAAGCAAACAAATCTGCATAGTAACTTAGAAATTTACGATACTTACTCGGGTTGGTGAGGTCGTGCCCGATGTAGGCTTTCTTTGTGAGGTCGGTGTCCTCCAACTAGACTGGGTCGAGATCTTCGACCGTTGCTTTACATGCTTCCACAATGTCGGGGTCTTTGATGGCGTCCATTGTCGGGTTGACTTTAGTCCCCGACACGGCTCATTGCTATTCTTCTGCACTCGCCCCTTTTAGCTTTTTGGTGTGGGTGCAATCTTGACCTATTTTGTAGCATTCATGTGCAGTGCGCGGCTTGCCTCGAATGTTGAATACTCCCCACAGGATGGGGAATTTGATCACTTGGTAAAAACTTTAAAGGACAGCTCGCATGGCATGTACCCATGGGCATCCGATAATGATGTTATAGGCCGTTTCCTGGTTTATTATGTGGAAAGTTATTTCCAGCGTAACCCCTCCTGCTAAAATGGGCAGTAATATTTCTCCGGATGTCCGCTCCACTGCATTGTTAAAACTAGTTAGTGTTATACAACGCGGTATTATCTTGCCCTCGAGTCCCATTTGTACGAGGACCCTTGGGTGGACAATACAGGAGACACATTCATCGTCAATCATGAATCTTTTAACATCTGTATCGGTGATACGTAGAGTGATAACTAAAGCATCATAATGAGGGAAAGACAAACCGTCAGCATCGGACTTATCAAAGGTGATACTATCTTTGAAGTCTGACACTTTTACTTTATTTTTACCTCAAAATAAAAAATAACAAAAATATAGTTTTATTAATGTTTCGTAGTCATTTTAAACTTGAAAAATACAAAAATAGTACTTTATATTTTTTACCTTTTATAAAAAACGAAAATAATAAAAAAAATAGTTTCATTAATATTTTGTAGTTATTTTAAACTTGAAAAATATAAGAATAGTACTTTATATTTTTATCTTTTTATAAAAACGAAAATAATAAAAAAAATAGTTTCATAAATATTTTGTAGTTATTTTAAACTTGAAAAATATAAAAAATAGTTTTATTTTAATTATAAGTATTATAGTTATTTTGATTACCTAGGATTAATTAAATAACACCATTCTCGGTTCCGGGCGAAGAATAATATTCGGGTTCAAACTACCCGGTTTTATAATTTTCGGACCTAGCCCATAATAATCCGAGTCCACCACACGGGGGGACACGGACGGAGCACGAGGCGAAACCCATAACCCTTGAAACCCACGTGGAGACCCATGATTCTTGGTCTCTCACGTGGGAATCTTTAAAAGCCAATGGACAAAATATGGGCATAAAATATATTTTAAAAGGGGGACACACTATATGGGGTGGGGAAAGATATACAATAGGATATACATATAGAGGGGGGACAAAGGAAAAAGGAGGGGGGATATTTGAAAAAGAAGGCAAAAGAAAAACGGCAGAGGGGGGGGCTTGATTTTTAAAAAGATATAGACACATAGGCAAAGCTCCCAGCAGAGCATATATATCATTTTCTACACACAACAAGAAAGGGGACTCCAGTCATACACCTCCCTCGCGTCCAGCAGAGCCAACCCCAAACGATACCCATTGAAAAAAATAACGCTGAAAGCTAAAACCAACTGTTAGTCATCATCTTCAGCTCAAAACCACCATTGAAGCTGCTCCAAACCAGTCGACCAGCAGCTCCAGCGAACAGCTACTGCTGTTATTTCTTCCTCGCGTCAAACTCCACCATGAACGAGCAGTAGCGAACAGCTCCAAACATCACCCCATCGTCGTCAAACCAATGAAACGACCAGCGCCGTTGCTGCTCCACCTTCATGAACGACTATAAATCCAGCCAACAAACTCCCTCTTCTTCACGCCAGTGAACCATCGCTGCTACTGCTTCGTCTTCTTCGTCAAAGTCCGGTCGAGGTTGCGTTCAGATTTCTGCTCGCGTTTGAGCTCCCATTTCCTATTCGAGTTCCGTCCAAAGATAGTCGGATTCATTCCTGTTGTTTTCCATGTAAGATTTGCAGCAACTAGCTGGAGTGATCAGCTTCTGATGAATTTGGTGGAGGGTTCGGCCATCGTATTTCCGAGGATCAGTGATCTTCCAACAGGTTATCATCAGGTCTGACTGGGGGAAGCGATGACTCATACGTGAGGTATATGCTGATGAGAGCTAGAAGTAAAGGTTGGAGAGTTGTGGTGTTCAATAGCAGAGGCTGCGGAGATAGTCTTGTCACTACTCCCTAGTTCTATTCAGCTTCATTTCTTGGTGATATATATGAAGTGGTGGCACATGTCAGCAATCGCTATCCAGAGGCAAATTTATATGCAATAGGCTGGTCTCTTGGAGCAAATATACTAGTTCGCTATCTAGGACAGGTAACTTAATTAATTCAATTTGTGCTTATTAGTATTCCTCTTCCATTATGGTCTTCTACTGATCTACCATGCATCTACGCACGAGCTGTTTTAGGGAATTTAAGTCTAGTATGATGATATGGTGAACTTGTTGGCATATTTTAATTTAGTACTGTACTTCTGCTGAATTTTAGTAATCTAGTTAACATCATGCTGGGTATTAGTAATAAGGCTAACATCATACAGTTTATTGAGAAAAGGTGAACTCTGTATGTTGATGCTAGCATAACAACGTCATAGAGTATACTTGGGAAAATGTTATGGACGTTCTCTGGTCTTCTTTTTCTCAACTATTTCTGGTGGTTCAGTATGGTTGGGTGTTTGTCAGTGGAATTGGGTTTTTTAAGCTTTTGGATCATAATACCATCCAAATCCATCTAGTAATGGCGTTCTCTTTTTATTTTTTTATTTTGCAAACACTGGTGCATGCCAGTAATTGACCCTGGTCTCAAAGGTTTTCGCCCACTTCATTGATGCTAGGTCACACTCGGGTGCACATTTATGTGACCCAAATCCAAATCTCAACGGAGTCGAAATGTGTTGACAACCACGGGTGCACTGGTGCGACGTGGTTCGAGATACATTTTCACAACGTTGCAATTCTTTGTAAAAATAATAATAATAATAATAATTTTTATGATAATAATATCATCAGAAGTAAAAAATTAAAATTTGCACATAAGTCAAGGCATATTATAAAATCAGATAAAGAAGCCAAGTACGATAATGGAGCGACCGTGCTAGAACCACGGAACTCGGGAATGCCTAACACCTTCTCCCGGGTTAATAGAATTCCTTATCCGGATTTCTGATTCGCAGACCGTTAAATAGAGTCAAACCTTTCCTCGATTCGGGATTCAAATCGGTGACTTGGGACACCATTATTTTCCCAAGTGGCAACTCTGAATTAATTAAATAAATCCCGTTTCGATTGTCCTTTAATTGGAAAAACTCCTTCGCGCCCTCGCGGGTGCGTAAAAAGGAGGTGTGACAGCTCTGGCGACTCTGCTGGGGAACAATTAACCCAGAACTTCGGTTCAGGGTTTAAGAATTCGAGCTCAGTTAAATTGTTGTTTTTGTCTATATCTGATTTTATTATATGTTTAATTAATGTGCTACATGTCTACGCTTTGATACTAGTTGCACTGTATATACAAACTGCTATATGTTTACCACTTTGATATTGCGTGAACTGTATATAAAACTGTGCCGAAAACCCTTCACTTCTTACCCCCGGGGATGTGCTTACTGGTTGAGACTCCCCTTTCTATTAGTGTCAATACCAAAAATAAGAAAAGAGGCAGGATAAGTTACAAAGCCGGACGATCCCGCGGGTCCCCGGTACGTAGCTCCCTCCTCAAATCCGAGTTGTCTGCTCGGGTACACGGTCTAGTACCATTGAAAACATCAGGGATATTGAGCCTAGATTTAGGACGTTTATTTGCATCATATCTGACTTAGGGGACTCAACACAGGGGTTGGGTCCGTCTAGGACAGGTGACCCGGTATTGGAAAAGACCGAGCATGTTATATGTTGCATTTATTTGTTCTAGATTATTACGGGCTAAATTCCTGAAAAACAAAAAGAGAGGAAATTTTAGAATAGAAAATATCGAAATGTCGACAAAACGCTGTCGAAGGTTTGAAAAGAAAATTTGAGAAATAGGTGGAACAATTTTGTTGAAATAATTGGTCATAAAATAATCTGACCGAACTACGCAGGTTTGATTCTCACCACTAGGTGAGATACGTAGGCAACCCTCATCGGGTTCAACCACCCCTTTAAAAAATCAAAAAAAAATGTGTGTTTAATTTTGTCAATAAAATCAAAGTGATGCCGTTTTTGCAAATAGCCGAATGTTCCGAAAGGACGCCGGAAGACTGTTTTTTTGCAAAAATAGCCACTTTGAATCATTTTTAATAATTTGCGGGCACAGCCTTGAAATATTCCTTGTGGAAATGTTGCAAGGCCATAGCCGCAAAATCAAGTCCGAGTTCACACCCCTTTTGCAAAAAATAACCAAAAAAAATGTTAAGTTTTTGATTTTGTTATAAATGAGTCGGGTGATGCTATTCTTGCTCAAAATAGTTGAAAGGTTGTATCTGCAAAATTAAGTTTGAGTCATCACTCAACTTTTCAAAAAATAATCACTTTATCAAATAAGCCATTACATGGCCGGTCCTTGCATAAATAGCCACTTTTGGCATTTGAACTTCTTCAGTCTTGTATTGGCCTGTGTCGGTGCTGAATGATGCCCCATAGGCCCCAGGATTAAATTTTCAATTTGCATCTTCTTAAATAAAATTTTGCAAAAAGAGCCACTTTGTCTAAATAAGCCATTACATGGCCAATTTATGAAAAATGGTCTTGTGTTGATTTATGGCGATGCCGAACGATGCCCCATGAGCCACAGGATAAAAAAAAACATTTTTTAAGTTTATCTTTCTTAAATAAATTTTGCAAAAATAGTCATTTTGTCAAAAAAGCCATTATGTGGCCAGTTTTGTAGAAATAGTCATAATTGACACCAAAAATTATTTTTATTCTTGTAGAAATCTCCTACACAAGTTGTAGTTGGAGTCGGCTTCTATAATTTTCCTTCAAAGAAAAAAAAATCGAATAAATATCTCTTTATTTCTTGCATTAATTTGCAAGAACTACGCTCGGTCTGATTCATGCGGGGTCATGATACGTAGGCAATCTCCAAAAGATTCGACCACAACTGTATATGTAAGATAAAATAAAAAAATAAAGTAATAAAAAATAAAAAAATAAATTTTTTTTATAAGGACTGTCTGAGTCCATTCTAACATGTTTTGTCTTGAATTGTAAAGTAAGTAGAAGGTGGTTGGTTTGTGACAAGCGGACAACGCAAGATCCCCAAAAGATGGTACGGGAGGAAATAACCCAAAGATTGAAAAGCTTAGAACAGCGGTTGGAAAACACGCACGGGTTGGCGGGTCAAAAGAGTGTTGCTTTCAAAGATCTATGCTTGTTTCCCGATGTCCACTTGCCACTGGGTTTCAAGATTCCCAAATTTGAAAAGTACGATGGACATGGACACCCCATAGCCCATTTGAAAAGGTATTGCAATCAACTAAGGAGTCCGGGAAGAAATGAAGAATTGTTAATAGCTTACTTTGGGGAAAGCCTTACAGGAGTAGCCTCTGAATGGTTTTGGGATCATGATGCATCTCGCTTGTACGTCTGGAACGACATGGCACGGGCCTTTGTCAAACAATTCCAATACAACATTGACATTGCCCCAGACCGCATTTTCCTTTCAAATCTGAAGAAGAAATGAAGTGAAAGTTTCAGGGAATATGCCCTTAAATGGAGAGAGCAAGCGGCTCGTGCTGAGCCACCCATGGATGACCATGAGTTAATCAGTGTCTTCCTTCAGGCTCAAGAGCCGGATTATTTTCAGAACATGATGTCTGCGGTTGGTCAATCCTTCTTGGATGTAATCAAAATGGGAGAAATGGTAGAGAACGGTCTTAAGACAGGCAGAATTATAAGTCAAGCGGCTCTCAAGGCTGCAGCTCAGGCTGTCCAATTTGAATCTAGTGACACGAATGAGAGGGATGAAGAAGTCATGATGATATCGGGGTCAAGAAAAGGTTCCAGAAGAACACCTCGACGGTATGCGATGTCTCGACAGGTTTTCCATAACTCCCCTGAGCATTACTATCCACCTCCGAACCCACCATACTCAGTTGATCCACCCCAGTATGTTATTCGGCCATCAAATCATCCAAGAAAGCGAGCACGAGCATCACAAAATCTCTATCAGCCTCTGCAAAATTTCCAAATACCTTATAACCCACTTCCAAACCAAGGGCATAGAAGGGAACCGAAGTTGAAGGAACATTTCACACCAATAGGAGTTTCCTATGAAAGCTTATTTGAGAAGTTAAAGCAACAGGACATGATTGCACCCATCCCTCCAAATCATGTGGACCCGCGTGCAAGGAGCTTTGACCCATCTAAAAGGTGTGAATACCATTCCCATGCCAAGGGGCACAACATGGAAAGTTGTCGGGATTTGAAAAGGGAAATAGAAAGGATGATCCAAGAAAGATTGATTGTGATTCATAACAGTGACACCCAGAATATCGCGCTGAATCCGTTACCTGCACCTGATGATACACACTTTCTGGCGATGATGCCTGATGACATGGAATATGAGAATCCACTCGGGAATTTGCCGATTGAAATGAGAGAAGGCCATAGTGGTCCTGATAATCAAATTCGTGGCTAAATGTCAGGCTTATCAATTGGAGAGTCATTTGTGGTGGCTTATTTTGTTGTCATTTCTATCTGTCCGAGTTATTTCAGAATGGTAATCCGAATGTTGTTTTGTGGCTCCAACCTTTTATCCTTGTATTTTTCTTTTGATCATAGTGTCTCATCTAAAGGGGTCTAGGTTCGTTCTAAGTATTGTACCCCCAGTTTTGTTTTTTGGTTGTTCGAGTCGTTGTTTTATCGGTTAATGCAATTACCTATTTTACATTATTTCTAGACATTTTCTGTTATTTAGTCCTCTCCTTCCTATAGTTCTTTTTCTGCTAGCTCTAGTGACATGACGTGCGCGCGTAGTTCTGGCCTGATCTTAAAAGTTAATCACAAAACCATTGGGAGGTGATCGAGATATTTAAATGAAGTAAGAACGGTTTGAGATTATTCGAAACCCGAGTCATGAGAAGCTGGGGCAAGTAAAAGAAAACCGTTAAAGGCAAGCTGCCAAAATTGACATGGGGTCGTTCATAATAATGAAAATGAGAGTGTTGCCCAAGAGTGCTTTAAAGATATGACGAATATTAATTGTGTTGTTTACACTTGGCATGTTTTGAAGATTGGAATGACGAAGGCATTTTGTTCTGCTATCCAAACACTTTATCCATCGTCAACCACTTGAGCCTTATTTTAAATTCTTTCATACCCCTCCTTCGGAGTTAGTTGCAAAATTAGAAACACAAAATGGGGAAGATAAAGAAAGAAAAAGAGAAAAAGAAAACAACAAAAACAACCAAAAAGAAAGGAAAAAAAAAAGAATGAAAAATGAAAAGGAAAAACTAGAAAAACAAGGAATTGGGAACTACGTTTGACCTGATTCCTCAAAGAGGATACGTAGGCGCTTCACAGCTCGGTCATAGTGTAAATAAAAATCAAAAATCCCCAAGCAAGAATCTGGGGCAAAAAAAAATTGTGTTTATTATAAATAAATATAGGTCCGAAGGTTGTAATTTTGAACCCATTTTGTTTTATTTCGAGCCTTTAATACCATTTTTTCTAGCCTTATCCAAATCCACATTACGGTCCAAAGAAAGACCTTTTGACCAATCTTCAAAAGAGGCCAAGTTAGGCAAATGAGAGAAGTCTTATCAGAACATAACACCCTGATTCCCGGCAGAAAGACTCCGATCTCCAGCAAAAAAATAGGAGAGTCTTAGCAGTAACACCACCAATCCCCAACGGAAAAGTAACACAAATGAGAGAGTCTTAGCGGTGAAAACCTTCACAGGCACCATAAGGCGATGAAAGCTGAGAGAAAAACCGAAATGACAGAGGCTTGGTGGTGAAAACCCCTCGGGCACTACAAGTCGAACGGATATTGGAAATCAGATGGGAAAGCCCCAGGCGAAGATTACAAAAGGCGGTTTAACGACGGATGGTAGGCTATATGTGCATGTCATGTCCATTAGAGTTGGTATCCACGTTTGATAGGGTTATTTTATAATTTTTCTTTTTAGAGAGTCATCCTCGTTTTTGTCTTTTATTCTGTTTCCTTTTATCTTTCTCCTTTCATAAAAAATTCCCCAATAGAGTCTGTTTGTAAGAAATGACTTCAAAATTTTCCATCAGCTTTCCAATTATGCAAGACGGAATTTGATTGGTACACCCAAGTGGTATAAGTGAGGAGGGATTAAGCGCAAAGCCGGTGTCCAGAAGGATATTCCCCAGCAATAGGAAATCGACAAAGGGGTGGATCGGTGTGAAAAGGATATCTCAATGAAGGTTAATGACCTCGAGGCCAAGGCCAATGAGACTCAAAGGTCGGGAAATGCCCATTCCTTAGATATGCCGCCAAAGAAGGGGAGATATCCCCGGCAGAAAGGTATTTTCAGTGACAAGGGTGAACAAAGAAAATGGTTCACCAGTAAAACATGCAAGGTCTTCACGAAGGGTCACTATTATAGGAATTCGGGTGGTCGGTGGAAAACCACGTGGAAAGGTTCGCGAATAAAGAGTCGTCAAGGAAGGCGGGGAAGCAAGAAAGGAGAAAACTATCCCCAGCATGAATATCATCAAATAATAACATCCCCAGCAAGTTCTGATAATGAAACACAGAGCAGGGAAAGAGGAGGAGAACCATCCCCAGCAGGAGCACCACAACCAGCCACCACATTTTAAAACTAACCAATTTTTCTTTGATTTGAAACGGGAAAAAAAGGGGTTGTTGGCAAAAAAGCATGCCACGAAGAAGATTCTCAAACTGGGGCAGAAAATTTTCTCCCGTTGCGAAAATTTTCTCGAAACCAAATACCCGGTTGGGGAAAGAAGCCAGATAACGCGAGGAAATGATCTTTGAACCCGGTTATCCCCAGCAGCTTTGAAAGAAAGAAAACAACAAGCTATGATAGAGGAAATTATACCCCCAGCAGACAGGACAAAACGAGGAAGCTTGCGTTCAGAAAGGCAAGAAGTCGGTATCATCCCCAGCAGTTCTCGGAAAAATGAAACACTGATTTCGAGATTTCCCCGGCAGCATTATATCCTACAAGTTTTTCAAGGGAGCAAAGCGCGAGTCCCGAAGGAGGTTTGGAAAGAGGAAAAAGGAAAAGGGGTCCCCCGACAGGACAATCCTCAGCTAATGACATTTCAATCCCCAGCGATCCCGGGAGAGAATAAAAGGTTTTGAAGGAAGTAGAAAAGGAGGAAATAGAGAAGATTTTCCCAGCAGCATTATCCCCGGCGGGTAAGTAAACAATTCCAAAGATATCCCCAGCAGTCAAGGGAAAAATAACACGACCTAGGAGGAAAGCAATTCCGAAACAAGGTAATTTAGAAGAAAGGATGGGATGGAGTTAGTGAGTTGTAGTTGAAGTCAGGGAGCCCGACTGAAGAATGGAGTGGCGATTTAGTTTTGAAGTTGTAGTTGAAGTCGGGGAGCCCGCCTCTGAAGAATGGAGTGGCGATTTAGTTTTGAAGTTGTAGTTGAAGTCGGGGAGCCCGCTTGAAGAATGGAGTGGCGATTTAGTTTTGAAGTTGTAGTTGAAGTCAGGGGAGAGCCCGACTGAAGAATGGAGTGGCGATTTAGTTTTGAAGTTATAGTTGAAGTCGGGGAGCCCGCCCGAAGAATGGAGTGGCGATTTAGTTTTGAAGTTGTAGTTGAAGTCGGGGAGCCCGCCCGAAGAATGGAGTGGCGATTTAGTTTTGAAGTTATAGTTGAAGTCGGGGAGCCCGCCCTGAAGAATGGAGTGGCGATTTAGTTTTGAAGTTGTAGTTGAAGTCGGGGAGCCCGCCTCTGAAGAATGGAGTGGCGATTTAGTTTTGAAGTTGTAGTTGAAGTCGGGGAGCCCGCCCGAAGAATGGAGTGGCGATTTAGTTTTTGAAGTTATAGTTAAAGATAATTTAATAGGAAGTGAAAAACAAAAATTAGAGGTTTTAGATGAAAGCAACAAGAAGAAGGAAGCAACAATTGGAAGATTTCAAGTAAGGCGTCAATTTAGACCTAGTCTGAGGAATTATCTCATAGCGTCAAAGTCTTAGTCGATGAATCTTTCTCCTGAGATCACAAAATTTTAGACCTAGTTCGAGGAATTATCTCCCAGCGTCAAAATCTTAGTACGATGAATCTTTCTCCTAAGATATCAAAATCTTGGTCCGATGAATCTTTCTCACGAGATCACAATGATTTAGACCTAGTACGATGAATTATCTCCTAGCGTCAAAGTCTTAGTCGATGAATCTTTCTCCTAAGACGTCAAAGTCTTAGTCCGATGAATCTTTCTCCCGAGATCACAATAATTTAGACCTAGTACGAGGAATTATCTCCTAGCGTCAAAATCTTAGTCCGATGAATCTTTCTCCAAAGACGTCAAAATCTTAGTCCGATGAATCTTTCTCCTAAGATCACAATGATTTAGACCTAGTCGGAGGAATTATCTCCTAGCATCAAAATCTTAGTCTGATGAATCTTTCCTAAGATATCAAAATCTTAGTTCGATGAATTTTTTTTTCTCCCGAGATGGTAATCATTCGATCTATACATTTCAAGTTTTGGTAATCAGGTGCCCGCCTGAAGAATGGAATGGCGATTTATGATTAGAGTTTGTTGAAGTCAGGGAGCCCGCCTGAAGAATGGAATGGCGATTTATGATTAGAGTTTGTCGTTAAAGTCGGAAGCCCGCCAGAAAAGCAGAACGGCGTCTCGGTTTCCAAGATTTGATAAGGATAGTGAACAATCGAAAAGCGACAGAGTGCAACGGAAATCCCTAGCATGAATCAGAAGGAAGGCAACAAGGATCAGAAAAGATAGATTCAGACTTCGAAGGAGAATAGCTCGAAGATCACAAGTAAGGGAATTCACTTCGGAGTGCAATGCAAGTTAGTAACAAAAGAAGCTTGCGACCAGAATGCGAGTCAACAGTCCGAGATGATCAACAGAAGTTAGTCACAATGAAAAAAAGGCAAGGAGTTAATCCAAGTGCAGAAGTTGATGAAAGATGTGGTGTGCTCAAGACATGGCCGAGGTCACAAGCACTGCATACCTGGTTTTGATCCGAAAAGCAGCACCTGCAACTAGCAAGCATCAAGGTTCAAATTTAGAGTCCGCATGAAGCACCAACCAATACTCGAGATCAAGCTTCAGAAGACTTATAGATAGGAATCTTGTAACTAGTAGCTGATAGGCTTAGTTAGTCTTTCTCATGATTTGATGTAATAGCATGACCACGGACCGGAACTTCGATGGAACGGAACCTCGACGGAACGACACCTCGACTGGCTCTCCACCTCGGTATACCCCTTCCTCACTCACTTTCGAACTACACGTGGCCCGATTCCTTTATAGCCAAGGATATGTAGGCAGCTCAGATACAAGGGCTCGGTCACATTCCTCTTCTTTTAGTTTAGTCCCTCCGAATAAGGGTCGGGTCAATAAATTTCACAAGTGATTTGGATGGTTTAATACCTTTGTATTTTCAGTCAAAGAGGGGCAGCTGTAAACGCGTGATTTTTGACCCTCCCCGAGATTTTTTATATTTTTAGCGTAAAATATTTAGTTTAGTTTTAATATAGCTATTTTAGCTAAATTTGACTCTTTTACTTTATTTTTACCTCAAAATGAAAAATAACAAAAATATAGTTTTATTAATGTTTCGTAGTCATTTTAAACTTGAAAAATACAAAAATAGTACTTTATATTTTTTACCTTTTATAAAAAACGAAAATAATAAAAAAAATAGTTTCATTAATATTTTGTAGTTATTTTAAACTTGAAAAATATAAGAATAGTACTTTATATTTTTATCTTTTTATAAAAACGAAAATAATAAAAAAAATAGTTTCATAAATATTTTGTAGTTATTTTAAACTTGAAAAATATAAAAAATAGTTTTATTTTAATTATAAGTATTATAGTTATTTTGATTACCTAGGATTAATTAAATAACACCATTCTCGGTTCCGGGCGAAGAATAATATTCGGGTTCAAACTACCCGGTTTTATAATTTTCGGACCTAGCCCATAATAATCCGAGTCCACCACACGGGGGGACACGGACGGAGCACGAGGCGAAACCCATAACCCTTGAAACCCACGTGGAGACCCATGATTCTTGGTCTCTCACGTGGGAATCTTTAAAAGCCAATGGACAAAATATGGGCATAAAATATATTTTAAAAGGGGGACACACTATATGGGGTGGGGAAAGATATACAATAGGATATACATATAGAGGGGGGACAAAGGAAAAAGGAGGGGGGATATTTGAAAAAGAAGGCAAAAGAAAAACGGCAGAGGGGGGGGCTTGATTTTTAAAAAGATATAGACACATAGGCAAAGCTCCCAGCAGAGCATATATATCATTTTCTACACACAACAAGAAGAGGAGGACTCCAGTCATACATGCACCTCCCTCACGTCCAGCAGAGCCAACCCCAAACGATACCCATTGAAAAAAATAACGCTGAAAGCTAAAACCAACTGTTAGTCATCATCTTCAGCTCAAAACCACCATTGAAGCTGCTCCAAACCAGTCGACCAGCAGCTCCAGCGAACAGCTACTGCTGTTATTTCTTCCTCGCGTCAAACTCCACCATGAACGAGCAGTAGCGAACAGCTCCAAACATCACCCCATCGTCGTCAAACCAATGAAACGACCAGCGCCGTTGCTGCTCCACCTTCATGAACGACTATAAATCCAGCCAACAAACTCCCTCTTCTTCACGCCAGTGAACCATCGCTGCTACTGCTTCGTCTTCTTCGTCAAAGTCCGGTCGAGGTTGCGTTCAGATTTCTGCTCGCGTTTGAGCTCCCATTTCCTATTCGAGTTCCGTCCAAAGATAGTCGGATTCATTCCTGTTGTTTTCCATGTAAGATTTGCAGCAACTAGCTGGAGTGATCAGCTTCTGATGAATTTGGTGGAGGGTTCGGCCATCGTTTTTCCGAGGATCAGTGATCTTCCAACAGGTTATCATCAGGTCTGACTGGGGGAAGCGATGACTCATACGTGAGGTATATGCTGATGAGAGCTAGAAGTAAAGGTTGGAGAGTTGTGGTGTTCAATAGCAGAGGCTGCGGAGATAGTCTTGTCACTACTCCCCAGTTCTATTCAGCTTCATTTCTTGGTGATATATATGAAGTGGTGGCACATGTCAGCAATCGCTATCCAGAGGCAAATTTATATGCAATAGGCTGGTCTCTTGGAGCAAATATACTAGTTCGCTATCTAGGACAGGTAACTTAATTAATTCAATTTGTGCTTATTAGTATTCCTCTTCCATTATGGTCTTCTACTGATCTACCATGCATCTACGCACGAGCTGTTTTAGGGAATTTAAGTCTAGTATGATGATATGGTGAACTTGTTGGCATATTTTAATTTAGTACTGTACTTCTGCTGAATTTTAGTAATCTAGTTAACATCATGCTGGGTATTAGTAATAAGGCTAACATCATACAGTTTATTGAGAAAAGGTGAACTCTGTATGTTGATGCTAGCATAACAACGTCATAGAGTATACTTGGGAAAATGTTATGGACGTTCTCTGGTCTTCTTTTTCTCAACTATTTCTGGTGGTTCAGTATGGTTGGGTGTTTGTCAGTGGAATTGGGTTTTTTAAGCTTTTGGATCATAATACCATCCAAATCCATCTAGTAATGGCGTTCTCTTTTTATTTTTTTATTTTGCAAACACTGGTGCATGCCAGTAATTGACCCTGGTCTCAAAGGTTTTCGCCCACTTCATTGATGCTAGGTCACACTCGGGTGCACATTTATGTGACCCAAATCCAAATCTCAACGGAGTCGAAATGTGTTGACAACCACGGGTGCACTGGTGCGACGTGGTTCGAGATACATTTTCACAACGTTGCAATTCTTTGTAAAAATAATAATAATAATAATAATTTTTATGATAATAATATCATCAGAAGTAAAAAATTAAAATTTGCACATAAGTCAAGGCATATTATAAAATCAGATAAAGAAGCCAAGTACGATAATGGAGCGACCGTGCTAGAACCACGGAACTCGGGAATGCCTAACACCTTCTCCCGGGTTAACAGAATTCCTTATCCGGATTTCTGATTCGCAGACCGTTAAATAGAGTCAAACCTTTCCTCGATTCGGGATTCAAATCGGTGACTTGGGACACCATTATTTTCCCAAGTGGCGACTCTGAATAATTAAATAAATTAATCCCGTTTCGATTGTCCTTTAATTGGAAAAACATGAATCTTTTAACATCTGTATCGGTGATACGTAGAGTGATAACTAAAGCATCATAATGAGGGAAAGACAAACCGTCAGCATCGGACTTATCAAAGGTGATACTATCTTTGAAGTCATCATACCATTCATGGTCGATGGTCCATTTTAGTTTGTGCGTGATGGCGAACTTGACGTGGTTGATTGCTGAGTCGTCGCCGCCTCCGACGTTCATGTTTATCGTGTGTGCTGGGGAGGGCGGCTTTGGTGGCCCGTGGAGTTATTCCTGTCCGCGCGCAAAGTTTATCTTCCTTTTGTCACTGAGTAATTCTCTCAGCTATCCCTGGTTCAGCATCCTGACCACCTTTTGCCGTATGCATATGCAATCTTTGGTTTTGTGTCCCCGTTCCTGATGGAACTCACATAAGACATTTGATTTCCTTGTGATAGGGTATGATTTCATCTTCTGCGGCCACTGCACTTTGGTGTCCAGCTTCTCCAGTGCGTACACTATTTATGAAGGAGACACACAAAAGTTATGGGCAGATAATAAAGGAGGTGTACCTCTTTCATTTCGGAGTGGGGTGCTGAATCGCAGTAGATCATCCATATGCATTGGTGGTGGATGGGAGGATCTGGTGTATGACTAGTGCAGGTCTTTGTTGGAGCATGGGAGTTATTCTCGCCGTCCTTTATTGAGTTGATCCCTTCTTGTCTTTGAGTGTATCGTCGTTAACCATTGGGTCAGCCCATTGAGATCATCCTCGTCCGCTCGTACCTCAGCGCAATAGGCATTATGGATTTCCTCCCATGTGGTCGGGGGATATTTCATGAGACGGCTCAGTAGTTTCTTGGTTGCCCTCGAACCATCCCTATTTAGCCCGTTCTGGAAAGCGACGACTGTCATACCTTTCGATACGTTTGGCAGACTCATCCTTACCCTGTTAAACCTGGCTAGGAAGTCCCTGAGTCCTTCCCCTATGGTTTGCCTGACAGCCAAGATGTCATTGAACCTTGCTTCCGCTTTCTTTGCTCCTGCATGGACATTGACGAACTTATCCGCCATTTTCTCGAACGTAGATATTGCCTTAGCTGGTAGCTGGGAGTACCACGTTAGGGCCCCTCCCGTCAACATCTCACCAAACTTCTTCAACAACACCGACGGTACCTGCTCTTTTGATAGGTCATTACCCTTCACAGCAGTGACATAGTGGATCAAATGATCCTCGGGATCTGTGGTTCCATCGTATGCCCTCAAGTAGGGTGGCATCTTGAATGTTTTTGGGATAGAGTGAGGGGTAGCTTCTTCGCTATATGGTTGTTCGACAAATATTCCCACGTCGCATTTTGGTAGCAACTTGGGAGCACCAAGTATCTTGTCTACCCTCTCCTAATGCTCTTTCATTTGGTCACGAAGCGCCTTGTTTTCATTCTCCGTTTCTTCCATCTTCTTTAGGATGGATGTTAGCGTGCCATCGTTGGCCTATGCTTCGATGGGTCTGTTATTTGCTCGTACAGCCTTAGGTTCACCCATGGCAGCAGTGATGTTTACCGTTGGCGTCTACCTGACGTTACTTTGCGGTGGCTTCTCAACCATGCCACTTAGAGTACTTATCAGCCATTCTTCCAGTAACTTCTTGACCACCGAGGGTGTTTCCTTAGCCGCAGATGTGGAAGCTCATTTTTCATACAAGATCATCAGATCTTCAGATGGAGAAGGTGAGATCTCTGCACCTGGCGTGGTGCTATGGGTTACATTCAAGATACCCTCATCACTGGCCTCGTTGAGAGGACCAAGGAGATTGGCTGTAACACCCACTATTGCTTTTGATCTTGTGTTATTTTCCGCCTTCTTTTATGTGGTGTAGAGAATGTTTGTTGGTTGTTCTCTTTTTTTACAGCCTCGTGGACGGACGAAAGAAAGGAAGTTACAGAACGGGGCAGTGAAGGCTCGCGAAGTAGACAGCAAGCAAGAGCTTCTCAATCTCTTTTTTAATAATACTTTTTTTTATCATGAATTTCAATTGCGCTCATATTCATCACCGTAGGAATTGGGTTCAAGCTTTCCTCAGCCCCTTCTCATTAATGGACTCCTGACGTATACGAAGGAGTGCGGTTCGTTCGAGAAATTCCTATCTATCTCTGAGATGTTTGGATGTGGATACTATGATTTTGATTCTCGAAATCCCCACAGATGGCGCCAAATTGTTTGCCTCAAAAGTTATCACTATACTTTATAGGCTTAAAAATAATCAAAAATAAATGAGGGTAAATCATAATCAAATAGAATAAAACCTAGAGACAAAAAGATAAAAATATTGTGGTAGATCTGATAATTAGAACTAGAGAATGAGTGTTCGTTAGATGTAGAGATAGAGAGAGAATATGAGAAAATAAGAGAGTTGTATTATTTGATAATAATATCGATGCCCTTTTACAATGGGAAGGCCTCCTTTATATAGCATGAGGCCTTCCTCGAAATAATCATAAAAGTACAAAAAGTAGTCAACGTCCCCCAGCGAGGACGCTGAGTTTTAACTGGCATCGCCTTTGTCCTCACGGCCAAGTCGTACCCTTACTTTAGTTGACGTATGCTCACTGGGCGTACCCTTCGACGTAGAGATATTGAGGGCCAAATTTGACCCCATACAATAATGATAACTTCATATTATGCGGGGCCTATCTAATTTTGATCATAAGTACTAATTATTATTAGTATTAGTACGAAATCATTAAAAGTAACCACTTGTTGAAGCAATTCTGGATAATTAGTGCCAAATTTTTTCCATGATAACCACCATTTACATCCAATTACAAATAGATTTAAGAAAGCTAATTATGTCTATTAAATCATGAAAATCATAATGACCTATAGAAAACTAATGTTATCAACAACTTCAGTTCCTATGTGACCAACTACAATATCTAAGAGGCACCAAATGTGAGCAGCAACCCTTTGGTGTGAATTTCTGCTTTGAGCATTAATAGTTTACTTTGTTTGGAAAATCAACTGATTTTCTGCAACATTTTCTTTTTGTAGGTCTTCCACTTCTGCTTCATCACCCAAAGAATGAAACCATCATTCATTTTTGCACTATTGTTGATCCAACACAAGACATCGGTAAAATGCACTATTAGTATATTGTTGCCTTTTTCAATGATGTTGGGAAAAATCAGGAAACTATAAACTTTTGTGTTCCATCAACCATATTTTACCTATGTATTTTGGCGGTAAACCACCTGATCTTGAGAACTGAAAATAAGACACATTCACGGACTTTGATTTTATTGGGACAAACATAGTTTATGTGAATCATGTATTAGCAATTTCATGGATTAACTAATAATTTAACGGTAAAGTTGTCTCCATCTGACCTATATAGGTCACGGGTTCGAGCTGGAATCAGTGAGTGATACTTGTATCAAGATAAGCTGTATATATCATACTACTTAAGGTGAAACCCTTCTCAAGACCCTACATAAACGCAGTATGCTTCGTGCATCGAACTGTCGTGTTTAACTAATAGTTCAATGTACATATTTGAGGTTTGAGAACATGTTTAGATGGTCACCTTTAAAGTTTTTGGAAAAATATAATAGGCTTGGCGCATGGACTACTAATTAGGATTTGATTAATATCTCCTCTCCCCTCCCCTCCCCGCTTTTTTTTTTCTCTTTGCTTTTTTTTTTTTTTTTTGCCCATCTTTAAAGTAAAGCTGCTTCTTAGAGTACAAATAAAAATATAGTTCTCCCTTTAAAAATGAATACTAGTCCAGCTAACGCGCGAAACACTCCACCTATGGAGTACGCTTGCAAGACCGAAACGCACTTAAGCACGAGAGATTTATTTAAATTTTGTGTGAGTTGGCTAGTTGCCGGCATATCTTTTATGTCACCGCCGCATAATCCGCAACATCTTCCATTGCATCGCATTTGCTGGGACTGAATCCCCTTTCTTGAGCGATCTAACAGTTGCCGGATTAGCCTTCGGACTTTTCTATATATATCAAATCGATTAAAATCCCATACTATTGGACCCAAACCAAACCGACACATACATATATATATATATATATATATATATATATATATATATATATATCTACTCTTTCTCTTTTTTAACTAGAATTTTCTTTTAAAAATGTCTAAAAATATTTGAGATTTTCTTATGGGATATAACATTTAATAAAATATGAAGTGCTCCATAATTATTAACCTTAAATAAATGGTTGTATGATCACTTCTTATCAAGTGTTACTGAAATGCATCATTCATTTTGTTCTTCCATATTCATATGTTAAAATCTATTAGATTCTTATATTTTTTTCAAATTTGAAGTGGTTATTATTTAGGTATCATATTGATTTTTATGTTTAATTACTTAATTAATTCGATTACTTGAAAGTGTACATCAAAGAAAAAGTATTGTCAGATGACTAAAAAAATAACTACCATGTGTTACTAAGTAACTTCTCCTATAAGAATATTTAATAGATAGTATGTTTTGTCAGTTTTTTTAAAATTTTTACTAAACATATATTAACTCATTAAATATTTAATAAAGTAAAATCAAAATAATATTTAAGTAATAAGAAATACGAAAAATCTGCCAAAACAGATCCAATCCAAATTGATATAGTTGATTTGTTTTGATTTTATCAAAATCGAACTAACTCGATATATATACACCCCTAAGCTAGAGGTATTTTTCAACAGATCCAACACCATTATTTACAAAGAGTAATATTCACATCCATTGACTTAAACTCTGAATTTAATTTTAACTTTTTTTCTGTCGATATTAGTGTACGAGCAAGTAGGAAGCAAGTTCTTTTGATATTAGTATAAGACGATCTTTCTCTACTAATGGCTTGTGTAACATTCTTGATAAGTAAATCCTTATTTCTATTACTCATAACAAAAATTTCTAACAAAAAAGAAGCATTTTCCAAAATGAAGGCAAAAATGGAAGCAACTTTATAGTAGTCACTTTTTATGCATAGGCAACCCAGCAGCTTGAAAGAATTGAAGAGTATAGCAAGGATCAATAAAAGTTAAAGGACAACTAAACATGGTGTACTCACTTTGATTAGTGGGGAAGGGGCAATGTTTTTTTATTTTTGTGTGGGGGTGGTGTCTTTGTGGGGGTGGTGTCTTTGTGGGGGCTCTTTCCAAAAGTTAATGGACCACCCAAAGATGATAAAAATAAATGTCTTCCACTAACACCCCATCCAATATGCCTTTCTTCTGTCCATTCATTCACATCCTTTATTTTAGTTTTACCAATACCAATAAATATTGTAATTTAGAATAACTCATATTTGATCATGGATCAAGCCAAGAAAATAGTCTTTTACAAAAAAAATATAAAGTAAGATTGAGTATAATGGTCTAACCCTTACCTAAAATTCTATGCGTAGCAAAATCTTACTATTTTTTTTTAAATAAAGAATAATTAACATTCTTAATTTCCTTTGAATAAATCACATCTCAAACCAGAAAGATACATTTCATTATCCATTGAGTGAAAGTACTCCTAAGAGTGGAGCACATAAAATACAAAGAAGATGACAAAAGGCCTTTTGTTTCTTTCATAGCTTTTTGAGAAACTAGGCCACACTTCCCCATTCATTTGCATGGGAGAACCTTTCAAGGTGAAAAAAGCAAAAGGGTCAAAACTTCCCACACTGCTGAAAAAGTTCACATTTACTGCTGACACAAACCTAAAAAAATCAAAAACCAAAAGGGTATACAAGAGAGAGAGAAAGCATTAGACTACATTAAATTTTACAAGGGGGGGGGGGGGTATCAGTAATGGGATGATCTTTTTTTTTGTTGTTTTTTTAGGATCATTGGCAATTAGGGTTTCTACCAGGGCCACCAAAGTAAAAGTGATGTCCCCAATCTTCATTACTTCCTGTTTGGACATCATAGCAGTTGGATTGCTCAGTGAAGGTGCCAAGATCTTTAGGAGATTTAAGATTATTGGAACTGTCAACAACTTGAATGTTTCTGAAATAACTTGACTTGCCAAAACCTTCCTCTGGAAATCTACCACTCCCCATTTGTGTAGCTGTATGTTTACCATCTGGTTGTGAATTGACAACCTCCCCACCCCACTCTACCATTGATGCACTCTCTCCTAAATAGGAGAACAAAAATGATGGCCAATACCCCAACACATAGTCATTTCCAAATTGCATCCACCAATGTCCTTCTTTTGGATCCTACAATTATTATCCAATGTAAAAGGATTACACCAACAAATATGAGCAAATAGAAAGAGAAGTTCTTTTGTGTGTCCAATTTGGAAGTTGTGTTTTTTTGTATAATAAAGATTTAAATTTTTTTGAAAGGGAATAATAAAGATTTCTTGTTTCCAGAACAGTTACATTTAATTATCTTAGTTAGACATTTTCCTTGAGCCGGAGTCTATCGGAAACAGTTTTCCTACCCATTCAGATAAGGTCTGTGGGTACAAACAACCTTCCCAAAACCCCACTTGTAGATTTTTAGTAGTGGTTGTTGTAGTTGGACATTTTCCCACATAATGATGTGTTCATTGAATTCTTGATATTCACTTTTTTATTCATTTGATGAGGAGATGCTGGCTGCTGGTGCCCCACAATTTGACATAAAGGCAGAATGGCCATTGGCCTGAAACTTTGAAAGTGGAATTTTACCTTCCAGATAAGAATACTGATATCATATTGGGAGTTTCTATAGGCTGAAACAGGGGAGATGCTTGCTCCCATAGCTATTGCACTGCTGACTTGAATAAAACCTGAGCAGAGAAGGTTGTAGCATCCTGTTGCTTGATACGCATCACTCTGCAAATAATTGTAACAAAACATTAGGAAAAGATCATAACGTGAAGAGTTAACCAATTCATAGTCAGAAACTTACAGTCCAGTAAGTGAAGAGTCTTGTGTTATTGTCACCATAGAGGTCTGGGCTAACCTGACATTCACGTGCATGCTTACTTGTTAGACTCAATAATACTAACACACAATACTTTTGACATGTGAAGGTGAACAGTCGGGTGTCATTGTCCTTCACTACAACTTTTTCAACTCAAAAAACAATTCCAAGTATAGCAGATGGTAGTAATTAATATACCTGCCAACCAGCTTCAATGCTGTTTAGATCTTCACCAAAAGAACCACCAAGAATCCAAAGCTGAGACAAGCTGAACTCATTTGGCTGCTGTACCTTGGGTTCCCACACATTAATAGTTGCCTTTGCTCCATAATACTTGTCTCCTTCAACATAAGCTATTGCATGCTGCCAATACGCACAAAAACAATCAGATAACAAAATCAAGATATGGTTCTGGAAGTCTATGTTGTGCGGACTGTCCAAAATGCGGACTGTCCAAAATGCTGTCAGATGCTCCAACAATAGAGGATCCGACACATTTTCCGGGGTGTCCGAGCAACATAGGTAGAAGTGATAACATTGATGGTAGAAATGTTAGGCACCTGATGGCCACTTTCATTGATAAGGTCAGGATCTGTAGACCTGGGCTTAGGGATGGCTCTGTGCTTCTTCTTACCATACCTTTTGACAGAACTTGCCCTCAAAACATCATCTTTCTTAGTTCTCCTTACAGGAATAGTGTCCTCAGGGCAACTTCCACTCATATGCCACAATTGAGTGATGGAATTTGTTCTTTCTTTAGACCTTGTGGCCATCTTGTCCTCATCATAAAGCCCTTCTGGATGATAGCTAGGTCGCATCTGAGTATTTGTAAAACACCCATTAGAATATTACCAAGAATTTTCAAGGAGAAATTTAAGGAATGTGAGAAGAAAATACTGAAAAGATGTTTGTATTATAGCAATGAAAAAGAAATATTGACCTGGATTTTGTGATCTTTGAGGAATGGGTGGTCAAAAGCTGGTTGCTGAGAGATGTGTACACAGTCAATGATATCCCCATCTGCACTCTGTATAATCATTACAGTCACAAGTCACAACATTTAAAATCTAATCTTACTCACTTTCCTTCATGCTCAACCAAATATCTTCCATTTAACTAAGGAAATTGTATTATATTATACTTGAGAAATGGCACTAACTAATTTGAATGACTTCCAAGAACAAGGGACGAAACACACAAAATGGAGCCAAAAACAAAAGAACAGTTGCTCCTATTTCCCTCCTTCAAAACCCCCAACCCATACCCCAAAAAAAAAAATGGGGAGTAACCAATATAAACCAAACACTGCATAGCTATTCAAGTAAAAAAATTATTAGGTGAGAAAATCAGTAAAAAAAATGGACAAAGAAAATGAAAAGTAGGATAGAATTAATGACAGAGCAGCTAATGATAAGTGCACAACACTAGTATTTTCCCTGTACAAGTGACAAATTTCTCCAGCAAATTAAAATAGTTCAAAACTCAATAACTTTTGATGTTTTTTGGGGGGAGTATTGTTGTCACAAAGAGATGGTTTAAGCTTAAAGCAAAGGGAGAGAAGTGAAGTAAGTACCTGAATGCTTTTAGTGGCAGGTTTATTTAGCCTTTTCAAGTGTCTCTCAACCTGAAGCTTCTGCGTTGAGACAGAAGAGAGCCTAGCAGCACAAGATAACGAGATCAGAGAACCCCACAAGTAAACCAACATCAAAACTACAATATAAGCTCCTCTTCTCCTATGACCACATGAGCTAAACTGCACAACAGCTGCCATTGTACGCTATTTCACCTCCAATCAAGAAACGAAATTAGCTAATTAAAATGGCTACACACACTACACTTCCAATGTGTTTCTTTTGCTCAAACTCACTCTACCATAGCCACAAAATCAACAGCAAGAAAGGCTCTTAGAGTACAGTATCCGCAGTAGACTCCATACACTGCTTATCCTACGCACCCCTCTTCTACTTTTTTCTCCTCAAACAAAACACAAAACCCAAGTGTTGAGGACAGTGAGAGGCTAAAAGCTTTTACTTTGATTGTTTCTCTCTCCCTTCCGCTTCACCCAAAAATCCAATAAAATTGCAGAGTTGAGTCTGTCGTTTTCCATTATTTACTTATTTAATAAATAATCTCCTGTCTTTCTTTGTTTTTATTCTCTTGAGCCCAAGTTCGATTTGAAAACAGCTTTTTTACCCTTTTCAGGCAGGGATAAGACATGCATATATATTACCTTCCCGAAACCTCATTTTGTAGGATTATACTGGGTTGTTGTTGTTATTGTTAATAGTCACTTCGTTTCAATTTATGTGAACCTATTTGACTGGATATGGAGTTTAAGAAAAAAGAGGAGACTTTTGAACTTGTGGTATAAAATAAAGCACATATATTTTGTGTGATTATAAATTATTATATCAAAGTAAATTATTTTTAAATATGAAAAGAGATTATTCTTTTTTATACGGACTAAAAAAATATGTTAAAAATAAATTTTACGAGGGAGTACTACTATTTCTTTTTTATATTTTTGCTTCTTTGTTTTTCTCTCCAAAATTTGGTGAACACGAGGGGTAAAACAAAGGACGGTAGAAAAGAGTAGGGTCAGAGAAAATGCACCATGCCGTCCTTTTCTTTCTATGTGGGGTCCACAAAGGAAGCTGTGATTTTATTTTGTGCCCTTTGCGTTCAAAGTTTTTAACCGTTACCATTTCGAATTTGCCCCTTCATTTACTATTTCGAGACACCCGTATCAACATTTTTTTTTTTTAGTTAAAAATATATACTCCCCCTCCGTTTCAATTTATGTGAATCCATTTAACTGGGAACGGAGTTTAAGAAAAGAGAGAAAACTTTTGATCTTGTGGTATAAAATGAGGCACATTTATTTTGTGTGGTTATAAATCATTGAATAAAGGTAAATTATTTCCAAATAAGGAAAGGGGTCATTCTTTTTGGCACGGACTAAAAAGGAAATAGGTTCACATAAATTAAAACGGAGGGAGTATATTATAAAAATAAAAGTTACAAGAGGGTTTTGTTGGATGCATCAGATTAATTCTTACTACATTACACATACCAGATAAAAAAGTAGAAAAATTAGTATTACTTATCGGATTATCATCTACAGTATCAACTTTCAAGTACTCCTATAAGTATTCTTTAAAAAAAACACAGTTTACCAATATTTTTTTGCGTGCGTTTAATTTATTTTTCATGTATTAATTTACTGATTTTAGTAGAAAATAATTATATGACAAGATGAACATTTATAATTGATCATAGAACCGATCAGATGCATTCCCTTGTAGATTTTGTTGCCTGAAGTCCCCACAAAACGTTTATTTAGTTATCCCTATGGACTGTACGAAAATTGATGGAGAGAGCATGGCAACAATATGAGCTTGTATTTCTTATTTAATTTAACGGAAAAGGGCCGTATATGTTAATGAACTATGTGAATTGGATAAATATGTCCGTCGTTAATAGTTTGGCACAAATATACTCAATTTGTTTAATACTTGCTCATTCACGCCCTTAATTTAATGGAAACACTATTTTATCTTTCTTAAATAATTAATAAATCGGACCCAACCAAAATCTGCTAACCATATCCATTATGACCCGACACACCCTTATTTCAAGGATATTATTTGATATATTACTTTGTTTGATTGAGCAATTGTGTGATAATCATATTTATTTGTTTGAGTTATTTGATAATCGATATCTTTTTTGTTATATATCATTTCGGGAAGTAATCCTACTAATAATAGTAATTAATTTTTATTTATTATTTTAATAATATAATATTCGAATTAGTTTGTGCTTTCTTCAATCATTTTATGTCACAACCCAAATTTCTTACCATCGGGAGTCGTAATGACGCCTACTAATAGGAGCTAAGCAAGCCAACTCAATTTACATTTTTTAGCAAATATCGTCCATTTAATTAAAATAAAATATAATATGATAAAGCAAAAATCTCAAATATTATTAACTGAAAGAAGCGCGGAAGTTTAACAAAATCCTCAACCCAAGACTGGTGTCACACTACTCATGAAAGAATAGAGAATACTAAATACAAGGTTTAAATGAAACATAAAACTGTCTACTTTGGTACAAATGATAACAAACTAAATAAAATAGAAAGGACTCTGGGCCTGCGGACGTCAGCAACGCTACCTCGAATGTCTGTGGACTGAAAGCTCACTCCCAAAATGCTACTGCTACTCAAATGCTACTCCAACACCTGGATACATGCAAAAGATGCACAGAGTGTAGCATCAGCACAACCGACCCATGTGTTGGTAAGTGCCTAGCCCAACCCCAGCGAAATAGTGATGAGGCTAGACTTGACTACCAGATAAACCTGTGCAGATATATATACAAGTACAATAAAACAATAACGGAATGTAAACAATTAAAATTGGGAGGGGAACAATCTTATGGGGTAGCAGATAAAATGGAATATCAGGCAAAAAAAACTATATCTGATTTTATTCTAACACAAAATAAGGGAAAACTTTTACTTGTTTCAATTTCCTCTCGTTGCAGGCGTGTAACTCGATCCCATTTCTCATAATATCACGTGGTAGGCGTACCACTTGATCCCATTTCATAATATCATATGGTAGGAATACCACTCGATCCCATTTCACAATATCACGTGGAAGGCGTACCATTCGATCCAATTTCATAATATCACGTGGTAGGCGTACCACTCGCTCCCATTTCATAATGTCACATGTTATGCATACCACTCGCTCCCATTTTATAATATCACGTGGTAGGCGTACCACTCGCTCCCATTTAATAATATTAAGTGGCAGGCATACCACTAGCTCCTATTTCATAATATCTCGTGGTCGGCGTGCCATACAATCCCATTTCTTTCAATATAATACACAAAATAATCTCGGCAAGTGAGAGAGATATTATAAGACAAAGGAACAAGATAATATAATAAACTATTCCGGCAAGGGAACAAGATAATATAATAAACTATCCCGACAAGGAAGATCCAGCTATGATCAAACTTATTCAATTTATACTTAACACAATTAAATCTCAGTCTCAACAATTACCGGCTCAGTGTTAAAGAATTCCAAACAAGTCCTCGTAAACAACAATTAAGATTTCGATAATTTAATAATTCAGGACTCACGGTCATGCTCGACACCAGTGTATAGATACTCATCACCATGCCTATACACCACACTCGACAAATAGCAATTAGCAAATAATACTCTACTCATATTTCCTCAAGCCAAAGTTAGACCAAACACTTACCTCGGATACTCTAAAGTCAACTCAAGCCTCTAGTACAACTTTACCCCTCGAATTGGGCTCCAACTTAATCAAATCTATGAAATAACGACTTTATAATATCAATAATATCTAAACAAATCAAACCCAATGCCTAAATATAGATTCCCAACCTTTCTTCCAAAAATTTCAAAATCGACCCCGGGCCCACTTGATCAAAACCCCATGTTCGAACCAAACACCCACTTCCCCACGAGCCCGAATATATAATTTATTTTAAAATTCGGCCTCAAAACAAGGTCTAAATCAAAGAAAATTGAAAACCCCTAACTCTGCCCATTTCCCCCAATCTCAATCCTAGATTACATGATTTGAGCCTAGGAAATTCATAAATGACGAAGGAAAACGAAGAAAAAAAGTTAAACAATACTTACCCAAGAAACGTTGGTAAAGAAGAGCTCTAGAAATCGCCTATGGACTGTGGAGAAGATGAGTTTGTGTGTTTTTGGGTGAAAAATCCCGTCACTGTTTTGTTTTGGGTATCTAAAATCACTGGGCAAAATTGTTATTCGCGTTCGCGGGAAGAGGGCCGTGTTCGCGAAGGGTAAATAGAATAGGGCATCGCGGTCACAAGATGCTAGTCACGAATGCATAGAAGAATGGGCTCAGTGTCCAGGGGTTTACTCTATGCGAACGCGGGATGGAGTACGCGAACGCGATGAAGAACAGGTTGTTACTACGCGAACACGAGGACAAGTTCGCGAATGCGATGAAGGAATTACTGGGGGGTCCTGAGTTTTCTTACGTGATCGCTTAAAGGGAAACGCGAACGCAATGAAGGGAAGGCTAAGGGTACGCGAATGCGAGATGAAGGCCGCGAGCGCGATGAAGGAAAACAATGTGAAAAATTGAAGAAAATTTGCTACTTCTCCCAAGTTCAAATACCCCGAACCACCTCTGAATTACTCCCGAGCCCTTGGGGTTCCTAACCACACACACTAACTCAACCACATCCTACGAACTTGATCGAGCGATCAAATCGCCAAAATAACATCATACACGAGGAATCAAACCTCAAAATCAACACTTTCCATCAAACTTCTTAAATTTTTCAGACTTAGATATTTAGGTCCAAACCACGTCAAATGATGTCCGGTTTCAACCAAATTACACAGAAACGTCTTAAACCACATATAAGATCTGCACCGATTGCCGGAATCAGAATACGAGCCTGATACCAATACTTTCTGATCCATTTTTATTTCAAACATTCATGTAAATTTTAGAAAATAAATTTCTCTTAAAAATTTATTTCTCGGGCTCGGGACCTCGGATTTAAATTTTGGGCAAAAGCCCGAGTCCCATTTTTTTCTACGGACCCTCTGAGATAGTCACATCACGAGTCCGTGTCCGTTTACCCAAAATATTGATCAAAGTCAACTTTAATCATTTTAAAGCCAAATTTTAGCAACTTTCATAGAATTTAACATATAAGCTTTCCGGCTACGCGCCTGAACTGCGCACGTAAATCGAGGCAAGTAAAATGAGGTTTTCAAGGCCTTTGAAGCACAAAAGGAGAGAGAGAATAGGTGATGACCCTTTGGGTTGTCACATTCTCCACCTCTAAAATAACCATTCGTCCTCGAACGGACAAAGAAAGAAGTACATGACTCGGGAAAAATATAAGGATAACGGCTCCGCATATCAGACTCGGACTCCCAGTCGATGTCTCAGGAGGCTGACCTCTCCACTGAACATGCACTGAAGGAAAACTCTTTGACCTCAACTGTTGAACCTGCCGGTCAAGAATAGCTAGCTCCTCCTCATAAGACAGATTCTTGTCCAACTGGACAGTGCTAAAATCTAACATGTGGGATGGATCGCCGTGATACCTTCGAAGCATGGACACATGAAAAATTGGATGCACGGATGACAAGCTAGGCGGCAAGGCAACTTTATAAGCCACCTCTCCCACACGATCGAGAATCTCAAAAGGATCAATGAACCTAGGGCTAAGCTTGACCTTCTTCCCAATTCTCATCACACCTTTCATAGGCGACACTCGGAACAATACTTGCTCACTAACCATGAAAGCCACATCTCAAACCTTGTGATCTGCATAAATCTTCCGTCTCGACTAGGATGTTCGAAGCCTATCCTGAATGATCTTGACCTTTTCCATGGCCTCCTGAGCTAAATCTGTACCCAAAAATCGAGCCTCTCCCGGCTCAAACCACCCAACTGGAGATCGTCATCGCCTACCACACAATGCCTTATATGGAGCCATCTGAATACTAGACAAGTAGCAAACTCTGCTAAAGGCAAAAACTAGTCTCACGAGCCTCCAAAATCGTTGACACAGGCTCGGAGCATATCCTCAAATATCTGAATAGTCTGCTCAGACTGTCTGTCCGTCTGGGGGTGAAATGTTGTACTCAACTCAACCTGGATGCCCAACTCTCGCTGAACTGCTCTCCAGAAGCGTGAGGTAAACTGCGTACCCCAGTCTGAAATGATAGATACCGGCATGCCATGAAGGCGAACAATCTTCCAGATATAAATCTCAGCCAACCTCTCAGAAGAATAGGAGACTGTCATAGGAAAGAATGCGCTGACTTGGTCAGCCTATCAATAATGACCCATATCAAATCAAACTTCTTCCGGGTCAATGGGAGACCAGTAACAAAATCCATAGTAACCATCTCCCACTTCCATTCAGGAATCTCTATCCTTTGAAACAAACCACCATGCCTCTAATGCTCATACTTAACCTGCTGACAGCTCAAGCATGGAGCTGCATATGCAACTATATCCTTCTTCATTCTACGCCATCAATAGTGCTGCCTCAGATCCTGATACATTTTCGCGGCACCCAGGTGAAACGAATATCGAGAACTATGGGCATACGCTATGATCAACTCTCGAATCCCATCGACATTGGTCACACAAACTTGCCCCTGCAATCTCAAAACACCATCATCGTCTAAGGTCACCTTCTTGTCACCTCCATGTTGCATCGTGTCTCTCGGGACACACAAATGGGGATCATCAAACTGTCGATCATAGATACACTCCAATAAGGAAGAACGATCAACCGTGCAAGCTAACACTCTACTAGGCCCAAAAATATCCAATCTCACGAATTGATTGGCCAAGGCTTGAACATCCAAAGCAAGCGGTCTCTCGCTAACCAGAATATAAGGAAGACTACCCATACTGGCGGACTTCTTACTCAATGCATCGGCCACCACATTGGCCTTCCCCAGGTGGTACAAGATAGTGACATCGTAGTCTTTCAAAAAATCCAACCACCTTATTTGCCTCAAATTCAACTCTTCTGCTTGAACAGATACTGAACACTTTTGCGGTCAATGTACACCTCACACGTCACACCATGTAGATAATGCCTCCAAATCTTCAAAGTATGAACAATGGATTCCAATTCTAGGTCATGAACCGAATAATTTTTATCGTAGATCTTCAACTGCCTCGAAGCATAAGCAATGACTCTGCTACCCTGCATCAACACTGCACCAAGACCAACGGGAAGCATCACAATAGACTATATAAGGCCTTAAACGTGTGGGCAAAATCAACACCGGTACCATAGTAAGAGCTGTCTTAAGCTTCTGAAAGCTCACCTCACACTCATCTGACCATCTGAACTGGGCACCCTTCTAGGTCAATGTGGTCATCGGGGCTGCAATAGATAAAAACCCCTCCACGAACCGACAGTAGTGGTCTGCTAACCCCAAGAAACTCTGAATCTCTATAGATAAAAGTGGTCGAGGCCAATTCTTGACTGCCTCAATCTTCTTCGGGTCCATCTGAATACCCTCTGTTGATACAACGTGACATAGGAATGCAACCAAACTCAACCAGAACTCGCACTTAGACAACTTAACATGTACTGACTACCCTTCAGAGTCTGAAGAATCACTCTGAGGTGCTGCTCGTGCTCCTCCTGGTTGCGGGAGTATATCAAAATATCATCAATGAAAACTATCATGAACAAGTCCAAATAAGACCCGAACACTCGGTTCATCAACACCATAAATGTTGCTGGGGCATTGGTTAACCGAAATGACATGACCAGTAACTCATAATGCTCGTACCGAGTGTGAAATGCTGTCTTAGGGACATCGGGCTCCCTAATCCTCAATTGGTAGTAACCAGATCTCAAGTCTATCTTTGAAAATACCTTTCCACCCTGAAGCTGGTCGAACAAATCGTCAATCCTCGGCCAGCGGATACTCATTCTTTATCGTAACTTTGTTCAATTGCCAGTAATCAATGCACATCCTCATCGAACCATCATTTTTCTTCAAAATGACACTGGCGCACCCTAAGGCAAAACACCATGTCTAATGAAACCCTTTTCAAGCAAATCCCGCAACTGATCCTTTAACTCTTTCAACTCTGGCGGGACCATGCAATACGACGGAATGGAAATAGGCTGAGTGCCCGGAGCCAGATCAATACAAAGTTCAATATCCCTGTCGGGCGGCATGCCCTGCAGGTCTGAAGGAAAGACATCGGGGAACTCTCGAACAATAGGAACGGAATTAATAGAAGGGACCTCCGCAATGGAGTCGCGAACATACGCCAAATAAGCTAAGCACCCTTTCTCGACCATGCGTCGAGCTTTCACATATGATTTAACACTATAAGTGGACTGACTTAGGGTCCCTTTCCACTTCAAACGGGGCAAATCCGGCAAAGCCAAGGTCACGGTCTTGGCGTACAATCTAAGATATCATGATACAGGGACAACCAACCCATCCCTAATATAACATCAAAATCCACCATGTCTTAGAGCAACAAATCAACACGGGTCTCAAGACCCTCAAACACTACTACGCAGGAATAATGCACTCGGTTGACCACTATAGAATAACCCACCAATGTAGATACATAGACAGGAATACTCAAAGCATCACTAGGCACGACCAATTATGGTGCAAAATAGGACGACATATATGAAAACGTAGACCTAGGGTCAAATAGAACTAAAGCATCTCTATCACAAATCAGAATAGTACCTGTAATGTCTACATCTAAGACTTAGCCTCTAGACTGGCTGCTGGCCGCACTCTATCTCTGGCAACCTGAACTCCACCTTTATGACTTCTACCTCCACCTCTAACACCCCTGCCACCACCTCTGTCTGGCTGGGCAGGCTGAGGAACCTCTGGTACCCGAATCCTAGTACAAGAACTCTGATACTGAGAGATACTCAAATCTCGAAGGCAAAATCTGATAATGTGCCTCGGATCACCACAAGCATGGCAAGACCCCGTCTACTGATATTGAAACACCCCTAAACCTCGGGAAAGCCCTCCTATTGTGACCATGCTCACCACACTCATAGCATCTACACAAATGCTACAGCTGAGAAAATTGAGGCTGACCCTGTCGACGTGAATGACAACCTGAAGTACCATGAGAGGGAAAGGCTTACTGAAAGGGCCTGGGAGCATGGCTGCTGCCATAATCACCTCTACCTCCAAACGAGGTACCACTAAATCTTCCTACATGGTGGGTCCTCTTATTCGACCTACGACCGCCTCTTTGCGGCAGAACCACCTCATCTTCACGGCCCACATTGGTCGTCTCCTAAAATGTGGCCTCACTTTCGGCCTAGCCACTATACCCGGCTGACCTGCCACCGCTGGCTGAACTCCTAGAAGCAAACCCGCTCGAATGACGCTCTCCACAAAGCCTACATATCTGACCAAAGCGACCTAAAGAACTGGGGTAGCTATGAACCCCTCTAGGATATGAGTTGGGCCCATCAGAGTTGTTGGAGCTGGAATCTCCTCATTATAACCAATATGAGGCGCCACCTCTAGGGCTGCTGCTGGGGGCTGAGCTCTACCCCTCCCTCGCCCTCGCCCTCTGCCCCTCGTAGGAGATGCTGCTAGGGGCTCGGGCTGCTGCGCGGTAGAAGAGGAAGCACGTGTTCTCACCATCCACAAAAGAACACAGTAGAAAGACAAGTAGTATTTGAGAAATAGAATCGCACGATAAGAAAGAACAAAAGTAACATTTTTCTAACTCTGTAGCCTCTGGGGGATAAATATAGACGTCTCCGTACCGATCCCTCAAACTTTACCGAGTTTGTCTGTGAGTTGCGAGACCTATGTAACCTAGTGCTCTGATACCAACTTGTCACGATTTGGATTTCTCACCCTCGAGAGTCGTGATGGCGCCTAATAATAGGAGCTAGGCAAGCTAACTCAATTTACTTCTTTTAGCAATTATCGTCCATTTAATAAAAACGAAACATAATATGATAAAGCAGAAGTCTCAAATATAATTAACTGAAAGAAATGCGAAAGTTTAACAAAATCCTCTACCCAAGACTGGTGTCACAATACTCACGACCGTCTAGAGAATACTTAATACAAGGTTTGAATAAAATATAAAACTGTCTGCTTCGGTACAAATGATAACAAACTGAATAAAATATAAAGGACTCCGAGCCTGCGGCTTGCTCCCAGAATGCTACTGCTACTCAAATACTGCCCCAACACATGGATTTGTACAAAAAAATGCACAGGGTGTAGCATCGGCACAATCGATCTCATGTGCTTGTAAGTGTCTGGCCTAACCTCAGCGACGACCAGACTACCAGATAAACCTGTGCAAATATATATACGAGTACAACAAAATAATAGTGGAAAGTAAACAATTAAAACTGGGAGGGGAACATGCTTATGGGGTAGCAGATAAAACAGAATATCACGAATAACAAAAGAAACTACATTTGATTTCTTCTAACACAAAATAAGGGAAAACAAATCACTTTCACTTGTTTCAATTTCCTCTCGTTGCAGGCGTGTAACTCGATCCCATTTCTTATAATATCACGTTGTAGGCGACAACTCGATCCCATTTCATAATATCACGCGATAGGCGTACCACTCGATGACATTTCACAATATCACGTGGTAGGCGTACCACTCGATCCCATTTCATAATATCACGTGGTAGGCGTACCACTCGCTCCGGTACCGGGCGCTGGAACCAAAATTCAGGCCCGATACCAATACTTCCTAATCCATTTTTATTTTAAACTTTCATATTAATTTAAGAAAAATAATTTCTCTTAAAAATTTATTTCTCGGGCGCGGGACCTCGGATTTCAATTTCGGGCATACGCCCGTGTCTCATATTTTTTTACGGACCCTTCAGAACCGTCACATCACGGGTCCAGGTCCGTTTACCCAAAATATCGATCAAAGTCAATTTTAATATTTTAAAGCCAAATTTTAGCAACTTTTACAGAATTTAACATATAAGCTTACTGGCTAGGCGTTCGGACTGCGCACGCAAAACGAGACAAGTAAAAATGAGGTTCAAGGCCTCGAAAGCATGAAAGGAGAGAAAAAAGAGGTGATGACTCTTTGGATCGTCACATTTTATCATCTATTTATATTTTTCTCAGTGGAGCTTGTTATGAAATAGTTAATTAATAAAAATAAAAATGAAGGAAGCACCACTATTTTAAAAATTTATTAATTATTTCATAACAAATTTGTAATGCAGAAAATAATTCAATAAACTAATAGTCAATCATATAACGATCACTTATCTAAACAAATCTATCAGGTTAAGTTATATATAGTGAACATGGAGTTATTTGTATTTGTATTGGTAAAAAATACAAATAGATTGTGAAAAAAGTAAAAATAGATGGTAAAATAATTGAAGAAAGCACAAACTAATTCAAATCTTATATTATTAAAATAATAAATAAATATCAATTACTACTTTTAGTAGGATTACTACCCGAAATAATGTATAACAAAAAAAATTGATTATCAAATTACTTAAATAAATAAATATGATTATCACACAATTTCTCAATCAAACAAATTAATATGTCAAAAATATCTTTGAAATAAGGATGTGTTGAATTGTAACGGACCGGGTGAGCATATTTTGATTATGTCCGGTTATTAATTAGTTAAGAAAGACAAAATAATGGTTCTGTTAAACTAAGGGCACAAATGAGCAAGTATTGGACGGATTGGGCATATCTGTGCTTAACTATTAACGACGGGCATATCTGTCCTAATTCGTATAGTTCACTAGCGTATATGGCCATTTTCCGTTAATTTAATTAAGGAAAACTTGCGAGCCTCAGACTTATGGAGTAATTTGGAATATCCGGAATTAAATGCAAAAGCATCTAGAATTATAATAAAGCAACATTAGTGCCCATTTAAATTAGCTATATTTGAACAAAAATCCATAACTCGTATTTATAACTAAGCTGAAATACCATAATTGTCATTAATTCAAAGTTGAATTCAAAATTTTCAAATTAAACCACTGAAGACATTTTTATCCGTAGACTTGGAATTTCCTAAACTGTTGGTAGTATTTTTTATAAGTATTTTGTTATAGTATTAATCGAGTAATATTCGAAGTCCCTCAAATGTATAGATTATTCCTCAATTATATTTATAATACTACTATATTCTTAAAGCATTGCGCGTGGCATCTTTAGCCGTTGAGCCGTGAGAATAAAGATGAATAATAATTTATAAGTCAATTAGGTCATAAAAGTTCTTCCTTTTTTGCTTCTTTTTCCCTTTCTTCTTTCTTGAAGAAAAAAGATGATTAAAGCCAAGTCCATTTAATTTTTTTAAAGCATACTCAGCTAACTTTATTACACCTTCACCCTAATTAATGGGAACTTATTATTCCTTAAAAAGTTCCTACTTTTTCAGAAATTTTACTTAACGCTTTAATTTATTAGCAGTAAAATAATTATTACAGAAGAACAATGTACATACGTATATTAGCTATGGGTCCTTCTTTAATTTGAACTACGAAGGAGATCTGACTCATCTCCCATGTGAATGTATTACTTGCTTCAATTTATTTAGAAAGTGGGGTTTTTTTTTTAAATACTTGCATTTTTTTCTTAACATAATTCAGAACTAAAAATAAAAGAAAAATAGATTAGTGGAATCCAATGAAAAATGTATCATCAATTAAATAAAAAATTATTTATTTTTAGTCAGAGAATCCACTGCCAACGTGGAGTCTCATCCACGATATTGTTTCTTTGTTCTTCAATTGGACAAAGATTCTATGCTTTTGATATTGTAGTACTACTTAAACAATAAAATTATTTCCATAAACACTTAAATTAATCATCCTTTTTCTGTTTCTTTCAACCCACCAAACTTAAAAAATTAAAGTAAATTAAACAAAATGAACATACTCCTGATAGTGGTCAAATGGTGTTTTATGTGTAATAATGGTTAGTCAATATTGGTAAGAGCACTATTTCCAAAGATTAAATATTTTCAAGTTTATGGTTTTAGTAGTCTTGTATTTATATTCATATACTATATAATTATTGTAGAAGAAGACAAGATTTTGCCTAAGTATTTGACAAAGAAACAGGATTAGAACTTAGTAGAAGTTAGATAAAGTTAGGGGGAGGATGAAGACTATGTATATATTTGACAGAGTCACTTAAGTACATATTATTCAATAATTAATTAATGCATTTGAAGTTTCAAGTAATTGGAGCATTTCTTGTTATGTGTTTTCATTGTTTCAATGGTTATGTATTCACATTATTTCATGCAGAGTCAGACATGTTGAAAATTCGGGTATCTAGTCAGTAGTCAGAACTTTGGAAAACTCTTTCAAAAATCTGAAAATCTCTAGTTTTTTTGTTTTCCTCATATGTTTAAGGGAAATTTCATTTGACTCAAGTCCTGTATCATATTTAAAAAACTCCGATTTACCATCTAATAAAACTTCCATTGATTTCCAACCCCAAGTTTTCATTTGTAGGAGTGATCAATTATACAAAAACTAACTTAATAAATGCTTTTCTTCCTAAATCTCATTATTAACACAACTTTGCATGTATTATAGGCTTTGCTGTTCTGACATGAAAGAAAATAGTATTTACATTGTCGATCCAATTTTATTTGGGACTAAGGCATAATTGTAAATTGTTATTCGTATTTTTGGCATGATATTATGAGCATACGAGGTGCATTAAGAATTAATAGTATCTTCAACCAATTTACATCGTCTTTTAACTCGTTCTTTAATCGAAATAAAACAGTATATTATATGAATAATCTGATCCGTAAGCTCCTTCCATAAATCCTTTGCATCAAGTCGAATAGTTCACATGTATACAGTTAAAATCGGGTTCATCCGATTTTACTGATTAATCGAGACCAGGGGATGGATTGAGGATCAACCCCATAGCATATTAGGTCGAGGCACGAGGATAAGGTACTGAGTTCTGGATTCAAGGTACCTATCGAGATCGAGTCCAGTAATGATCGAGATAGAACCGGATAAACATCGAGCAAGACCGAAGATAGCATAATAACGGAAAGGCGAGATATTCGTGACTGGTCGAGGATCATAACGAAAATCTCGGCACAAAAAGGACGGTTGCTTAGCTAATCATGGGATTTCCTTCTGTAATTAGAATTATACCGTAAATAAGATCCTTTGCTATATAAAGAGGGTATTAACCATTTGTAATCATATACATTCACGCATATCAAAGTAGCACACCACATTTTTATCTCTTGCAAAATTTGTTGTTTTGTTCATACTTCCAATATCTTGTGAGTTGGTTCAAAGGCAATTAGCTCAAAGACCATAATTGTTCATCACATTGGTTTGCTTTATTTTTACCGTAATTTCTATCATTGATTCTTATATTTATCAGTTTGTGCCAAGTGAAATTACATATCCTTTAAACCACCTATAAGTTTACTTATTATCCGACTTTAAGAGTAAATAATTTGGTGCCCACCATGGGGCTGAGGATAATAGTGATTGCCTGGTACAATTTTCGTAACACACACTATTTTACACTTGTTCTTTAAAGTGTCTTTGATTCCAGGATCAACATGTCAAACTCTCAAGTAACACCTACACACACGGACAATGGTCTCGATCCCCATGGCGAGAACGATAATATAGTCGCCACAGGGAACGGGGTACCTCTAGTCAACCCCGATGGTGCTCGGGTCGTGGACCCAATCGACGTTAGCTCACATATTGCCATTAATGGAAATTTGGACGTTGACCTTGAAAATAGCATCCGCAGAGGTGCTCGAACGGTATATCAGAATGCCCAGGACGGTGAAAAAGGTGGTATTAGCCTTCGAATGATATTCGAAATATTGCAGACGCAACAAGCTGCAATAGCACTGCTCCAAAATGAAAATCGTGCACCAAGTAAGATCGAGATCATGCCATCGCAAGAAATTATTCATAGAGCTGAGTCGGTGCCAAAGAGGTCGAATGGAAGAGAACCGGAGACCAATCTTGCTATCGCAAAGATGCTCAGGGAAATGACGAAGTGGATCGAGATTGGGGAAAAGAAGATCGAGGAAAATGATAAGAAAGTGAAAACTTATAATTCCAGGGTCGACCAAATCCCGGGGACACCACGGGTGTTGAAAGAACTTGATTCCAAAAAGTTTGTTCAAAATCCTTTCCCCCCGAGTAGGGGTGTTCATGGTTCGGTCTGGATCGGTTTTTCCCTAAAACATAACCAAACTAAGTAAGTCGGTTTTTCAAATATTAGAACCAAACCAAACCAATTAACTCGGTTTTTCTCGATTCGGTTTATGTCAATTTTTTGGTTTTTTCGGTTATTTGTCTGTTTTTCTTAAATATAAGACATATATTACCAAACACATATTTCGACGATCATATTTTTAATGTAACACTATCAAATTAATTGCACTCTGAGAAATCTATTATTTACCAAGATATATTGATGATAATTGAATCAAGTAGTAATAAATAATTTAAGGACTCAATTAAAAATATGTTATTTTTAACACGAAATGGATTTTTACACTAAGAAAAAGAAAACTACCAATGAAACTAGAATGTAAAGGTAAAGAACTATATTAAAAGTGTAGATTATTAACATTTGCCATAATATGTTTGAAACTTTGTATAGCAGTATACATATTTATAGGCGTAATAATAAATTTGAAATAGCTACTACTATAGTCAGTTTGATTCGGTTTTTTTCTGATTAAAACCAAACCAAATTTGATCGGTTTTTAAAATTCAAACCAAAACCAAACCAAATAAAAATGTATCGACTTTTTGTAGGTTTGGTTTGGTTTTCGGTTTGGTTCGATTTTTTGGATTTTTATGAACACCCTTACCCCCGAGTGCGGCTTCGAAGCCAATCCCTAAGAAGTTTCGTATGCCCGAGATCCCAAAATATAACGGGAAAACAGATCCAAACGAGCACGTCACCTCGTACACGTGCACCATTAATGGAAATGACATGGAATATGACGAGATGGAGTTTGTGTTGCAGAAGAAGTTTGGGGAGACTCTATCGAAGGGTGCTATGATATGGTATCATAATTTACCACCTAATTATACTGATTCGTTTGCTATGCTTGCAGATTCCTTTATTAAGACACACGTTGGAGCCATTAAGGTTGCTACAAGAAAGTTGGACCTTATTAATGTGAGACAAAAAGACAACGAGATGCTCTGAGAATTCGTATCTTGATTCCTAATGGAATGGATAGATTTGCCACTGGTCATCGATGATTGGGCTGTTCAAGCCTTTAATAAGGGTCTCAATGCTTGAAGTTTTGTAGCTTCACAACAGTAGAATGCTGAAAGGTTTGGAATAAGTCCTTATTCGGGGATGAATGATTTTTAAGTGGGGGAGGAAGTGGGATCCCGCAAAATTTTTGGACTCAAAACCTAGTAACTTGTGGTGTAGGCTTCGAACATGTGTTAGGAATGTGTAGAATTCTTCGCGATGAGCTTGCGAACTGCGGTTCGGATCCTTGGTAGTGATCTAAGCTTTTAAAAATCAAAAGAATCAAGTTTCAAGAAAATTGTCAATTATGCGGTCCAAAATGTGGTCGCATATCAGCTATGCGGACTGCATTTCTGCCGCAGAGTGAAACAGAAGAATTGTCAAATTGATGTTGAAAATGTGGTCCATTATGTGATCACATAATCAATATGCGGACCGCATAATCATCGCATAAATTCCTCAAGGATTTGTAGAGGTCAATTCTGTGGTGCAAAATGCGACCGCATAACAGGAATGCGGACTACATTCCTATCGCTGACCCAAATAGACCCTTCAGCATTTTGGGGGCATTTTTGTGGTCTCGCAGCCGAGTATTGATTCAACTATGGTTGAATTAATTCGGCGAAGGCTCATGGCCTGAGTCCCAGTTCAACTGTTGTTGAACATTGTTGATTATTTGGAATCGAGGGTGCGTAGCTCGAGTCCTATTTCAATCGTAGTTGAATTAGTTGGCGAAGGCGCATGGCCTGAGACCCAGTTCAATTGTTGTTGAACATTTGTTGATTATTTGGAGTCGAGGGCGCGTAGCCCGAGTCCCATTTCGACCGTAGTTGAATTAGTTAGTGAAGGCACATGGCCTGAGTCCCAGCTCAACTGTTGTTGAACATTTATTGAGTAATTTGAGTCGAGGGCTCGTAGCCCGAGTACTGATTCAACTATGGTTGAATCAATTCGGCGAAGCCTCATGGCCTCAGTCCCAGTTCAACTGTTGTTGAACATTTGTTGAGTAATTTGAGTTGAGGGCTTGTAGCCCGAGTTCTTGTGTGCGGACGGGATGAATCAAGCTTGCTCTAATTGGGTTATTTTCCCTTTCTTTGGTGTTTTCCCTTTTGCTTATGATTTTAGGAAGGGCTACGCGATCTTTCTAGGAAATCCCCACAGACGACGCCAAATTGTTTGATTCAAAATGTTAACGAGCATTTATGAATTCAAAACAATCAATGTAAATGAAGGGCCAATCATAGCAAGTCGTAACACATCCAAAATTTAACAAGGGAAAAGATAATGGAAATACTTGTATTAGTAACAAAAAATATTGGTGATCTTTATTCATGATAATAGAGTAGTCTGCCTCTCCATGAAGAGGTTCATATCTTTACAATCATGTTTTGTTCGATCTACCTTCATTCCGTTTTTTGTCTTGGGTTCTCACTCTGTGTTTTACTCTTTATTTTTTAGAGTCCCCATGGGGAGAGAGTGGAACCCCCTTTTTTTGATTCCTCCTTTTGTATTTATAGGCATTGCTGTAAGAGTTGACCTTTTGGGGATCGGGCCCACATTAGGAGGTTATTTCAAACATATCCGATGATCGCGACCTCGGCAAACTTTTTAGGCTAATACGGATAGCATCCTCAATCGAAGTGATCTCGGCGCTTATTACGCTTGCGTCAGTTGAAAGGAATGATAGGTCTTATTGATCGTCGTGGAATCAAATTATGACCCATACAGGTTGAAATTTAAAAACATATATTTAAATCTAAAGTTAAGAATTAGTTTCTACAAGGTCTAGTTATGTTTGAACTTCGATTCCATGAAAAAAACTTGAAGATTATTTATAAGTAAAACTCCATTATTTCATATGACTTGAAATTCTTCTGAAATAAAAAATTTCACTGGTGTTGAGTTCATTAGTATTTCTGATGGCCAGCCAAAAGATAAATTCATCTCAACTTTGTCGACTGAGAAACTTAGACCGCAAAGTGTCCTCAAACTTCAGCAAGTACTAACTACAGTGCTTTTCCAACTTCTTATAAGACTTGATAGAGACCTGCAATAGATTTTACATACTGTTAATTAATATCTATTGTATAGTACATGGATTCTCTCAAATAATCTTCTAAATCATGGGAAATAACATCCACATTTTGGCATGCCTCACAATTTCTGAAGGATTAAAACTTTCTTGTTTCTGTACCCTGTATGTAGTAATTGAAAAAAGAGAAAAAAATAGCAAAACTAGGAGCCCATTTGGATTGGCTTGTTTTAAGTGTTTTAAAGTAAAAATAGCTTTTAAGCCATTTTGTAATGTTTGGATAAAGAAAAAAAAGTACTTTTAAACACTTATTTTAAGCTAAAATGATAAAAACAAGCCAAAAGTCAAAAGTTAAAATTCCTAATTTATAGCTTAAAAGATATTTTTGCATAAAAAGTCACTTAAAACAAGCCCATCCAAATAGGCTCTAGAAAATGTTCATTCTTGGAGAATTTTTATTAAATGCCTAGGGGTAAGATGGGTTTTCGGCGCATGCTGCATGGCCAAAATGTCAGTGCGATTGGATAGCTACTTTGGACAACTTTAACGAATAAGAGGTATATTTGGCCTAATTATATAACTGAAAGGATATTTTTAGACAAAAAATATATCGAAGGGTAAACTTGATCATTTTTCATAATAGAAAAATATATTTAACCCTTATTTAAATTATATATCTTTAAAATTATTTATAAATTTAATTGTTACCTGATTTAAACAGTAAACACACATCTTGCCGAAAGCAAAAGGAAATATATAAAAACATGTGCTACCGCGACTCTACTTTATTGAGGGTCATTTGATAATCTCATAACTGTAATTAACTATTTTCCATGATGACGGTAACTATATTTTTCTACTTTAGAAAGCACTGTGTCAGAGGTAATGATCGTTGCCGTTACTTTTCATTACTAACGTCGTTAAACCTGCATAGTATTGGTCGTCCTTTCTTTGGGTCTTACACGTGCAACGTCCGTCAGGTAAAAGCTGAGCTCCGTGAGAATAATGCCTAGTCAAATGCCTGCCCTACACAAATCACCATGATTCTGCCAACCAAAAAAAATTATGGTGATGTGTTTAACCCTCTAAAAGAGAATAGAATACAATGGTAAATATTTATGGTGTTAACACCACATCATTAGATTGATTATGTAGTATATATTTTTAATTATACAATTCTTTATTTCCTAATCAGTGGCCGGTAGCTGCTTTGATTCGGTTTGGCGTTCTACATTAGGGGTAATTCCATACCTCTAATTAAGGATAGCAAAATACTTATTACCTTACCACGAACCTTTGATGGTTACTACACAAATTTAAGTTTAAAAAGAGTATAGAACTTGTTTAGTTTGTTAACATTTTCTTACTTTTTGAATTGATAAACAATTGTAGTATATAATTTATTTGACTTAATTTTGTATGGGTCAAATTCTGCCTAACACGGTAGTAACGACTAACGACTACACGATAGCCGAAGTGAGGGCACGACTTAAGAATATCGGGGTGAAGTATATCATCGGTCTCGTTGTCTCCTCAAAAGAACGTGACTAACCTCTATATTATTTTATTATTTCAAGGGGGTTCACCTATATACAGGAGGATCCCAATGTTGTAAAAGACATCTGATCTTTTTGGAACAAGCTTTCTCTCTCTCTTGAATATCCAATCTATTGAAAGCAATAACAAACATAATACATATCTCTAGGTCTCATTATCTACGATTACGATTTACCTTTGATTTATTTTGATTGTATTCACTTGCAAAGTAATTATTATCTTTCGAGTCAAACAATTTGGCGCCGTATGTGGGGATTTCGGCAATCGAAATCATAGTTTACACCTAGAATATGAAAAAAAACAACAAAGTATCATCCTTCACATCATACTGATATCGAAAAATGGCAAAAAATGACGCAAGAATGAAAGCAATAGCTAGCGTCACAGCCAACCTCATAGGCCCTCTTAACGAGGCCAGTAGAGAGAACATCTTGAGTACAACACCTGGTAGTGCACAGGATGGAGAGATCCCACCCTCTTCATCAGAAGACGTTAAAATCTTGCACGTAAAAGGAGCCTCTACATCCGTAGTCAAAGAAACAACACCCCGGGTGGTCAAGAAATTACTGGAGGAGTGGTTGATGAACACCCTAGGTAGCGCTCGAAAACTCACCCCAAAGCAACATTAAGAACCCGTCAATGACAGATATCGCCTCCACCACTAGTAAACTCGATACTGTACAAACCAACATCACCCACACAGGTGTCTAGACCAGCGACGACACACTCGCAGCCATCCTTAAGAAGATGGAAGAAATGGAGAATAAGAACAAGCCACTTCGAGATCAAATGAAAGAGCATCAGGAAAGAGTAGACAAAATCCCCGGTGCTCCTAAGTTACTACCAAAACGCGACGTAGGAAGATACGTCGAACAGGCGTATACCGACGAGGCTGCCCCTCACCTGATCCCAAAAACCATCAAAATTTCGCCTTACTTATGGATATATGACGGGACGACAGATCCCGAACACCACCTGATCCACTATGTGACCGCTGTGAAAGGTAACAATCTGTCAATGGATCAAGTACCATCTATACTACTGAAAAGGTTCAGAGAAACATTGACATGGGGCATTAGCATGATACTCATAGCTGCCAGCAAGAACAATATCAACATTCGAAGAAATGGCAGATAGGTTCGCCACTAACCACACAGGAATAAAGAAAGCAGAGGCCAAGTTCAATAATATCTTCGTTGTTAAACAAACCGCAGGAGAGGGACTCACAGACTTCCTGGCCATATTCAAAATAGTAAGGATAAACCTACCAAATGTATCGTAAGGCATGACAGTCGCAGCTTTCCAAAATGGGATGAGTATAGATGGTTCGAGGGTAACCAAAAAACTACTGAGCCGATTCATGAAGTATCCCCCACCACATGGGAGGAGATCCAGAATGCCTACTGTGCCGAAGTACAAGCGGATGAGGATGAGCTTAATGGACCGACCCATCGGCTAATAATGATACAATCAGAAGCAAGAAGGGATCGACGCAACAACGGACGACGGGAACAACCCTCGTGCTTCAACAAAGAAAGGCATTAGCCCTACATCAGATCCTCTCATCCGCCACCACCAAGACATATAGAGGCACTGCAACGACATATCACTCCACTCCATAATGAAAAAGGTATGCCCCATTTATTATCTACCCACAGCTTTTACGCGTCTCCCTTAGAAATAGTGTACGCACTAGAGAAGCCGGGCATCAAGGTACAATGGACGCAGAAAATGAAATCAGATCCTGCCACGAGGAGGTAGAACGTCCTGTGTGAGTTCGACCAGGAAAGAGGACACAAAACCGAAAATTGCATAGGTGTATGATAAGAGGTAGTCAGGATGCTAAACCAAGGATACCTAAGGGAGTGCTTAGCGATAAGGGAAAGACCAACTTCACATGAGGGCGGGAACAACCCCAAGGGCCGAAACCACCTTCGCCAACACATACCATAAACATGATCATCGTAGGAGGCGACAATTCATCAATCAACCACGTAAAGTTCACCACCACGCACAAACTAAAACTAATAATCGCCTATGAACGGTATGAAGACCTCGAAAAAAGTATCACCTAGGATAAGTTTGATGGTAACGGTTTGTCTTTTCCTCATTATGATGCTTTGGTCATAACTTTACGTGTTACCGATGATGATGTTAAGAGAATCATGGTTAACAACGGAAACAACACATATATTATCCATCCAAGAGTCCTCGTGCAAATGAGACTCGAAGATAGAATAATACCGCGTTGCATAACACTGACAAGTTTTAAAAATATAGTGGAACGGACCTCCAGGGAGGTATCATTGCCGATTTTAGCGGGATGAGTTACACAAGAAACCACTTTCCATGTCATGAACCAAGAGACGACCTACAATGCCATCATAGGACGCCCGTGGATGCATGCCATGTGAGCAGTCCCCTCAAGCTTCTACCAAGTGATCAGGTTCCCCACCCCTTGGGGTGTATTTAATATTCAAGGCGATCCACGCACCGCGCAAGAATGCTATCGAATCACTCAAGACTACGCCCACATCAAACAGTTGAAAGGAGCAAGTGCAGAGGCATAGCAATCAGCCATATCTGGGACTAAGGTCGACCTGACGATGGAAGCCATCGAAGATCTAGACGTCGTTTAAGCCTCCAAAGCGACGGTCGAAGATCTCGACCCAGTCCAACCGGACATCACCGACCACACAAAGAAAGCCTACATCGGGCACAACCTCTGCGATCCAAGTAAGTACCATGAATTTCTACTAAGCACCCAGATTTATTTGCCTTTTCTCATTCAGATATGTCGAGAATCCTGAAAGACATCACCACTCACAAACTGAATGTCTCTTTCAGATATGTCGGGAATCCCGAAAGACATCACCACTCACAAACTGAACATCGACCCAATATATCAGCCCGTGCGACAATTTAGAAAAAAGTTCAACGCTGCGATCAACGTTATGGTCAAAAATGGAGAATGTGCATAGATTTCACCGACCTTAACAAAGCATGCCCAAAAGACTCGTTCTCGTTATCTCACATCGACTAGTTGATCGACGCCACAACAGGACATGAACTACTAAGATTCTTAGATACCTACTCCGTCTACAACCAAATCATGATGGCCAAGGAGGACCAAGAAAAGACAAATTTTATCACCCACCAAGGGACGTATTGCTACAAGGTGATATCCTTCGGACTAAAAAATGCAGGGGCGACGTATTAGAGACTGGTTACCAAAATGCTTAAGGAGCAGCTTGGAAAGACCATGGAGGTATATATCGACGATATGCTGGTGAAGTCGGCAAATAAAGAAGACCACATCAACCATCTGAAAGAAACCTTTGAGATACTAAGACGGTACGGGATGAAGTTGAACCCAAAAAAGTGCGCCTTCGGCGTAGCCTCAGGAAAGTTTTTGGTCTTCCTCGTATCACAACGAGGTAATGAGGTCAACCCAGACCAGATCAAGGCAATAGACACAATACCTGAGACTTTGAACAACAAAAAATAGGTATTAAAGTTGACAGGTCAAATGGACGCCCTATTCAGGTTCATCTCGCGATCCTCCAACAGGTGCCATAAATTTTTTAATGTATTGATAAAAGATAACGGGCTACAGTGGAATGACTATTGCATCGGGGACTTCAAAAAATTAAAAGCATACTTGTCTTCGCCACCTTTGCTAGTCAAAGCGAACCTAGACAAATCTTTACTGGTATATATGGTAGTGTTCGAAGTCGCTGTCAGCGCAGTCCTGGTCCACAAAAACAAAGGTACACAATCTCCTATTTACTATATTAGCAAAACCCTAGTAGACTCTGAATTACGGTACCCATACATCGAGAAGTTGGCCCTGGCACTGGTTGTAGCTTTACGAAAGCTTAGACCCTATTTTCAGTGTCACCCCATAAAAGTAATAACAACCTTCCCCTTGAGAAGCATCCTACATAAGCCTGAGTTATCGGTCAGGCTCGCCAGATGGGCCATAAAGCTCAGCGAGCATGACATATCCTATCACCCAAGAAACGCCATCAAGTCGCAGGTATTTACTGACTTTATCGCCGACTTCAGCACAGATATTCTGCTGGAAGCAGAATTGGAGACCATTTGTGCCTCCCCTAGTACCGACCTCTGGACCCTCTACACTGATCGTGCCGCCAACGCCTCGGGATCGGTAATAGGACTCATCCTTGCAGTCCCCACGAGCAAAATAATTCGTAAGTCCATACGATGCCCCGAGATGACTAACAATGAGGCCAAGTATGAGGTTGTGATTGCAGGTATGAAATTATCCATCAAATACAAAGCTCGACGACTCATCCTCCATTGCGATTCCCAACTCGTGGTGAACTAGGTCACCGGGACTTACCAAATCAAGGAGCAAAGACTACAAAAATACCAATCAAAAATCTATAAGTTGATGCCTGAGTTCGAAGAGTGCTGCCTAGAACAAATTCCTAGGGCACAGAATGTCGAAGCAGACGGCCTAGCGAAAGTCGTAGATACTTGCCGAAATAGAGTCACTCTCCTCCATTAAGCCATAGATCATACTGATGTACTCTCTTTAAGTTTAACTTGGGACTAGCAAAACCATTTCATCTCATATCTGCAGGACGAGACACTCCCACTCGACAAAAAAGAAGCCAAAAAGCTCAGCATACAAGCTATCCAATACAACCTAATAAATCATGATCTCTATAAAAGGATGTTTGGCGGACCCCTCGCTAAGTGTCTGGGATCGCACCAAACAAGGAAAGTACTCGAAGAGGTGCACGAGGGTCACTATGGCACCCATATCGATAATTGCGATATGACGTCCCAGCCCATCGTCACATGAGTTACCATCCCGTTTCCCTCATCTTATGTTCCTCTATGATTCATTATCGGTATTTAAGGTTACCGTGTCGAATTGGATTGGTTTTAGATAGAAATGAGATACTTAGTCTCTTTAAGGAAAGCTTATTTTGGAAAAGTCAATCGAAAGTTGACTATTTAGTAAGAGGGCTCGGATGTGATTTCTGGTGATTCTTTTAGCTTCGAGGGATGATTTGTGACTTAGGAGTGCGATCAAAATTAGTTTTGGAGGTCCGATGTAGAATTAGGCTTGAATTGGCAAAGTTAGTATTTTGGCATATTCTGGCTGGTAGGTCAGATATTGATCCGAAGGTTGAAATGGAATTTCAAGAGTTGCATTATTTATGTTAGGTGATTTTGTATGTGTGTGAAAACTTTTAGGTCATTCGGATGTGGTTTGTTCGGGTTTTTGATCAAATGCGTATTTCGGAAGTTTTGAAGAAACTTAGGCTTGAATCCGATGTAATTTAATGGTTTTAGCATTGTTTGACGTGTTTTGAGGATTGGAACAAGTTTGAATAAGGTTTTAGGATGTGTTGGTGCTTTTGGTTGAGGTCCCGGGGGCCTCGGAGGTGATTTCGGATGGTCAATTGGACCATTTTTGGACTCAAAAGGTTGTTGGTTTTAAGTAGTTGGTGTTGCAGAGATTTTCCCTTCGCGTTCGTGTGTGTTATGTCGCGAATGCCTAGAGGAAATTTGAGAGGACTGCAATTTGGTCTTTGCATTCGCGTAGCATATGGTCGCGTGACGTAGTTCTGGAAGGCGAAGCATCGCGCTCGCGTTGTATATCACGCATTCGCGTATAAGGAAAATAAAGCCCTGCATATTTGTTCATCACGATCACGACCCTAGGGACGCGTTCGCATAGTTGGAGGTCCTGATGTTTTGCATTCACGGGCTGGGAGCCGCGTTCATGTAGGGTTAATTCCTGGTTAATATTTTCTATTCATTGCGAATGCGAGGGTCTTGACCGCGTTCGCGTAGGGTAAATTGCACCTAGACAGAAGGGTTTTTATATCATTTCATCCGCGAAGCTTGGTTCATTTTCCTCCATTGTTGAGCACCTTGAGAGCTTATTGGTCGAAATTGAAGAGGGTTTCGACGGAAATTGATTGGAGGTGAGTCCTATGGCCCAGAAACATCATTTTATTGAGGAATCAACCTTTAAATCCATGGAAATTTGGGTAAAATTGGAAGAACTAGGGCTTGGATTTTGAAATGAAAATTTGGGATTTGAGAGGGCATTTGAGCTCCAATTTTGGTAAATTTGATATGTATGAGCTCGTGGCGAGACGAGGACTCCGGTGATGTGAATTTCATAATTTTTGAGAAGTGGGTCTGGGGCTCGGGTTTTTCCAACTTCGTGATTTTTGATATTTTTCGAGTCTTTTCGATTGGGTTATGATTCGTTAGCCTATTGTGATGTATTCCTTATGGTTTTGATCAGATTCGACGCACGAGGAAGTCTATTCAAGAGGAAAAGTCATATCGAGCTAGACTTTGGCCGGCTAGAGGTGAGTAATGACTTTCAATGATGCCCTGAGGGTTTGAGACCCCGGATTTGCACAACTTAGAGCTATGTTGAGGTGAGACACGCGTTCAATGACGAGTGCGTGGTCATTTACTATTGGCGACTGTGACTTGGTCCATTCGGAATTATATTTTACCGTGTATTAGCTATGACTTGTTGTTTTCCACTATCATTTCTTATTGCCATGTTTGAGGCTTATTGCAGACTGTTTAAACTCCTTATGAGCTATCATCACTGTTTTCCTCACTATTTGAAATACTATTTGAACTCAGTCCATTTGAATTATACTATTTCATGAACTCAGCTATATTTTTACTCAAACTTGGAGTTTTAACTAATATTTGAACTATTGTTTGAGCTGAGCATTATTGTTTACTGGTGCCCGGGGGCATTATGATTATTTTTGGACTGATTGAGGCCGAGGTCCATGTGTGCGGATATGATGAGAAATGAGGAGGCTTTTAGGCCTCGAGTGATTGGTGAGGAGGATTTCAGGCCTCGAGTGATTGGTGAGGAAGCTTTCAGGCCTTGAATGTCATGTGAGGAGGCTTTTAGGCCTCGAGTGTATTATTCAGGCTTTCATGCCTTATTGATAGCACTTGGGCTGTAGGAGCCCCTCCGGAGTATGCACACCCACAGTGAGCGTGGGTACCCATGTGATTGAGAATGAGCTCGATGGGCTCATATTGTACTGTGTGATTGATACTGAGCCCGCGGGGCTGATACTGTGATGAGAGTTTGATATTGCGCCCGAGGGGTAGGCTTATAAGCATTTCTTACTGGTTGAGAATATTTGTTTTAACTGTTTTAAAAGAGGATTCTTGCTATATTTTACTCGTTTTACTATTTAACTGATTTTACTGCTTGAGATAGCATTAATTGTGCCTTCACTGGATTTTATGTTCTCAGATTTTATTTATTTTTATTACGCACTAGGTCGGAGTACTCATATTACTCCCTGCATTGTAAGTGCAGATACATGTATAGTTGAGTTCGTTCCCGAGTGTTGATCTTTCCTTCAAAATTTAGCAACCAAAGTTGGTCGCTTGTCACGACCCAAACCCGGTCATGATGGCGCCCAACACAACTACTAGGCAAGCCCGACCATTTATACTCTAAAACTCTGTAGTAGCTCGTGACTTGCGACACCCCAATTTTGGGTTGGTTTGGGATGGTATCCCTGTGTATCATGTTTTATTCTGCACTTATGGTTACATTATCCATGATTTAGACTTATTAATGCTAAATAACTGTTAAAAATGAGGTGTTATTATTCTGTTGGCTGGCCTTGTCTTCACGAGAGGCATTATCACGACCGGGTGGAAATCGGGTCGTGATAAGTTGGTATTAGAGCCTAGATTACTAGGTCTCACGAGTCATGAGCAGGTTTAGTAGAGTCTCGTGGATCGGTTTGGAGATGTGTGTATTTATCCTCGAGAGGATGCAGAACCCTTAGGAAAACTTCACATTCTTGAAATTCTTGTCGTGCAACTTTGCTAATCCGAGAACTAAACTTCTGTGTTCTATTCTCTCATAGATGGCGAGGACCCGCACTACAGGACGAGATGGACGACCACTGGTACCACCTACCGAGGGCACTAGAGGTCATGGACGTGGTCGAGGTCGTGGTAGGGGTAGAGTCGCGAGGGAAGCACCTATTTCTCCACAAGTTGCCCCGCCTCACGATCACGCCCCAACTGCAGACATTCCAGCAGCACCTGTCCAGGCACCAGTGGTACCCATTGTGATTCCGGGTCTCTAGGAGACCTTGGCTCAGATACTATCAGTTTACACTAGCGTAGCCCAAGTAGTTTTAGCCAGTACTACGACAACTACTCCTCAGGCTGAGGGAGGCGGACAGACCCCCGCTACTCGAACACCTGATCAGGTAGTGCAGAGTTTGCAGACACCGAGAGCAGCTACAGCTCCGCCGGTTGCACCAGTTCATGACTTTGTGGTTCCATCGATGCCAGACGATGAGTAACATCGTCTTGAGAGGTTTAGTAGGATCCAACCTAAAGTTTTCAGTGGTGCTCAGGGCGAGGATGCCCAGGGATTTCTTGACAAGTGTCAGTGTATGCTTCGGACGTTAGGGATTTTGGAGTCCAGTGGAGTTGGCATTCACCGCATTTCAGTTTACTGGGGATGCTTTCACATGGTGGGAGATATATGAGCGGCGCATGCTGACAGGTGCAACGCCTTTGTCATGGCAGGAGTTATCCAATATCTTTTTGGAGAAGTGGGTACCACAGTCTTAAAGAGAGGAGCTGTGTAGGCAGTTCAAGTGGCTTCGATAGGGAGATATGACCGTGACCCAGTATGAGGCGAGATTTTTCAAGTTGGCTCGTCATGCCTCCTAGATAGTTCCCACCGATAGAGAGAGGATCAAGTGGTTTGTAGATGGACTTAACTATCACCTTCGTGTTCCGATGACTCGAGAGAGAGAGCTCTGGGTATTTCTTTTGAGGATGTAGTTGATATTGTTCGTGATATTGAGACATCTTACCATCAGGACAGAAAGGAGAGGGAGGCCAAGAGGCTTCAAGGTTCTGGTAGCTTCAGTAGTACTCTGTCTAGGGGTCAGTTCCATCAAGATAGAGGTCGTTCATTCAACCCATTTCAGTCAGCTTACTCTGAGTATTGTTGGTCATCTTTCGGTAGAGGTCATCAGGGTTGTAAAGAGAGTCAGCCATATCTTAGCGCTCTTCTGAATCAAGGTTCATCACGAGCTCTATCTGTTCAAGGATCCTCCAGATTGAGTGTGTTAGCCAGTCACTCTGGCGTGTGCGGTTCCCTTCAGTGCCATTCTTTAGCACCCGGGAGCTGTTACGACTGCGAAGAGTTTGGGCAATTGTGGAGGCAGTGTCCTCGGCTTCATGGTAGTCAATCTCAGCAGAGAGGTCAGCCCTCATCTTCTCGCCCATCTTCTTCAGCACTCACCCCGCCAGCTAGGAGTGAGGGTCTGGCAGCTAGGGGCCGCCCTAGATAGGAAGGCCAATCGGGTGGTCAGGCAAGTTGGGGAGTTTTCTATTAAATAAGTTGATTGCAAGGTTAAGAGCTATATTGTTCTAGTCTTCCACAGCGATGCCTCAGTATTATGATCACAGTTCCACATATTCTTATGTGTCCTCATATTTTCCTCATTATTTGGGTACGACCCGAGAGTTTCTTTCTTTACCTGTTCATGTATCTACCCCCGTGGGCGATATTGTTGTTATGGACCATGTATATCGATCATGTTTAGTGACTATTGGGGGTTTGGAGACCCGAGTCGACTTGTTGTTGTTGAGTATGGTAGATTTTGATGTTATTTTGGGCATGGATTGGCTATCTCTGTGCCATGATATTTTAGACTGTTATGCTAAGACAGTCACGTTGGCTATTCCGGGTACTACAAGGGTCGAGTGGCGTGGTATGACTGACTGTGTGCCTAGTAGGGTGATTTCTTTCCTGAAGGCCCAGCGTATGGTTGGGAAAGGTTGTCTATCATATTTGGCTGTTGTGAGGGATGTGGGAGCCGAGGCTCTTAGTCTTGATTCTATTCCTGTTGTGATGGAGTTCCCTAATGTGTTCTTTGCGGACCTGCGGGGCATGCTGGTGGACAGGGATATTGAATTTGGTATTGACCTAGTGCTGGGTACTTAGCCAATTTCTATTCCTACCTATTGTATGGCACCAACAGAGTTGAAAACGTTGAAAGAGCAGCTTCAAGAACTCCTAGATAAGGGTTCATTCGTCCTAGTGTATCACCGTGGGAAGCACCGGTCCTATATGTGAAGAAGAAATATGGCGCAATGAGAATGTGCATTGACTACAGGCAATTGAACAAGGTGATGGTGAAGAACAAGTATCCTCTACCCCGTATTGATGATTTGTTTGACCAACTTCAATGGAAAAAGGTATTCTCCAAGATTGATCTCCATTCAGGCTATCACCAACTGAAGATTAAGGATTCAGATATTATGAAGACAACTTTCAGGATAAGATATGGGCACTATGAGTTTCTTGTTATGTCTTTTGGGCTGACTAATGCCCCACCCGCATTCATGCACTTGATAAATAGTTATTTCAGCCGTATCTGGATTCATTTGTGATTGTTTTTATTGATGATATATTGGTGTACTCGCATAGCCAGGAGGAGCACGCTCAGTATTTGCGAGTGGTATTACAGAGGTTGGGGAGGAGAAGCTTTATGCAAAGTTCTCCAAGTGTGAGTTTTGGCTTAGGTAAGTGGCTTTCTTAGGACACATGGTGTCTGGCGAGGGTATTCGGGTGGACCCGAAGAAGATAGAGGCGGTGTAGAGTTAGCCTAGACCGACCTCAACCACGGAGATTCGTAGTTTTCTTGGGTTGGCAGGGTATTATTATCAGTTTGTTCAGGGATTTTCATCTATTGCATCACCCTTGACCAAGTTGACTTAGAAGAGTGCTCCATTTGTGTGGTCGGATGAGTGCGATGAGAGCTTTTAGAAGCTCAAGACAGCTTTGACCACGGCTCTAGTGTAGCTATTGTCATCAACTTCAGGTTCTTACACTGTGTATTGTGATGCTCTGAGAGTTAGAATCAGATGTGTGTTGATGCAGGAGGGTAAAGTTATTGCATATGCCTCTCGTCAGTTGAAGCCCCACGAGAAGAACTACCCTGTACATAATTTGGAGTTGGATGCTATAGTTCATGCTCTGAAGAATTTGAGGCACTACTTGTATGGCTTATCTTGCAAGGTATTCACCGATCATTGCAGTCTTCAACATCTATTCAAGCAAAAGGATCTTAATTTGAGGCAGCGGAGGTGACTAGAGTTACTCAAGGATTATGATATTACCATTCTTTATCACCTAGGGAAGGCCAATGTTGTGGCTGATGCTTTGAGGTAGAAGGCGGTTAGTATGAGTATCTTGGCATACATTCCAGTTGGGGAGCAGCTATTTGCAGTTGATGTTCAGGCATTGGCCAATCGGATGGTGAGATTAGATATTTCAGAGCCTAGTCGAGTGTTGACTTGCATTGTTTCTCGGTCTTCCTTGTATGACCTCATCAGAGAGAGCCAATATGATGATCCATATTTTCTTCTCCTTAAGGAGAGGGTTCAGCATGATGATGCCAGGGATGTGACTATTGATAGTGATGGTGTGTTGAGGATGCAGGGCCGGAGTTGCGTGCCCAATATGGATGGGCTCCGAGATTTCATATTGGAGGAGGCCCATAGCTTGCAGTATTCTATCCATCCAGGTGCCCCGAAGATGTATCAGGGTTTGAGAAAACACTACTGGTGGAGGAGAATGAAGAAGGATAAAGTGGGTTTTTAGCTCGGTGTCTCAACTGTCAGTAGGTCAAGTACGAACATCAGAGATCGAGCAGTATACTTCAGCAGATGATTATTCTCCAGTGGAAGTGGGAGAGGATTACTATGGACTTTGTGAGTGGTCTCCCTCAAACTTTGAAGAAGTTCGATTCGATTTGGGTAATTGTGGATCGACTGACCAAGTCTGCGCACTTAATTCAAATGTGTACTACTTATTCTTTAGAGCGGCTGGCAGAGATATTTATCTGGGAGATTGCCCACTTGCATGGGTTCCAGTGTATATTATCTAAGATAGGGGTACTCAGTTCACTTCTCAGTTCTAGAGGACATTTCAGCGGGAGTTGGGTACGTAGGCAGAGTTGACACAGCATAATAATCAGTGAAGGAGTTTTTCCACTTAAAGGACAGTCGGAACGGGATCAATTTATTTAATTTTTTCACAGTCGCCACTTGGGAAAATAATGGTGTCCCAAGTCACCGGTTTAATCCCGAACCGAGGAAATTTATGACTCTGTATTACAGTCTACGAAACTAGAAACCCGGATAAGGAATTCTGTTAACCCGGGAGAAGGTGTTAGGCACTCCCGGATTCCGTGATTCTAGCACGGTCGCTCAACTGCAATTTTTGCTTTTATCCGATTTCTTTATATATTTTAATTAGGTGCTTTTAATATTCCACTTTTAATTTTAGAATAATTGCGACGTCACGAAAACACATTTCGAGTCACACCGCAACCAGTACGCCTGTGACTTTAATGTATTTCAGTTTCGCCGAGAGTAAGATTTGGGTCACATAAATGCGCACCCGTATTTAGGAAAGTAATTTATTTACAAATCGTGCCTAAAGGTTCTATCGTCTTTATTAACTTTGGGAAAGACCGTGAAATTCGCTAAACGGTCTTCCCGAGTCTAAGTATTTTTAGTAAATAAATAATGAGGGCCCCACAATTATATTTGATTTGGTGAGGCTCGTCTCTTTTTATTATTTAAAGGTCGACTTAAGAACGACTACAATATTTATTCAAAGATTAAATCAACAAGAAGAAATTTAGTTCATTTTTGCTCTATCTTGTTCGATTCCAGTTTGGTATATTCCTAAAGTCTAAAGATTGAATCCCTGATGAACAAATATTAATCCCTTGCTTAATAAGATAATTCCGAAATGGCCACCTCCTATTACTCACTGTATTCAAGCCAAATTTCATTTTTACTTGTGCCAACTCTTTTTCTAATTCCTGAATGCTTAATATACATCTAAACATAGCTGTAAGCCCACAATGTAATACATTAACAAACAAATTGAAAGGTATCGAAACGGTAAAACAAATGTTGTTAATCATCATAGTGATATCTAACAATCTGTAATTAAATTCTATTTTTTCTCATTTTTTGATCAAAATTAACGTAAAAAGAAAGGCAAAGCTAAACTTTATTAACTGCTGATCCTATTATGATTGCTGCTATATCATACTATTAGCCTTATTTAACTGCTGATCCTATTATGATACTTATGTGCAACAAATACTTAATTATCTTATTATGATCAAAATTAACGTAAAAATACTTATGTGTGCTGATAAACCAGCTAGCAGTTCTAGTTTTAACTTGCAATAATTCCAATTACAGTTACCAGATAACTATCAATACATCTAAATCCGTAACAAATTTCTCAAATCAATGACCAATTACAAAAATGAAATGAAATAAATCAGAAGACATTAAAGAGAAAGGGATCAGCACTTCAAATTAATTCCACACTTACAAATGTGTAACTGAAAAGTTGAATAAACCCGTTAGATCTAATTGACAACAGCTAAAAGATAGGTTTTAGCAAACAATTTCAACAGCAAACAATTAGCATCATCAACTCAATGTTTCAACAGCAGCAGTGAACCAAACAGTCAACCCAGGAGAGGATTTTTCAGAATTTCAAAATGTTTCAACCCAATCTCACTCAAAAATAGTCTCTTACTGATTTGTGATGAATCTACTATTGTTTTTGGGTTTTTGAAGATAATTTGAAGATAAAAGAGAAGAAAAATGAATCTGAAATGTTGATTTCAGATCTGAAAATTAGCTAGTATTTTTTGGGATTTTCTAAGGTTCCTATGGCTCAAAAATCCTAAAGAAATTCTCAAAATCAGAAGGAACCCCCTTTTCTAAAGCTGAAAATACCTATTTATAAACCCAAAATGAGAAATCTGAATTTTATTAAAAACCCTTCAATTCTTGGCTTGTTGCACAAGTTAGTGCAATTATTTTATTGAAATCTACACTAAAACCCCTTCTAGAATACTCTACCATGTTCTATTTCCCTTGAAATTCCTATTGTGCCCTCATTTCCTTTTATTATTAACTAAGATACCTTTTGTTATGCCCAAAATACCCTAAAAGCTCTATATTTATAACAACTATGCCAATTCCTATCCCAATTGTACCCTTTCCTCTTTTAAGCTTATTACCACTATACCAATTCTTATTCCCCATTTACCCCTACTTCTTAAAGCTAATTACATTCCTAATTTCTGTATTTTATCCCTATTTTAAACCATTTTCAGATTATATTTATCAAATAGCCACAATTAAGTGACTATTGCTCAATTAACCAATTGGCCCTTTTAACTAATTAAAATTCAAATTAATTCAATTAACTAAAATCACATTTCAACTATAGCCAACCTTAGGCAATCTTACCAATATGGCCACTTATGATTAATTATCCAATTAACAAGACTCGGGGAACAATTGATAGATGGTGAGTCTTATTAATCGAGACAACTAACCGCAATTGATTCTATTTAGCAAAACGCCTTAGGTTACTACGAATCGTATGATTTCACCTATCGACTTAATTGAATCTAAATTAATCTAAAGGTGAATCTAATAATTGAACTAAGTCACTGATTTCAGCTATAACCAATACATCCTAAGGGTAATCAATCAAAACTAAAATCAAAGTCAAAATTGTTTTTTACAAAAAATAGCCAATAATAGACAGTTTTTCCAGAACAAATCTAATTAGACTTAAGTACTCAATTAATCGAGATTCCAAGGAACAAATTAATTAGGGGTAGAATCCAATTAACAGAAGACTTAATCACTAATTTGATTTTAATCCAGTAAAAGCCTTAAGAATGGCTATGAATTGTAAACACAATTTGACCAAGAAAATTCAGACCATACTAATTAAACTGAAATTAACACTAATTAACTAAAAATGAATCCATGAGAAACACAAAATTAATCTAACAATTTGACTTATCAATTTATAGAATCCGATTTGCAGAATATCAACTAGTTAACGAATCTAATTCTAACAAATATGATGTTTCAAAATTAACTGACTTCATAACAATACTAAAATAATCAGAATCTTTTTTAATCATAAAACTAGAATAAATGAGTCTATATTTGCCAGTTAAATCAAGAAAACATGAATCATGCAGACAAACAAGTTTAAAAACAAACAAAAAAAAGGAAGCTTAGCTTTATTGTTTCGGTTATTATTCCTTTTCTTTTGCTTCTGATTTTTCTTCGTCACCTTTTTTTCTTGATGTCTTTTCGAATTTCTCCTTCGGACGAGCCCTTTTCTTGAACTTTTCCTTGAGTCCGATTTTGAATTTTGAATTCCGGCGGTTGTTTGAATTGTTCTTGAATTTCCGGCAGCCTTTGGAACTTAATATTCGTGTGTCACTGCTGAGGGTGTTAAAAGAAAGGTGAGGGGTGGTTTAGGTGGCGGCGCCGCCATGGGGAGGGGGATGGCGGCGCACTAGGGTTTAGTTTTTAGGGGTGTTTCGGTTGGTTTTGAAAGAGATGGGTAGTATGGTTAGGACGAGGAGGGTGAGGGGAGTATTTTGGTGTGAATTTTGGCCGGGAAAGTGGCCGGCCGCCGCCGTGGGAGGCGGAACCCTAGCGGCGGCGCAGGGGTTGAAGAAGGAAGAGAGAAGGCGGCTATGATTTGTGTTTGGACAGGAGAGAATGAATTAAGGTTGTCTTGGCTTAGGGTATACTAAATGTAATAACACATTTGCAGTCGTTGGATTGAATGAGAACAGACGGTTGAGATTGATTTTTAGAGAAAAGGGGGGGGGCGGTCTGGGTCATTGTTTCTTTGGGCCTGGCGGTTTTGCATCTGGGCTAATGAAGGGGTAGCTGGCTAAGGATTTCCGTTTGGGCTAGTGTTAATTTTGGCCCAAGTCTTTTTGCCTTTGTATTTTTCCTTGCATTGTATTTTTTTTTTTTTGTATTTTTGTATTACACTTGTGTATTATTCTTCTTGCTTTGTAATTATTTGGAACTAATTAAAAATTAAACTAATTACCTCTTTTTGACAATTTTCAATTTAAAAGCTAACTAATTTTTTTTTCTTTAATTTGTTAGAAAAAGAATTAATTTCCTAAAGATGCAAATTTTTTGTATTTTCATTTATCACACGCAAATAACATGCAAAACAACTAACACAAAATTCACACAAAATTTAAAAAATAAGGAAAAATCATTTATTTTGAAATTTATAGGAATAACTCATGTGTAGGGTAAAAATCACGTGCTCACAGCTGCCCCTCTTTGCTCGGGGACACGAAGAGTTTCCGTGCAAAGATAAGTGAGCAACTATGAATGATTTTTACCCGTTCGATGGGAAGTTCGAGCGTACTATTTAGATATTGGAGGACATGTTGCGTGCCTATGTTATTGATTTTTGGGGTTCTTGGGATAAGTTTCTGCCGCTTGCAGAGTTTGCCTACAACAACAGTTATCATTCGAGCATTCAGATGGCTCCATATGAGGCGTTGTATGGGAGACGGTATAGATCTCATGTTGGATGGCTCAAGCCCCGCGAGGCTAAGTTATTGGGGAGAGAGATGGTTCAAGATGCCTTAGAGAAGGTAAAGCTGATTCGGGAAGGCTTCGTACAGCACAGTCGCGTCAGAAGAGTTATGCGGACCGGAAGGTTCGAGATGTGTCCTACATGGTTGGTGAGAAGGTCATGTCGAAGGTTTCGCCCATGAAGGTGTTATGAGATTCAAAAAGAAAGGAAAGTTGAGTCCGCGATTTATTGGGCCTTTTAAAGTACTTTGGAGGATTGGGGAGGTGGCTTATGGGCTTTCCTTGCCACCTAGCTTGCCAGGCGTGCATCCGGTATTTCATGTTTCTATGCTCCGAAAGTATGTTGGGGATCCGTCCCATGTATTGGACTTTATCATGGTTCAGTTGGATGATGATTTGACCTATGTTGTAGAGCCAGTGGCTATTTTGGGTCATCAGATTCAAAAGTTGAGATCAAAGGATATAGCTTTGGTGAAAGTGCAGTGGAGAGGTCGGCCCATGGAGGAGGCTACTTGGGAGACCGAGCGGGAGATGCGGAGGAGATATCCTCACCTATTTGAGGCTCCATGTATGTTTCTTGACCCGCTCGAGGACGAGCGTTTAGTTTTAGTTGGGGAGGATCTGACGACCCGGACCGCCGTTACGTGCGTTACCGCCTCGTTTCCCTCATCTTATGTTTCTCAATGCTTCATTATCGATATTTGAGGTGATCGTGTCGAATTGGATTGGTTTTAGATGGAAATGAGACATTTAGTCTCTTTAAGGAAGGCTTGTTTTGGAAAAGTCAACTAGTAGTTGAGTATTTAGTTATAGGGCTCGGATGTGATTTCGGTGATTCGGTTAGCTTCGGGGAATGATTTGTAACTTTAGAGTGCGATCGAAATTGGGTTTGGAGGTCCGGTGTAGAATTAGGCTTGAATTGGCAAAGTTAGTACTTTGGCGAATTACGGTTGGCACGTGAGGTTTTGATCCAGGGATTGGAAAGGAATTCCGAGAGTTGCAGTATTTCCGTTAGGTGATTTTGGATGTGTGTACAAAATTTCAGGTCATTCGGAGGTATTTTGGTCGGGTCTTTGATCAAATGCGTGTTTTGAAAGTTTTAGAAGAATTTAGGCTTGAATTCGATGTAATTTGATGGTTTTGGTTTTGTCGAAATTGTTTTGAGGATTGGAACAAGTTTGAATAATGTATTAGGATGTGTTGGTGCTTTTGGTTGAGGTCCCGAGGGGCTTCGAGGTGATTTCGGGTGGTCAATCGGATCATTGTTGGACTCAAAAGGTTGCTGGTTTTCAGCTATTGGTGTTGCAGAGATTTTCCCTTCGCGTTCGCGTGGGTGATGTCGCGAACATGTACAGGAAAATTGAATTTGAGAGGCCTGAAATTTTGTCTTGGTGTTCGCGTATCATAGGGTCGCGTTCACGTAGTTCTGGAAGGCGAAGCATCGCTTTCGTAGTGTATGTCACGCGTTCGCGTAGAAAGAAAATAAGGACTTGAGTATTTGTTCATCTCGCAGCCATAGGGACGCATTTGCGTAGTTGTAGGTCCTGAAATTTCGCGTTCGCGAGCTTGGAGCTGCATTTGCGTATAGTTAATTCCTGGTCAATGATTTATGTTTATCGCGAATGCGCGGGTGTTGACCACGTTTGCGTAGGGTAAATTGCACCTGGACATAAGGGTTTTTATATCATTTCATTCGCGAATCTTGGTCCATTTTCCTGTTTGAGAATCTTGAGAGCTTTTTGGTAGAAATTGAATAGGGTTTCTAAGGGAATTGATGGGAGGTGAGTCCTATGGCCTAGAAACATCATTTCATTGAAGAATCAACCTTTAAATCAATGGAAATTTGGGTAAAATTGGAAGAACTAGGGCTTGGCTTTCGAAACATCATTATATAGCTATGACTTGTTGTTTTTCACTATGACTTGGGCTTATTGCCATGTTTGGGGCTTATTGGCGACTGTTTGAACTCCTTATGAATTATCATCACTGTTTTCCTCACTATTTGAAATATTATTTCGACTCAGTCCATGTGAGTTACACTGTTTCATAAACTCAGCAATATTTTACTCAAACTTAGAGTTTTAACTGATATTTAAACTATTGTTTGAGCTGAGCATTATTGTTTCTACTGATGCCCGAGGGGCTTATGATTATTTTTGGACTGATTGAGACCGAGGGCCATGTGTGAGGATATGATGAGTGATGTAAGGAGGCTTTCAGGCCTCGAGTGATATGTGAGGAGGCTTTCAGGCCTCGAGCGATATGTAAGGAGACTTTCAGGCCTCGAGTGTATTGCGAGAAGGCTTTCAGACCTCATGTTGATATGTACATGCTTTTAGGCCTTATGATGTTATAGCTCTTCGGCTGTAGGAGCCCATCCGGAGTCTGCACACCCACAGTGAGCGCGACCCATGTGATTTCAGAGTGAGCCCGAGGGGCTGATGCTGTACTATGTGCTTGATACTGAGCCCGCGGGGCTTATATTGTACTGAGAGTTTGATATTACGCCCGAGGGGCAGGTCTCTAAGTATTTCTTACTGGTTGAGAATATTTGTTTTAACTGTTTTAAAAGAGGATTATTGCTATATTTTATTGGTTTTACTGTTTAACTGATTTTACTTCTTGAGATAGCATTAATTGTGCCTTCATGGGATTTTATGTTCTCAATCGTTATTTATTTTTATTACTCACTCGGTCGTAGTACTCACATTACTCCCTGCACCATGTGTGCAGATACATGCATATCAGTGTTCATTGCTTAGCGTTGATTCCCTTCCAGACCAGGCCGACTAGGAGTGACGAGGTAGTTGTCGACGTCCATAAATCAGTTTTCTCCCTTATCTTATGTATTTACATTATCTTCGAACTTTGTTCCTAGTTTCAGACTTGTAGTATTTTAGTAAACTCTGTAGTAACTCGTGACATGTGACACCCCGATTTCGGGCTGGTTTAGGATGGTATCCCTGTGTATCACATTTTACTCCGCACTTATGGTTACATTATCCATGTTTTAGACTTATTCATCCTAAATAACTGTTAAAAATGAGGTGTTATTATTCTGTTGGCTGGCCTTGTCTTCACGAGAGGCGTCATCATGACTGGGTGGGAATTGGGTCGTGACATCTCGTCCGTTGCATCATTCGAGCCGGATATTACTGGCCCACTATGAAAAAGGAGGCAGTACAGTATGTTCGTAGGTGCGAACAGTGCCAAAGTACACCCCCATGATACATCAACCAGAAGAGCCCCTCCACTCAGTAACCTCGCCTTGGACCTTCATCAAACGGGGATTGGACATAATCGGTCCCCTACTAGCAGAATGAAGAAAGGTACAGCTTCTGTTAGTTTTAACTGACTATTTCTCCAAGTATGTGGAAGCAGGTGCGTACGCCCAAATACGCGAACAGGAAGTCATCGCTTTCATATAGAAAAACATCATATTCCATTTCGGCATCTCCAAGGAAATTAGATGCGACAACGACCCCTAATTCATCGGCAAAAAGACAATGGAGTTCTTCGAGAAATGGCACATCAAACAAATACTCTCCACGCCATATCACCCCGCCACAAACGGCCAAGCAGAATCTTCCAACAAAACAAAATTAAACCTACTGAAGAAGGAACTCGAAGAAGCCAAAGGGTTGCGTCCCGAACTACTACTAGAAGTACTGTGGGCATATCGAACCACGCCCAAATCCAGCACGGGAAAAACACCGTACTTACTAGTCTACGGAACCGATGCGGTCATACCCGTCGAAATCGGAGAACCAAGCCTGAGGTATTCACATACCAGCGGAGCAGATAACAACATGAATAGGATTTAAGACCTCGCCGATGCCAAAGAACGAAGGGATATGGCCCACATAAGAATGATGGCTCAAACTCAATAGGTCGAAATGTATTACAACAAAAAATCCAAAATACGACCACTCAAGTGGGTGACTACGTCCTCAAGGCCAAAATATTGGCGTCAAAAAACCCGAGCGAAAGGAAATTGGGCACTAATTGCAACGGGCCATATAAAATCATAGCAGCGTCTAGAAAAAGAGCATTCCAGTTGGAATCAATAGAAGGAAAAACACTCCAAAACAACTGGAACGTCACCCAACTCCAGTACTTCCATTTCTGAAGGGCGTCTCCCGAGTCGTACTCTTTTTCCCTTACCCAAATTTTGTCCCGATTGGATTTTCTCGCAGAGGTTTTCAATGAGGCGGCGAAGGGGACACCTAGGGGTGTCTGGAGATAGGTTTATCATATCGGCCACTCGAAATGCTCTCCAGGTTGATATCGACATGCTCTCCGGGTTGATATAATAAAGGGACTCGCCTAGTTAAATCTCCATTATGTAAGCGGCTAAGGCCACCATCTCAATTATGTAAGCGGCTAAGGCCACCATCTCCATTATGTAAGCGGCCAAGGCTACCATCTCCATTATGTATGCGGATAAGGCCATCATATCCATTATGTAAGCGGCTAAGGACACCATCTCCATTATGTAAGCAGCCTAAGGCCACCATCTCCATTATGTAAGCGGCTAAGGCCACCATCTCCATTGTGAAAACGGCTAAAGCTATCACCGATAAATGTCGACCCCGCTCGACGACGACGGATAACATTTTGATGACAGTTGAAGTTACATCCTATGGGCCAAAGGCCATCGCTAGTAAATGTCGACCCAGCTCGACGACGACGGATAATACTTCAACAACTGTTGAAGTTACATCCTATGGGCCAAAGACCATCGCTAGTGAACGTCGACCCCGCTTGACGATGGCGGATAACACTTCAACAATAGTTGAAGTTACATCCTATTGTCTAAAGGCCATCGCCAGTAAATGTTGACCCCGCTCGACAACGACGGATAACACTTCAACAATAGTTGAAGTTACATCATGTTAGCCAAAGGCCATCGCCAATAAACATCGACCCCGCTCGACGACGACGGACAACATTTCAATGACAGTTGAAGTTACATCCTATTGGCTAAAGTCCATCGCTAGTAAACGTCGACCCCGCTCGACAACGACGGATAACACTTCAACAACAGTTGAAGTTACGTCCTATCGGCTAAGGCTATCGCCAATAAACGTCGACCCCGCTCGACGACGACGGACAACACTTCAATGATAGTTGAAGTTACATCCTATTGGCTAAAAGCCATCGCCAGTAAGCGTCGACTACGCTCGACGATGATGGATAACACTTCAACAACAGTTGAAGTTACGTCCTATCGATTAAGGCCATCGCCAATAAACGTCGACCCCGCTCGACAACGACGAACAACCCTTCAACAATAGTTGAAGTTACATCTTATTGGCTAAAGGCCATCACTAATAAATGTCGACCCCGCTCGACGATCTTGGATAACACTTCAACAACACTTGAAGTTACGTCCTATCGGCTAAGGCCATCGCCAATAGACGCCGACCCCGCTCGATGATGATGGACAACACTTCAACGACAGTCGAAGTTACATCTATTGGCTAAGTCCATCGCCATTAAACATCGACACCACTCGGCGATGACGTATAACACTTCAACAACATTTGAAGTTACGTCCTATCGGCTAAGGCCATTACCAATAAATGTCGATCCCGCTCGACGATGACGAATAACACTTCAACAACAGTTGAAGTTATATCCAATTGGCTAAAGGCCATTGCTAATAAATGTCAACCCCGCTCGACTATGACAAATAACACTTCAACGACAGTTGAAATTACGTCTTATCGGCTAAGTCCATCACCATCGAGCGCTAGCCAAGCTCGAATATGACGAACAACATTTAAACAAAGATTAAAATTTCACCTTATTTATTCACTAAGATCAGGTTTTGACTTATCTATGATAGTGCTTAGCCTTAGAGGACCACCAAAAAAATTGCCTGTACTACTTCGGCGCTAGCCATAGAGGCGACGAATCTTCTACAAACAAACGAATATTAACTCTGTATAGGTGAAGAAAACAAAGAAGAACACAAAAAGAATAGCAACAAAAGTATGATTCTTACATTATGACAAAAAATTATATACATTCATTCCCACAAAAGGCCCCCATTACATTCCACAAAAAAGCAAAACAAATACAAATCTTAAGGAGCCTCGCCATCTTGTCCATCGGCCCTCGTCTGCTCACCTTCTCGACCATCACCAACAAGGCGATAAATTTCATTGAACCATGAGTCGAAGTTAAGACAGTTAACATCCTCTAAAGCATAGCCCTCTCGATTAGGGGAGTTTGAGTTGTACCCGCAAGCTGCCCGAGCGTTACGAGCCTCGCACCACTGCTCCTAGATTTCCTCCTTATAGGAATGACATGCAATGAGAAGTTTCTTGTATACGTTTAATCTGGCCTCCACATAAACCCACATCTCATGCGCATCACGAAGTGCATCATTATCAGATAAGAGTTGGGAAAAAGAAGGTCGAGCCACGTCCCCAGGCCTTGGTGGGGTAGTACGCCTGAGTATATCGACCTAAGCCACCTTGGCTTCGAGTTCGGCAGTCAAAACTACCACCCTATGGTGCAGATCGGCAACCTCTGCCGCCACCCCACGACTGAGCTCCAACTCCTCTTCCCTTAATTTGAGGAGTGATTCCAACTCACTATTACGAGCTATGACCTTCACCAACTCCTCATCAGTCTTCTCCAGCTCCGCTACCCTGCGCTTTATTTGCACCTCCTTCTGTTCAAGGCCTTCTCGGAACACCCAAAATTTAGGATCCTGCTGGAAATGGTCCACTGCCGACTGATGCTTAGAGCGGCACCTATTATACTTCTTCACCATTTTATCGAAAATGGTCATTTGCTTCTCCTCGCGACGCCTCGTCTGCACCTCCAAAACTAGGGTCTAAGAAAAAAAAAACACGAGTTAGTACACATCAAGGTCAACCTCACGACATGTAGAAGAATAGAAAGTTACCTGTAATGCCATACCGGTGACCCTTTGAGATAGCTCTGCATCACCGACAGCTCTTAGAATTTCACGCTCAGGGGCGGCACATAACAAATCCATCTCCAATGTCATCTACTCGTTGTGCTGTAATAAATTATAACCACCAGAATCACGATTCGGCGGTCGTACCCGTCAACCATCATCTCCACATATGTGAGATCTTACGTCAGCCCCTCCATATCTTCTTGGGCAATCTTAGGGTCTGATCCCTCAGCATCCCCGCCAATGATTGATGTCAAGCCACCCTCAGCAACACGAACTGGGTTGGTACCGGCAATAGCACTTGCCTGATGGGCCGATCTCCCCGAACGAATGGCATTGGCCATGAAGACGGGTCTAGATGTTTGATGAGGCACATCACTCCTTTCATCCCTAGTCGCCACTGCCTTACCCGTTTCAAGCCTCCGTATTTTTCTCTCCTTAGGCTCCTCGCCTTCGGAAGGATCATCCACAGGTTGCAGAGATAACGTCGACGACATCACTTCACTCGTAGCCACCTCCACAGGAGTAAATTCTTGTAAACGAACTACTGTCACACCATCCTTGACAGATGCGCAAAGTACCTCCTAAACATTCGGGCCGACGTCTGACCGAGCGGAGGTAGGTACCGTCGCCTTCTTCTTAGGAACATTTCGACATGTCGATACAAATAGTTTAGTTGATGAAGTTTGTGGAAACGACTAATTAAAGTCGAAGAAATACGTAAAAGGTCCATGGGGCCATAGCGTTGAAGGAATTCGGACCATGTGCGGGTTTCTTCCGTGAAAGGCAGCAAACCGGCTACCCATTGTTGGATATCAGTGATGAACCGGGGTGTGTTAGCTATTGCTGCAATATAACAGGAAAAATCATAACGATGGTATGACCGAAACCGCTATGGTCACGTACGATAAATAACTCGATGGTGAAACACTTACGTTTCGGATTCCACCTCTCTGGGAACTCGACATGGTTAGATACCATATTCTCCATTCTGATAAAGAAGTACCTACGCCAATAAACACGGTTAGCTTGATCATCGATTTGGATGACCAGCCCCTTCGAGCCACAATTCTTCAAATGCAACATAGTACCCCTTAGGTAGCTGGCGCTGAATAACTGCAAAAGGTGGTGGATAGAGATCTCACACCTAGCGAGCTTTGCATATATAGATATTATCCTACATATCTTTAAGGTGTACGGAGTAAGTTAGGAGGGACACATGTTGTAAAAGCAGCAAAGCTCCTCCGCCAAAGAAAGATGGAAAGGCCATAATCGATTAAAAAGAGATATTCGTAAAATGCACAATATCCCGGTCTGTGGGCGTTCGCATAATCTGTTCTCGCTAAGAACATCTCCATATGAGCGGGTATGTCGAACGACGTGCGAAGACTATCTAAGTCATCTTGCGTTAACTCAAATTTCTCCAAAGGTTGCTCAAGAGAATCCCTTTGGAAGTCCCTCGTAATAAGAAGTTGCTTCGGTAGCACGTTGTCCACGCTAAGAGGGGTGAGGTCCTCCCCCCTTTCTCCCATATCACCGCCGGATGGAGGCCACAGGATGACATATTATCACGAGCCCCTGGATTGTTATCCCGTCTGGGTTTTGTCATGATTTTCGTTTAGGGAGCGGTGTACGACACAGCCAAAAGAGTACTTTCAGAAAAATGGTGGATTTTCGAAGAAAGGGAGTGCTTTTTTAGATAGTCGAAAAACGTTTGAAAATGATCGAAAGTTGGATTAAGTTAAACCCTTTCCCTATTTATAGGGTTGGGTAGCATTGAAATCGAAGAGGCATGGTCCAAACAGGTGCGGGAAACCGAGCATCAGAACACCTTTTGTACTTCCTCGGGAATATGCGTGATGATGACGCATGCGTATGATGACATCACTTTAGGAAAGGGATTGCGCGCCACCATTTCAATAAATTCAAATGATCACTCGTTCGCGCTGCCGTCTTCGAGCATGGTCAAATTCTCCCAAAACAAGGTTCATGGTTCCGTCCATCGGGGACGCACTTCGATTCGTCACCAACGAACAAAGGGACTAATTGTATGGGGTCAAATTCTTCCCACTACGGTACTAACGACCAACGACTACACGATAGCCGAAGTGAGGGCATGACCTAAGAATGTCGGGGTGAAGTGTATCATCGGTCTCGTCGTCTCCTCGAAAGAATGTGACTAATCTCTGTATTATTTTATTATTTCAATAGGGTTCACCTATTATATAAAGGAGGGTCTCAATGTTGTAAAGCCATATGATCTTAACAAGCTTTCTCTCTCTCTTTCTCTCTTAAATATCCAATCTATTGAAAGCATTAACAAACATAATACATATCTCTAGATCTCATTATCTTCGATTATGATTTACCTGTGATTCATTTTGATTGTATTCACTTGTCAAGTAATTATTATCTTTCGAGTCGAACAAATTTATCTGATAATATTACTGTAATATAGTTTCTTTATTGATCACGATTTCTTTCTTAAACATCTAAGTATTTTAACTTGTATGATTTGTAGAACTTTTGGAGTATCTTAGCATGTAAAGTTTAGGTCGATAAAGGTAGTGACTAAGGGAGTAAATTTCAGATTTTTATACAGATAAATAAATGTTTTGATCATTGTGCTCCAAAAACCTGTCCCTTTGTTTTCTTGCACTAAGGGAGTAATATATTCTCTGAAAACAGTACTAAGCAAAATAGGGTAAGCAAAAGAAAAATGACAAATGAAAATGATTATGACATAACTGTATGACATAGTATGAACTGTAATTGACAGTCAATGTAATATGACGTATAACTTGATGTACAGTTCCTCCAAAAATAAGTAAGTTTTACTGTCTTGGTGAAAATACAATTAATTACAGTTGTAAAATAAGCTGAATAAAATAAATAAATATTCTTCAGGCTAGGCTGATGTGCAAACGCTTTTTTAAGGAGATTCAAGTCCACTACAGTAAATTCTTCACTGATCTAGTAGTACTTTTTTTGACTTGTCTCGCCCAAGATATAACAACATGACAATATCGTATGACTCGAATAAATTCTTGACAAATTATTGAGTCTAAAGCTACACCATAATGAGCACATTCTTTCAACAAAATTATATATATATATATATTTTTGTAGAGAATAAGTTGGAGACTTAGATTTTTTCTTTCTCTTAGCTCTCTTTTTCACTACACCAATTTGACTTTTTTTTCATGCACACTACATTATTTTTCAATTGGAAACACAAGGAAGAACCACTATTTATAGGTGTTAAATCTCTTCCATAAAATAAATAATAAGATAGTGGGGTAATAAAATTGTAGAATATAGTTGATGATTATAAAATTTAATTTTAATGAATAATTAGTGGTAGATCACGGCATTAATAATTTCATGAGGTACACCAAAATAATGACGATTTTCTTACCAATTTATAACCACTACCTCACAAGTAATAATGCACTTTAATATTATAATTTTAATATTAAAATATACTAATAACACCAATATATTATATAAAGATTAATAATTAGTTTCAATTGCTTTGTAGATCGTTTTGCAACTATTGATTCACAATAGTTTGTTGATCTTATGTCAATATGTTAACTATTAATTCACAATAATTAATTAATATAATCTTTCCTCACCCGAAAAAATAAAAATACATGTCAATTGAATCATAGTCCTGTTAATGCAATTATTTTGAGACTTCCTATGAGTCTGAATTTAGGTGGGAGGGTCCCAGTACTTTTAGGCAATATCACAATTGCTCCTTTTTTTGACATACACTCATATGTGGCCCTTCATGTTATTTTAGCACTAAAATAGGAACCATCCCATAAATTTTTTATTTTTATTTTTTTAAAATGTCCCATAAAGTTAGCATACAACTGAGTTCAACTAGGAACCACCCAATTCAATATTTTAATTGATTTTATATCAATTGAGATTATCTTACCTTTAACCTTGTAATTGGCAAGATATGATTAATCATCAAAGACAAAATCTACCAAGATATAAGTTTCGGTAATTTTGAAGAATATGAGTCAAGATCCAATTTACATTATTGTTAGTACCTTGGAGCCAAGGTAAGATCCAATTATATGTGCTCCAAAAATATTAAGGTCGAGGATCAAGTATCATGTTATCATTTCATATAAATCTGACAAAACTTTCATATTCGTCTCTCCATCATAGTTGTAAACTAAAATATTTACCAAGTAATAACGTTTCTAAACATGACAAGATTGTGATCATCAAGCCCATTAAAATTTGATTAAGCAAAAATAAGTTAAACTACTTTAAAGTATGATAGTGTAATATCACATCGCACTACATATGGCATGTGAATTACAGAGGAGAGTGGGGCGTTCTACATATGACGTGTTTTTTAATAGAAAGAAAAAACAGATTTTGGGTGTGTTTGGTACGAAAGAAAAATGTTTTGCTAGAAAATATTTTCATGGAAAATGAGTGGTTTTATCACTTATTTTTTCTTGTTTAGTTGGTAAGTGAAAAATAGTTTTTTTAGAAAAATATTTTTTATGCAACTCTCCTCACCCCTCCCCTCCCACCTCCCCCCACCCCTCCCCCACCCCTTCCCTAAGTCTCTAAAAATTGATACAATCTAAAGGAACTAGTGGTGATGCTTTACTTTTTAACGCAAAAACCGCATATTTTCGAACCCGTAAACTTTATAATTTTTAGACCCGTAAACTTTCACTCATCCTTGCCATTCATGGATCCACCTAATCGTCATCCTATGCAAATTGACAAACAGACCAAGCAAACCACCACAACTTCTTTCCTTCAAACACTAACATCCAATACTTATACACGGACATACATCTCCAACACGCCAGTGATTCCTATCACAGGGAAATTTACTGATGAAACATCAAGGGTGTGTTTGGTACGAAGGAAAATGTTTTCCATGGAAAATGTTTTTCTAGAAAATGTTTTCATGGAAAATGAGTGATTTTATCACTTATTTTCTCTTGTTTGGTTGGTAAGTGGAAAACATTTTCCGAAAAATATTTTCGTTAGAGAGTAAAAAATAGTTTTTTTAGAAAAATATTTTTTTTGCAACTCTCCTACCCCTCAACGGGGGGAGGGGGGAGGGGTAGGGGGTGGGTGGTGCAGAAAAATAAGAAAACAGAAATTTAAAATTATAGAAAAAAAATTAAGGTAAAAGAAATTTTTTTTGCGGGGTGGGGTGGAGGGGTAGTAGGGTGGATGGTAACGGAAAAACTGAAATTTTTCTAAAAAAAAACTGTTTTTTGGAGAGGGGGTGGGGTGGGTTGGTGAGGGTGAGAATGGTTGAGAAGGAGCTTTGGAAAATGTTTTCCCTTCTTTTGATAAGGAAAATATTTTCCTCCAATTGGAGGAAAATGAATTGATAAGGAAAATATTTTCCAAAACATTTAAGCCAACCAAACATGGGAAAATTGGAAAACATTTTCCAGAAAATATTTTCCTTCGCAGCAAACACACCCTTTATTATTAGTGATTTTGTTTGTTCCCTTAATTTTTCTCTCTGGATGCAAATATCCTTGGTATATATTTGATCTCCTAAGTAAGGTGATTAGTACTTCGAATAGATCTCGATCGAGGAATAACTTCTACCACTCCTTCTTGTTTCTTCAATCAATTAAGAGCCAAGCATTTATGGCACATATTTTTTTTCTTTTCCTTTTCCTCGTTTGATTATTTTGTTATATTTTCAACAATTATGAGATGCAAATGAAAAAAGTTGGAGATAAAAGATAGGACATAAAACGTATTAGTGGAAGATGGGGAACAATGTTCTTCATGCTTTAAGTAATTGATTTTCTATAAAGTTAGAAATGATTCATCTTTTCTCTATACATAATTGCCTTCTTTTCCCAAAAGCAATTTTATGGTTTAGTTGGCTATAATAAAAAAATTTATCGGAATCCATTGCATGCGTGGAGTCAAAGTGGAATAGTATAATTCATCAATCTTCTTTTTCCTATTCATTTGTTTAGATCCTTTTATTATTATATTTTACTTCTTTGTATAATCATGTGTATTGCTATTTAGACGAGATTAGTGGGACTAATATGTCACTAAAGTTCCTTTACACTACGAAACCCTTTTTGCTTCACGTCTAGAAGAAACGAATTTAATAAGCTTTCTTTGATATATCATCTAATTAACCTTCCTATATATCTTTATAATAATTAGCATAGAAATTCTGGGACCAGCTTGGGAAATTAGTACTTGCCTGACCGCAAATATGATTTATGTTATTTGCATATTAGTTTTAGTATACATGTGTTGTACGTGTATATGACGTCAATTAGTATAACATATGTAAAAGAATAAATTATTGAAAAATAGCAATTGATGTTATACTAAATACAAAATTTGTTCAAATGATCAAAATAATGTTATTACAATATTACAATAGTTGAGTTCAATACCTTCAAAATATATAAAGATAACGAATTTAGTTGAATCAATTTTGGAAAAACAAAGTTTTTTAACACAACTAATTGCAGAGTCTTTTAGTTGGTATAAATGAGTATAAAAGTTGTATGCTAATCATCGTTAAGGAATAAATTAACTTTTCTATGTTTTTGGACAATACAAAATAAATTCTAATTTTAATTTATAATTAAGCTACTTTATAATAAAAGATATTAAAATTTCAAAAATGTGTTCTGCTCACTTCTTTCTTTTTTTCTTTTTTCTTTTCTTGGGTTTAGTCTAACATTAAATTGTTTTATTTAAATATTTATGTCTGTTTTTTATATGAAAAAAATAAAAAATAAAAAGAAACAACAATTGGACCCGCCGCATCATCTAGTTATAAATATAATCAGTGAACCTCCTCTTATGTAAAAATATTGGCTAGATTCATATTGGTCTAAGTCTAAATTCCTTCTATACATAGTTATCCGAGACCAAATAAAAGTTAACACTACCTTAAACTCATTCAGAATAAACTTTGCTACATACGAATTTCAAATTTCAAAATCAACTTTACTGAGGACAATTTTTCAAATTTATATTTCAAAGTTCCAAGTATATTAGTTTATTTAAAATTTAAATATCAGTTATAGTTAAAAATAAAATTAGAAAAAAATTAACATGCATCGGTGATGTCTTTTAGGTAATCAATTATTGAAAGTATTTGTAAAGAATAAGATGCTAACAATTATATATATCAGATGCTAAGAATATGCATTAACTCCAAAAGCGTGTTTAAAGTTCACAATGATATAATGTTTGTTTAAGGAAGAATTGAAGTAAAGTAAATTTTAATTGAATTTGAAGTCCTAAATATTAGGACCTTATATGTAGTTTAAATAAGAAAAAAAATAATTTTTTTTATTTAGTTGATTTTGAACTCCTAAATATTAGGAAAATAATTAAATAACTGTTTTATCTAGTATGTAATCTATTTTTAAAAGATAAAAAAGGCAAATAATATTTCGCTAAGGGTCTATGAAATAAATTCACGTACCTCAAAATTTAGATCAACTTGAAAAATAATTTTACTTATATGATGTATTTGGATAAGAATGAATCTGAATTATTTTGCTAATTGGTTAATTCAAATAAGTAATTATGTGTTATCAACATTAACAAAAATCTACTTTTTGAAGATTTAAATTCTTAATATTGAGTAGCAGCAAGGGTAGTCAGGAAGATCATTAAGGCAATAGAAGAAGTGAAGCAGATGAGGCCGGGCCAGAACAACCTTATATCTTCATTGGAGAGCTTAGTGAAGCAAGACAAGTTCCAAATACATAAAGTGTATGTTCAGATGCAACCACAATTTCCAAAAGTTACTTGGAAAAGCCTTCATCTTCGTACACATATTCATCCTAGATTCAAATTTCATCTATGGTTGGCTATTCATCAAAAGATAGCAACTGTGGATAGACTCATTAAGTTTGGAATTTAAGTTCCATTAGAGTGTGTGTTATGTGCATTTGGAGTGTTTTGTGACACTTAGTCCCTAAATGGGAGCTTTATAGTTGGAAAATGGCCCGTATTCGGAATAGTGTTAAGACGACCTCGGAACAGAAATCCGATGGTTCCATTAGCTCTGTTAGGTGATTTCGGGGTTGGGAGCGCGTCCGGAATGTATTTTGGAGGTCCGTAGCTCAATTAGGCTTGAAATGCCGAAGTTTGAAATTTTGGCGAGTCCGAACGATAGGTGAGATTTTGATCCGGGGGTCGGAATGGAATTCCGACAATTTTTGTAGCTTCGTTATGTGAATTTGGATATGTCTGCAAATTTTCAAGTCATTCGGACGTCGTTTGGTCGGGTTTTTGATTGAATGTTGATTTCGGAAGTTTAGATGAAAAACTTAGGCTTGAATACGCTATAATTCGATGTTTTCCGTGTTTAAGGACGTGTTTTTATGATTGGAACAAGTTCGTATCGTGTTTTGAAGTAGGTTGGTGGTTTCGTTGGGGTCCCGGAGGCCTCGAGATGAATTCGGGGGTCCAAACGGACCATCTTGAGCCAAAATGAACTGTTGAATTGTTGCAATAAAATTGCAGGTTATTTGTTCTCTGCGATCGCGGTCATTGCCACACGATCGCGTAGGGTAGCGGAGTGAGAGCTGGAAGTTATTCTTCACGATCGCGACATGAGGGATGCGATCCCGTAAGGTTAAGGGCTTGGTCATCGCGATCGCGAGGTTTCCGGTGCGATCGCGTAAGGTTTTAATCGAAAGCAGTGCGATCGCGGACGAGATGATGCGATCGGGTAGAATGGCTAGGTTGAGCACTGCGATCGCGGCTAAGCCCACGCGATCGCGTAGAGGAAAAACTGGCCACCCAGGAGTTGTGCATCGCGATCGCGATCCAAGTGCTGCGATCGCGTAGAGTAAATATGCCTGGCAATGAATTTAAGTCCAGAACATTTCAGACACGGCCTATCATTCATAAAACCCCATTTTTGAGTTCCTAAGAGAAGACATTGACGCAAAATCGCTGGGAAATCATCGTGTATTCATCGAAGGTAAGTTTTATGGCCTAATTACAGTATTTTATCATGAAATCTTTGGGTAATTCTCTGTTAATGGAAGATTAATGGGGGGTTTTAGCCCTAGGCCTAAATTATAGAGAATCATTGATTTGAATGGGCAAACGGAGTCCGATTTTGATAAATTTTATATGCATGGACTCGTGTTGAGATAAGGAACCCGAATATATAACTTTCGTAATTTTTCGAGAAGCGTACCGAAAGTCGGGTTTTGGCAACTTGTGGGTTTTGGTGTATTTTGAATTGTTTTGATTGGGTAATGCCCAATTGGCCTATTTTGATGTGATTCTATTGATTTTGATCAGATACTACACTTGTGGAGGCCGATATTCGCGGCAAGAGAGTTGTCTCTTAGCGGTTTTGTACCGGAGTCGAGGTAAGTGGCTTGTCTAACCTCGTGTGGGGGAACCTTCACCCCTAGGATATTATGTGATAGTTTAAATGCCTTGTACGCGAGGTGACGGGCGTGTACATGCGCTGGTTGTTGTAACTCACTTTACTTGAATTGTCCAATTCGTGATATTCTTGTTCTTAGTTGATTAAATTGTGACATTTACCTGGTGTTCGTTAGGAAAGCATGATTAGATAGGGTTTATCTGTCAAATTGCCTAATTGTCTTACTTGAACTTCTTGATAATTGTTGGCACTATTTTCGGTAAAGTTGTAGTTAAGCATATTATATTCTCTCTGTGTATTTCCTTTATTTGTTGTGTTTGTGGACTGCGGGTTCGATTCCCGGAGATCCTAGGGCTGTGGATTCGATTCCCAAAGACCCGGAGTGGTATTGTTTGTGGACTGCGGGTTTGATTCTCGGAGATCCTGATGTTATTGAGATATGGACTACGGGTTCGACTCTTGGAGATCCTGAGCTATTGATATATTATTGAGATGTGGAATGCGGGTTCGATTCCCGGAGATCCTGAGATATTGATGCACATCCTGAGATATTGCGACATAGGCTGCGGGTTCGATTCCCGGAGACCCAGAGATACTGATATTGGGACTGCGGGTTAAATTCCCGTAGCTCCTGGATTGTTGGTTATAGAGTGGGACTGTGGGTTCAATTCCCACAGGTCCCGGACTTGCTGGTTTGAGTTTATGTTGTGTTGGTTACTTGTAGTTAGTTAATCGTAGTCGGTTGTAGTAATTACTTTATTGTTGTTATTTCAGATTCATTCTTACTTATTCCTGCTTATTACTGTTTTGATCATTATGTTATTGTTCTCTCGGTAGGGCCCTGACCTTCCTCGTCACTACTCCATCGAGGTTAGGCTTGGCACATACTGAGTACCGCCGTGGTGTACTCATGCTACTCTTTCCGCACACTTTTGTTGTGCAGATCCAGTTACATCAAAGCAGGCTCGTGCTAGGTGATTCCGCAGCTTTTTGGGAGACCTTGAGGTATGATCTGCTACGTCCGCGGATCCGGAGGCTTTCCTTCTATTCTAATAGTACTAGTTATTTTTCCTCATTTCATTGTTTTTAGATACTCTTGATGTATAGAGCCACAGTTGTACTTTCCCATTTTTGTCTCTGTTACCCGTGGGATTCCGGGTCTTGGTAGTATTCTATATGGTGTGGTTGATGAATGTATGTGCCAAGCGGCACTTGTTACATTCCTTTTATATCATTTTTCCGTTGTTTTCTCATTTAACGTTCATGAACTTGAATAGATAAAGCGTATGTTCAGATGCAACCACAATTTCCAAAAGTTACTTGGAAAAGCCTTCATCTTCATACACATATTCATCCTAGATTCAAATTTCATCTATGGTTGGCTATTCACGGGAGGATAACAACTATGGATAGACTTATGAAATTTGGTATTCAAGTTCCATTAGAATGTGTGTTCTGTGCAAATAACATGAAATTTTTTGAGCATTTTTTACTTTGGCTGTCCAAAAACTAACAAACTATGGGACATAGAATTAAATGGCTTGGCATTGCAAGGCAGATAGAAAGCTGGCAGAATGAGCTGAACTGGAAGAGCAGCTTGGCAAGTAGGAAAAATTGTAAAGTAGAAATGACTACATCAATTTTTGTGATGGTTGTCTACTGCATTTGGCGCGAAAGGAACTCGACTAGATTCAACAAAGGCAGATATAACATGGATGGTCTATGCAAGGAAATTGCTATACATATACACATACAAGGGAGAAAAATGACCAAATGGCAAAAAGAATTGGAGAGTTTAAATAATTTTTCTTGGTATAGTTATAGTTTTAAAGTAGAGTAGTCACAGTGTTTATGTTGTAAATAGTGAATAGGAGATTAATGGACCGTATTAATCTTGTCACGACCTAAACCCGATCGTGATGACGCCCAACTCTAAAGCTAAGGCAAGCCAGACCAACAACTGTTTCATAACAACAAGTCCCAAAAAGATAATTCAAGAAGAATATAAGAGTTTATAATAATAATCCAATAATAATAGTAGAATGATAATACTGAGAAGTGCGAAAACCGACAATAACACTCCCAAAGATCTGGGGTCACGAGTCTAGAGCCTCTAAGCAAAAACTCGATAATAATAATATCTGAACGAAATACTCAAGTCTCAAAGTATATATAAATAAAACTAGAATAAGAAGAGTAGCCTGGTCCTGCGAACGTCAGCAGCTACCTCAACAACTTTGATAACTCTGTAAAATGAGATTGCTTAGCTAAACCTCCGGCGTACATGAATCTGCACACAAAGGTGTGGGGAGTAGGGGTGAGTACTAAGTACTCAGTGAGTAAAAAGCATATAAAATAGCTGAAGGTAAGAAATCCACGAAATGCCACAAAGTAAAGCTATGTCTAACAGTCCGATACCTACTACGAACTAACAACAACAACAAACCACAGATAGCACAAGTAATTACCAATGCATGAATGCAATGCAATGCACATGACTGCTACGACGCGTAGCCCGATCCATTTAACATCGATAACGCTCACTGGGGTGTGTACAGACTCCGGAGGGGCTCCTTCAGTCCAAGCGCAATATTCATATCATTCGCTGCGGCGTGCAGCCCGATCCATACTCAATCCACAATATGCATATGAGTCACATAACAGTTCAATTTATTTATTTCCAGCTTCCAATTCATTAATAAGGAAAATACTTTAGTTACTTAATTTTCAAGAAAAAGGTGACTTAGCATTTCATTACAGTGATTAAACCCAGGACTAAGATCAATGATTTTATAAATCACGCTATCATAATGATATCTATCCCCTAAGGATACTACAGGTCGGCACAAGGCCCCAAACATGGCATAAAGCCCATATATAATTAACACAGAGTGTGTTTCAATTGCCAATATAGTATTATTCTTATTCAGGATGGACCGAGTCACAATCCCCAGTCATAATCAATCTCGCACCTGCTATGGGATGCGAGTCACGCCCTAAATAGCATCACAATGTGATAAACCGGGGTTTCAAACCCTCAGGCTATCATATATACCAACTACTCACCTCTAATCGGCCGTGGACTCGTCCGCAATGCCTTTTTCTTTCGAATTTGCCTCATCGCGTATCCAATCTAGTCAAAACCCCAGCGAATACATAACATATGGGTCAAAGAAACATAACCCAATCAAAATTTCTTGAAAAACGCAATAATACACGAAGTTGGTAAAACTTGAGCCCCGGTCCCACTTCTCAAAAAATTTCGAAATTCATACCGACGAACTCATCGTCTCGCCACGAGTTCGTGAATATAAAATTTATCAAAATCGGAATTCGAATGGCCTTTCAAACTTCCAAAAATTCATTTTCTAGAATTAAGCCCTAGTTCTTCATAATTTCTACCCAATTTCATGAATTTTAGTGTTGATTCTTGCATAAAATCATGTTTTCTAGTCAAGAGACTTACCTCCAAGCAATACCCCTTGAAAACTCTCTTCAAGTTGCTCAAATATCTCTCTTGACGGAGTAAAAAATGGTGTAAAATACAAGGGTTCGAGTCTGATATTGTAACTTAATTGTTCTATCACTGACGCATTCTTTTATGCGATCGCATTAGTCCCATTGCGATCGCATAGAGTAAAATCTCCTGGCCTTGAAATCCTTCTATGCGATCGCATCACTAGACACGCGATAGCATATCTTTGCCCTCTTACACTATGCGATCGCATCATCCCTTCTTGCGATCGCACTGTACACTTTCATTAACCTATGCAATCGCACACCCCTTCACGCGATCGGATAGAGTAAAATTCCACCCCTTCAGATCCTTCGATGCGATCGCAGACCTGTGTATGCGATCGCATAGAGCAAAGCTGTCTGCAATTTTTCTGCTGCAATATCATGTTCAAAATTTGCCCGTTGGCCATCCAAATTCACCCCGAGACCCTCGGGACCTCAACCAAATGCACATATATGTCATATTACTTTATTCAAACTTGCTCACAACATAGAAACTCCATCGTAAACATCAAAATCATCGAATTCCCATGGATTTAAGCCTAAGTTTCACTAAAACTTTTGAAACTTGCATTTGATCTAAAACCCGACCTAAACACCTCCGAATGACCTAAAATTTTGCACGCATATCCAAAATCACCTAACGGAGCTACTGCAACTCTTGGAATTTCATTTCGAGCACGAATCAAAATCTCACCTACCATTCGGAATTCGCTAGAATTCAACCTTAGCCAATTCAAGCATAAATCTACACCGGACCTCCGAATTCAATTCCGATTGTTCTCCTAAGTCATAAATCACTCCCCCCTGAAACTAGTCGAATAATCATAATTCCATTCCGAGCTGTCTAACTCATCGGTCAACATTCGGTTGACTTTTCCTAACTATTCTTCCCATGAAGAGGTTTATTGCCTCACTTCTAATCGAATTCTACCCGATTTACATAAAACTCTCCAAACACATATAATAGAACATATGAAAGTATAAAATGGGGAAAATGGGGTGGTAACTCCCGTAACGACGGGTCGGGTCGTTACATTCTCCCCATTTTAGGCAGACGCTCGTCCGCGAGTGGGTTAAGAAACATACCTGAAGTCTCAAATAGGTGTGGATATTTTCTCCGCATCTCATGCTCGGTATCCCAAGTTGCTTCCTCCACGGGCCGACCTCTCCACTACACTGTCACAGAAGCTATGTCTTTGGATCTCAACTTACGAACCTGTCTACCTAAAATGGCTACCGGCTCTACATCATAGGTCAAGTCTTCAGCCACCTGTATCGTGCTAAAGTCTAATACATGAGATGGGTCTCCAACATACTTTCGGAGCATAGATACATGGAACACCGGATGAACTACCGACAAGCTAGGTGGAAAGGCAAGCATATAGGCCACCTTCCCAATCTTCCTAAGTACCTCAAAAGGTCCAATGAACCTTGGGCTCAGCTTCCCTTTCTTCCCAAAACTCATAACGCCTCTCATAGGCAAAACTTTCAGCAACACCTTCTCGCCTACCAAATAAGACACATCTCGGACCTTCCGGTCCGCATAACTCTTCTGACGCGACTGAGATGTGCGAAGCCTCTTCTGAACCACCTTCTCCTTGTCTAAGGCATCTTGGACTAACTCTGTCCCCAATAATCTAGCCTCGCCGGGCTCAAACCAACCAATTGGAGACTTACACCGTCTCCCATATAAAGCTTCATACGGCGCCATCTAAATGTTGGATTGATAGCTATTGTTATAACTGAACTCTGCAAGAGGCAAGTAATCAGCCCAAGAACCTCCAAAATCAATAACGCAGGCACGCAATATGTCCTCTATTATCTGAATTGTATGCTCGGACTGCCCATCCGTCTGCGGGTGAAATGATGTGCTCAACTCTACCTGTGAACCCAACTCTCATTGAAATGTCCTGTAGAATTGAGAAGTGAACTGGGTACCTCTATCTGATATAATAGATACTGGAACCCCATGCAACCGCACAATCTCTCTGATAAAAATCTCTGCTAACCGCTCCGATGAATAGGTAGTGCACATAGGAATGAAATTATTTCTATAAAATTCAAATAAATAATTTTTCCTTGTTTTTAATAATTTGTGTGAATTTTGTGTTAATTGTTTGCATGTTATTTGTGTTTGATAAATAAAAAATGAAAAAATGCATTTAGAAATTAATTTCTCATGTAGTAGGTATTAATTCATTTTTAACAAATTAAAGAAAAAATCAAAAATAACATTAGTTTGCTTTTAAATTGAAAATTGCCATAAAAGAAGGTAATTAGTTTAATAGTTTTAATAAATTCTAAATAATTACAAAATGCGAAAAATAAAGAAAATATCCAAATTAAATACAAAATAGATAAAATACAGAAAATATAAAGAAAATACAAAATACATAGGAAAGAAATACAATGTAATGAAAATGGGGCCAATTAATTAATCCTGTTCAGGCCCAAACAGATAAAATCCAGCCCCAGCCCAAGACGCCCCAGCCAGTCCCAGACCCAATTAAAATACCCACCCCGTCCAGCCATGATCAAATCTCAACCATTAACCAATTGTCATCTAACGGCCCATATTAACTCCCCCAACCCATAAGACCCAAAAAAGAAAAACATAACCCTAATCCCATCTAAACATACCAGCCGCCTTCCCTTCACACTATTCACCTTCTTCCTCACTGATTCAACAATCGACCCAGCCCCCAACTCGCCTACGGCGGCGGCCGGCTCCCATTTCCGGTGAAATTAACATTGAAATACTCCCCTTATCCTCCTCGTCACAGTACCTCTACCCGTTTCCTTCAAATACCACCGCAACGCCGCAAAACTCGAACCCTAGTTCGCGCCGCCACCCCACCACCATGGCGGCGCCACCTCAAAACCACACCCAAATAATACCCCCCTTCTCCTTAAACACGCTTTTTTAGGCATAATCAAGATCAAATAATCACAAAGAAAATATTCAAATACGGGGATCATGTCCCAAACCAACAAAACCTCCCAAAGACCAGGAGTCACGAGTCATGAGCCTCTATAGAGTATATAAAGTGTGATAGTGTCTACGATGGTGCTCAAGTGTAGAAACAGATATCAACTAAAAGAGAGAGTAGATAGGGACTTCTCGGTCTATGGACACGGAAGATATACCTCAAAGTATCCAGAGATCACATCGCCTCGCTAACGATATGAATAAGTCGATGTACTTGGATCTTCACATGGAAAACATGTGTTGGAAAGGACATGAGTACACCACAACGGTACCCAATAAGTTCCAAGTCTCGAATGTAAGAACACCCAATATAACACTAAGTAAAGCTATACACAATACCCTGCAACAATATCAACATGAACAATATCCGTACCAACAATATCAGCTAACAACATAACAACTAATAGCATAACAGCTAACAGGTATAGCTAAATGCAATGCAATGCATGAATATGACTGCTACGACGTGTATCCCAATCCATTTGGGTACCCGTACTCACTGTGGGGGTTCAGAATCCGGAGGGGCTCCTACTATCCCAAGCACAATATCATGATACACTGCGGCACGCAGCCCGATCCACTACCAGTCAACTATAATGGAATGCAGCCTCACAAGCGCAAAAGTAGTATTTGAAAGCTCTTTTTATCATTTTTCAGTAGAAAACAGTATATCAGAAATTCTAGAGTTTGGAAAACCATTTTAACAGTAATAGCTCAGGACTGGTAGTAAAATAGCATGTCAATATCACAGAAATAATGATAACGATCCTCACAGAATCCCAATAACCGGCTCACAGCCCAAAAATGTACACAACCATCCAAGTAGGAGGTTCACCGGCTCAATAGTAGCCAAAACACAGTATAGTATAATATTAACAGGTCGGACTAAGCCATAGTCCCCAATCACATTCGACCCCGCACTCACGGGAGAGTACGTGTCTCGCCTCAATACAACGTCACAAAGTGGTATACCAGGGTTTCGAACCCGCTGGTCATCACCCACACCCATTACTCACCTCGACTCGGCTCGACGACTAGCCCGCGATGCCCTTTCCACGAGAATCAGCCTCAGGACTGGTAGTAAAATAGCATGTCAATATCACAGTAACAATGATAACAATCCTCACAGGATTCCAATAACTGGCTCACAGCCCATAAATGTACACAACCATCCGAGAAGGAGGTACACCTGCTCAATAGTATACAAAAGTCACATATTCGGAATCCTTATCTCAACACGAGTCCATGCATATAAAATTTACCAATATCGGACTCCATTTACCCATTCAAATCATTGATTTTGCATAACCGAGGCCTAGGGTGAAAACCTCAATTAATACACCCCTAATTCCTCCAATTTCAGTTAAAAACACCATAATTTAGCAAGGAAATGATATAATTTAGGCCCATGAATGATTACCTGAAGAATTCCTTTGAATTCTCCTGAAAATCGCCCTTAATCACCTCTTAGAAGATGCCTTAGCGTTTTAAGACTGTTCTGAAATTTTTAACCTTCTGGTTCTAATAACCGATACGATTTCCGTTTCTGCGGACATAGACTCGCACTTGCCAGTCCGCACCAGCGACAAAATGGTCGCTTCTGCGGTCCAGCACTTAACCGCAACAATCCGCACCTGCGGTCCAGGTCTCGCACCTGCGAGACCGCCTATACGGAAAAATTTCACTCCTGTGATAACTCACCTAGCCACCTGCCTTCGCTTCTGCGGACACTTGTTCGCAGAAGCGAACCCGCTCCTATGCTAATCCATTCGCTTCTGCGGAACTACCTGGCCAGCTCCATTTTCACTTTTGCGAGCCAACTTCTGCTCCCGCGATTCCGCTTCTACGATTCCCCATCCGCAGAAGCGGAAGTACTGGTGCAATTTATGACAGCAGATCCCATAACACAAAATCCTTCCGTTCGACCTCCCAAACTCATCCCGATGCCCCCGGGACCTCAACCAAAAATACAATTCTACTCTAAATCATCATATGAACTTGTTCCAATCATAAAAACATACCCTCAAACACACGAATCATCAAATTAAGGCCGGTTCAAGCCTAGGATTCAACTCAAACTTCCGAAACTTATACTCTATCATAAACCCGATCAAACGATGTCCGAATGACCTGAAATTTTGGAAGCACATCCAAATTCACCTAACGGAGCTACTGCAACTGTCGGAATTCCATTCCGACTCCCGGATCAAAATCTCATATCGATCGGATTTCGCCAAAATTCAACCTTAGCCAATTCAAGCCTATTTCTACACCGGACCCCCAAATTCAATTCCGATCGCTCCCCTAAGTCACAAATCACCTCCCGGAACTAACCAAATCATCGAAATCTGATTCCGATCACTCTATCTAAATAGTCAACTCTAGGTTGACTTTCCATATTCAAGCTTCCTTCAAAAAGGCTATATGCCTCATTTTCCAACCAGAATCACTCCTAACTCACCCGATAGACTCTAATACTGATATAAAAGCATAAAACACATAAATGCAAGGTAACGGGGTGGTAATTCCCATGACGACAGGCCGTGTCGTCACATTCTCCCCCACTTAAGTAAATGCTCGTCCTCGAGCGGGTCAAGAAACATACCTGAAGACTCAAACAAGTGAGGATATCTGCTCCGCATCTCCCGCTCGATCTCCCAAGTGGCCTCCTCCATGGGTCGACCTCTCCACTGAACCTTAACTGATGCAATGTCCTTGGACCTCAATCTCCTCACCTGACGATCCAATATAGCTATAGGCTCCACATCATAGGTCAAGTCATCATCAAGCTGAATTGTGATAAAGTCTAACACATGCGATGGGTCGCCAACATATTTCCGGAGCATGGATACGTGAAACACTGGATGAACTCCTGATAGACTGGGTGGCAAAGCAAGCATATACGCCACCTCTCCAATCCTCCCGAGGATCTCAAAAGGACCAATGAATCTCGGACTGAGCTTTCCTTTCTTCCCAAATCTCATGACGCCTTTCATCGGTGAAACCTTCAGTAAGACTTTCTCACCCACAGAATAAGACACATCCTGAACCTTCTGATCCGCATAACTCTTCTGGCGCGACTGAGCTGTGCGAAGTCTCTCCTGAATAACCTTCACCCTATCCAAAGCATTCTGGACTAACTCTGTCCCCAACAACTTTGCCTCATCGGGCTCAAACCAACCAACTGGAGATCTACACCGTCTCCCATATAAAGCCTCATACGGTGCCATCTAAATACTGGATTGGTAACTGTTGTTGTAGGCAAACTCCGCGAGAGGCAAGTAATCAGCCCATGAACCACCAAAGTCAATAACACAAGCTCTCGACATATCCTCTAAGATCTAAATAGTACGTTTGGACTATCCGTCCGTCTGAGTATGGAATGCAGTACTCAACTCAACCTGTGAGCCTAACTCACGCTGAAATGTCCTCCGAACTGTGAGGTAAACTGAATACCTCTATCTGATATGATAGAAACTGGGACTCCATGCAATCTAACGATCTCCCGAATGAATATCTCAGCTAACCGCTCCGAGGAGTACGTAGTACACACATGAATGAAATGAGCTGACTTGGTCAGCCTATCCACAATCACCCAAACAGAATCAAACTTCCTCGTTGTCCGAGGGAGTCCAGTGACAAAGTCCATAGTGATCCTCTCCCACTTCCACTTGGGAATATCAATACGCTGAAACACACCACCGGGCCTCTTATGCTCGTACTTAACCTGCTGATAGTTGAGGCATCGTGCTACTTGTCTAAAAATGTCCATCTTCATCTTTCTCCACCAATAATGCTATTTCAAGTCTTGGTACATCTTTGCGGCTCCTGGATGAATAAAATATTGCGAGCTTTGGGCCTCCTCCAATATCAACTCACGAAGGCCATCAACATTGGGCACGCATATCCGGCCCTGCATCTTCAATACACCGTCACTATCAATAGTGACATCTCTAGTATCATCATGCTGAACTCTGTCCTTAAGGACAAGCAAATGTGGATCATCATACTGGCGCTCGCGAATACGATCATATAAAGAAGACCGAGATACAACACAAGCCAACACCCTGCTGGGCTCTGAAATGTCTAACCTCACTAGCCGATTAGCTAGCGCCTGAACATCATAAGCAAATGATCTCTCCTCGACTGGAATATATGCCAAGCTCCCCATACTGACCGCCTTCCAGCTCAAAGCATCGGCCACCACATTGGCCTTCCCCGGATGATATAGAATAGTAATGTCATAATCCTTGAGCAACTCAAGCCATCTTCGCTGTCTCAAATTAAGATCCCTCTGTTTGAACAAATGCTGGAGACTACGATGATCGGTATACACCTCACAGGACACGCCATATAAATAGTGCCTCCAAATCTTCAAGGCATGCACTATGGCAACTAACTCCAAATCGTGGGCAGGGTAGTTTTTCTCATGAGGCTTCAACTAACGAGAAGTATAAGTAATCACTCTACCCTCATGCATCAATACACAACCTATCCCCACTCTCGAGGCATCACAATATACAGTATATAAACCTAAAGTTGATGGCAAGACTAAAACTGGAGCTGTGGTAAAAGCTGTCTTGAGCTTCTGAAAGCTCTCCTTGCACTCATCCGACCATACGAATGGTGCACCCTTCTGAGTCAACTTGGTCAAGGTTGATGCAATAGAAGAGAATCCTTGAACAAACCGGCAATAATATCTTGCCAACCCAAGGAAACTATGGATCTCAATGGGTGAGGTTGGTCTTGGCCAACTCCGCACCGCCTCTATCTTCTTCGGATCCACCTGTATATCATCACTGAACACCACGTTTCCCAGAAAAGCCACAGACTCAAGCCAGAACTCACACTTCGAGAAATTTGCATAAAGCTTCTCTTCCCTCAACCTCTACAATACCACTCTCAAAAGCTTAGCATGCTCTTCCCTGACTACGACAGAAGACTAGAATGTCATCGATGAACACAATCACAAATGAATCCAAATACGGCCTGAACACGATGTTCATCAGATGCATGAATGCTGCTGGGGCTTTGGTTAACCCAAAAGACATCACAAGGAACTCATAGTGGCCATATCTAGTCTTGAATGCAGTCTTCATAATATCAGAGTCCCTGATCTTCAGCTGATGATAGCCTGAACGAAGATAAATCTTGGAAAACACTCTCGCACCCTGTAACTGATCAGACAAATCATCAATGCATGGTAGAGGGTACTTGTTCTTCACTATTACCTTGTTCAATTGTCTATAATCAATACACATCCACATGGAACCATCTTTCTTCTTAACAAATAACACCGATTCACCCGACGGGGACACACTAGGGCGAATGAATCCCTTATCTTAAAGCTCCTGAAGCTGTTCTTTCAATTCTTTCAGCTTAGCTGGTGCCATCCGATAAGGAGGAATAGAAATGGGTTGAGTGGCCGGCACCAAGTCAATGCCAAAATCAATATCCTTGTCCGGCGGCATGCCCGACAGGTCTGAGGGGAATACATCAGGAAAGTCCCTCATAACAGGTACAAAATCAATGCTAGGAGACTCAGCTCCCACATCTCTCACACAAGCTAAGTACGATAAACACCCTTTTTCAACCATCTTCTGAGCTTTTAAAAATGAAATAAAATAGCTAGGGACGAAATCAGTCGAACCCGCCACTCAATCTGAGGAATACTTGGAATAGCCAACGTAACTGTCTTGGCATGCCAGTCTAATATAGCATGGTACAGAGACAGCCAGTCTACACCTAATATCACATCAAAGTCCACTATCCCTAACAATAACAGATCCGCCTGGGTCTCCAGACCCCCAATAAAAATAACACAAGATCTATAGACATGATCCACAATAATCGTATCACCCACGGGGGTGGATACATGAATAGGTAAATCAAGTCTACCACGGGTCGCACCCAAATGATGTGCAAAATAAGAGGACACGTACCAATATGTGGACCCGGGATCAAATAGAATAGAGGCATCTCTGTGACAGACAGAAATGATACATGTAATCAATGTATCGGAGGCAACTGCATCATGCCTGTCAGGAAGTGCATAGAATCGTGCCTGGCCTCCACTGGATCGCTCCTCACCTCTAGGGCCCCTACTAGCCTCAGATGGTACTGAAGTAGATGGAGCTGAAGAGGAGGGTTGATCCCTCTGCTGAGACCTACCCCTGCGAAGTCGAGGACACTGCCTCCTAATGTGGCCAAACTCGCCACACTCAAAACAACTGCCCGGCGCTGGAGAAAGGGACTGAAGGGAACCCCTCGCCACAGATAAACCGTGGGCTAAAGAAAAAGAGGCTGAACTCTAAGCTGGGAGGGTGTTGAGTGAAGACTGGCCCTGCTGATAACCCTGACAACCATGACCGGAAGAAGCTCCACTATGCTCTAGGGGACTTGACTGAGGAGGTCTAGATGAGCGACCTCTGCCCTGCTGAAAATGCCCTCTAGATGGAGCACCGCTGAAGCCACCAGAATCACGAGGCCTCTTGGCCTCCCTCTCCTCTTGCTCCCAGCAATGATCCACCTCAATGGAGCATGCCATATCCACAACCTGCTCAAAAGATGATGATAGGACTCTCTCTCTGGTCATCAGAATGCGAATGGAGTAGTTGAGGCCATCAATGAACCTCCTAATCCTCTCCCGATCAGTCGGGATCATCCATGTGGCATGGCTAGCCAACTATGTATATCTCAGCTCATACTGGATCACTGACATATTACCCTGTACCAACCACTCAAACTGGCAACGAAGCTCCTTACGACGGGACTAAGGTACATACTTCTCCAAGAAGAGAGTAGAAAACTGCTGCCAGGTAAGAGGTACTGCTCCCGTAGGCCTAGCCTCTCAAACTCCTCCCACCAATCGAACGCTGGACCAGTAAACTGAAAAGTAGTGAATGAAACCCCGCTGGACTCAAGAATACCAGCTGTACGTAGCATCCTCTGGCACTTATCTAAGAAACCCTGGGCATCCTCGCCCTCAGTACCACTGAAATGGGGTGGCTGGAGTCTACCAAATCTCTTTAGACAACGCTGCTCGTCGTCGGGCATAACCTGAACCATATGCTCTGGAGCTGGTGCAGCTGGAGGAATAACTGGTGCAACCACCTGAGCGGGGACCGCCTCCGGCGTCTGAAGTCCCTGAACCACTTGCTTAGGTGTGCGAGCTGCAGGGGTCTGCTGACCACCCCCTGTTTGGGATGTCGTTGTAGTAGCGGCAGCTGATACTACCTGAGCCAATCCGGAACACACCGATAATATCTGGGCCAGAGTCTCCTGAAGACCAGGAATAGCAATAGATACAGTCTGGGCCTAAACTGGGGCTACTGGAGCATCAACCACTGGGGGCTGCTCCTGAATAGGTACAACGGGCGGGTCAGCTGGCACTGCCTCAGCTGCCCTACCTCTACCTCTACCACGACCGCGCCCACGGCCTCTAGCAGGTGGCAATGGTGGTCGTCCACCTCGTCCTGAAGCTCGAGTTCTTGCCATCTGCAAGAGAATAGAATACAGAAGTTCAGTTCTCAGAACAACAAAATCGCACGACAGAGTTCAAGAAATGTGAAGTGTTTCCTAAAGGTTCACAGCCTCCCGAGGATAAGTACATGAGTCCCCTTACCCATCCATAAGACTCTACTAACCGGCTCACGACTCATGAGGCCTAGTAACCTAGGCTTTGATACCAACTTGTCAGAACCCCAAACCCGGTCGTGATGGCGTCCAGCTCACTGCTAGGCCAGCCCGACCAATGAACAAAGTCACGGAGCCAGCAGCTTACATTTTAACCACTTTTAGGCATAATCAAGATAGAATAATCACAAAGAAAATATCCAAATACGGGGATCACGTCCCAAACCAACAAAACCTCCCAAAGACTAGGAGTCACGAGTCATGAGCCTCTACAAAGTATATAAAGTGTAATAGTGTCTACAATGAGTACTCAGTGCGGAAATAGATAACAACAAGGAATAAAGAAAGCTGGAAGGGGAGTCAGGTCCTGCGGACGCGGCAACTACCTTGACTATCCGGAAAGTATCTCTGGGCAGCTACTGGATTAGGGCTGCTGTGACGTACCTGGATCTGTACACAAGGTGCAGGGAGTAAAGTGAGTACTTCCAGACTCAATGAGTAACAAATGTAAATAAATACCAAAAGCAAGAAAACACGAAATGTACAAAGCATTCAATCAACATGAACAGTATCTGTACCAATAATACCACCTAACAGCATAACGGCTTAACAAAATAACAGCTAACTGATGTAGCTAAATGCAATGCAATGCATGAATATGACCGCTACGATGCGTAGCCCGATCCATTTGGGTACCCGTGCTCACTGTGGGGGTTCAGACTCCGGAGGGGCTCCTACAGCCCAAGCACAATATCATGATACGCTGCGGCGCGCAGCCCGATCCATTACCAGTCAGCTAATATGAAATGCAGCCTCACAGGCTCAAAAGTAGTATTTGAAAACTCTTTTATCATTTTTCAGTAGAAAACAGTATATAAGAAATTCCGGAGTTTGGAAAACCATTATGACAGTAATAGCTCAGGACTGGTAGTAAAATAACATGTCAATATCACATAAACAATAATAACGATCCTCGCAGGATCCCAATAACTGGCTCACAACCCAAAAATGTACACAACCATCCAAGTAGGAGGTTCACCGGCTCAATAGTAGCCAAAAACACAGTATAGTATCAACAGGTCGGACTAAGCCATAGTCCCCAATCACATTCGACCCCGCACTCACGGGAGAGTACGTGTCTCGCCTCAATACAACGTCACAAAGTGGTATACCAGGGTTTCGAACCCGCTGGTCATCACCCACACCCATGACTCACCTTGACTCGTCTCGACGACTAGTCCGTGATGCCCTTGCCATGAGAATCGGCCTCCACAGGTGTAAAATCTGATCAAATTCAATAGAAATACATCAAAATAGGACAAAGGAGCATTACCCAATCAAAACAATTCAAATTACACCAAATACTACAAAGTTGCCAAAACCCGACTTTCGGTACGCTTCTCGAAAAATTACAAAAGTCACATATTCGGAATCCTTATCTCAACACGAGTCCATGCATATAAAATTTACCAAAATCGGACTCCATTTGCCCATTCAAATCATTAATTTTCCATAACCTAGGCCTAGGGTGAAAACCTCCATTAATACACCCCTAATTCCTCCAATTTCAGGTAAAAACACCATAATTTAGCAAGGAAATGACATAATTTAGGTCCATGAATGATTACCTGAAGAACCCCTTTGATTTACTAAAAATCGCCCCTTAATCGCCTCTTAGAAGATGCCTTAGCGTGTTAAAACCTTTCTGAAAATTTTAACCTTCTAATTCTAATAACCGATACAATTTCCGCTTCTGCGGACATAGACTCGCACCTGCGAGTCCGCACCTGCGACAAAATCGTCGCTTCTGCGGTTCAGCACTTAACCGCTCCAATCCGCACCTGCGGTCCAGGTCTCGCAGGTGCGAGACCGCCTATGCGGAAAGACCTCCGTTCTTGCGATTTCTCTCCCAGCCGCCTGCCTTCACTTCTGCGGCCTCTTGTTCGCAGAAGCGAGCCCGCTCCTGCGATTATCCATCCAATTCTGCGGATCTACCCGGCCAGCTCCATTTTCGCTTCTGCGATATAAATTCCGCTCCTGTGGTTCCGCTTCTGCGGTTCCCCATCTGCAGAAGCGGAAATACTGCTGCAATTTATGACAGCAACTTCTATTACACAAAAATCCTTCCATTCAACCTCCCGAACTCATCCCGAGGGCCTTGGGACCTCATCCAAAAATACAATTCTACTCCAAAACACGATACAAACGTGTTCCAATCATAAAAACACGCTCTTAAACACACAAATCATCGAATTATAGTGGATTCAAGCCTAGGATTCAACTCAAACTTCCAAAACTAATATTCAATCAATAACCCGGCCAAACGATGTCCAAATGACCTGAAAATTTGCAGACATATCCAAAATCACATAACGAAGCTACAGAAATTGTCGGAATTCCATTCTGACCCCCGGATCAAAATCTCGCCTACCATTCGGATTTCGCCAAAATTCAACTTTAGCCAATTCAAGCCTAAAACTACACCGGACCTCCAAAGTCAATTCTGATTGCTCCCCTAAGTCACAAATCACCTCCCGGAACTAACCAAATCATCGAAATCCAATTCCGAGCCCTCTAACTAAATAGTCAACTCCGGGTTGACCTTCCTTATTCAAGTTTCCTTCAAAAAGGCTATATGCCTCATTTTCAATCCAATTCACTCCTAATTCACCCGATAGACCTCAAATATCAAAAACCCTGTGCGTCGCCACCACCACCCACGGCGCCGCCACCACTCCAAACCACTCAAAACTCACACCCCGTCATTTTTTAACACCCTCAACCCTATATCAAAGGTCTCAAAGCCCGCTACAGATTAATGGCGACTAAACAGAGTTTGCTTCAAGAAATTTCAAGAAAAGTTGACGGATTTTCAAGACTCGAAGTCCGTTCAAGAAAATCAAGAAAGTGAAGAAAAACGAAGAAAAACACAAGAAGAAAAAAAAGGAAAACAAGGAAAAAATAGAATAAAGAAAAAAGGAGAAATTGAAAGCTAAATTCTTCTTTAATTTTCTTTTATGCATGTTTTGATTGAACGAAATCTGCTTCTCCTCATCTATTTCTGATTAATTTCTGTAATACAAGAATGAATACGTTGTGAATGCGTTGTGAATCTGTTTCTTATCATCTCTTTTCTGATTTTTGATTCATATTTTATTGTTAGATTTTTGTTAGATTTCTGTTGGTTTCTTGGTTGGAATATGTTAAAGATTCAGAATTCAGAAAAATTATAGGTATTTTGATAATTAGGTTATTATTTGATTTGTTATAATCCTGATTAGTCGACTTTGCTAAATAGTATTAACTGGTATGGTAGGAATTAATTGAATCTGTTTACACATGATGTTTAGAATAAATACATTGTAAATACATGTTGTTTTGAGGATTAGTGAATTTGTTTTAGATAGTGTTTGATCCTGTTTTGGAAATCTTGTTGATTAAAGGCTTATTTGGTACATTCTGTTATAGTGATTTAGTTCGATTAGTGAATTCGCCCTTAGACAATTTTAGATTCAAATTAAGTCGATAGTTGAAATCACACGATTCGTAGCAACCTAAGGCGATTACTTGATAGATTCAATTTCGGTTAGTTATTTCGATTAATAGGACTCACCATCTATCAATTTGTTCCCCGAGTCTTGTTAATTGAATAATTGAACAAAAGTGGCTATGTTTGTAAGGCTGCCTAGGGTTGGTTATGAATATAATGTGAATATAGTTAATTGAATTAATCTGAATTTTGATTGGTTAAGAGGGCTAATTGGTTAATTAAACTATAGTCACTTAATTGTGGCTATTTGATAAATACAAATCTGAAAATTGGTTAAATAAATAAGAATAAATGCAGGATTTAGAAAGGTAATAACTATTAAGAAGTAAGGGTAGATTGGGAAAGGGAAATTGGTATAATTGTAATCAGACTAAAATAAAAGGGGTGCAATTGGGAAAGGAAATGATAAAACTGTTATAAATATAGAGGATTACCGTCGTTATGGGAATTACCACCCCGTTACCTTGCATTTACATATTTTATGATTTTATATCAGTATTAGAGTATATCGGGTGAGTTAGGAGTAATTCAGGTTGAAAATGAAACAAATAGCATGTTTGAAGGAAACTTGAATATGGGAAGTCAACCTAGAGTTGACTATTGAGTTAGAGTGCTCGGAACCGGATTCTGATGATTCGACTAGTTTCGGGGGATCATTTATGACTTAGGAGAGCAATCGGAATTGAATTCGGAGGTCCGGTGTAGTTTTAGGCTTGAATTGGCGAAGGTTGATTTTTGGCGAAAACCGGATGGTAGGTGATATTTTGATCCGGGGTCGGAATGGAATTCCTGACAATTTCTGTAGCTTCGTTATGTGATTTTGGATATGTCTGCAAATTTTCAGGTCATTCGGACATCGTTTGATCGAGTTTTGGATTGAATGTTAGTTTTGAAAGTTTTGAAGAAACTTAGGCTTGAATTCGTGTGTAAATGGTGATTTTGATGTTTAGTATGGTGTTTTTATGATTGGAACAAGTTTGTATCGTGTTTTGGAGTATGTTGGTGGTTTTCGTTGGGGTCCGGGGGTCTCGGGATGAATCCGGGGGTCCAAACGGACCATTTTTGGGAAAAATGAGAAGGCTGGTTGCTGTCATAAATGCAGCAAGATTTTGCTCTCCGCGATCGCGGGGAGGGGGACGCGATCGCGTAGGGTTAGGGGCTAGACCAATGCGATCGCGGGAGCACCAGTCGCGATCGCGTAGAGTTAACCGGGTGGCCATCGCGATCGCATGAGCATCTACGCGATCGCGTAGGAGAGAATTGGGGTCTAGGGAATTTGTGCTACGCGATCGGAGGAAGAGAGACGCGATCGCGTGAGTCCGGATTTTTGAACATCGCGATCGCGTGAGGCGAGTCGCGATCGCGTAAGGTCAACTGCTCTGGCAGTGAATTAAATCACAGAACAGAGGGCTTACGGGTTTACACCCCCAAAACACAATTTTGAGCCCTAGAGAGAAGAAAACTCGAGGAAAACACTGAGAAATCATCGGGTATTCATCGGAGGTAAGATTCTTGACTCAAAAACATCATTTTATGGTAGAATTAACATCAATCTTCATGAAATTGGGTAGAAATCTTGAAGAAATGTGGCCTAGATATTGAAAACGGGATTTTGAGTTTTGGGAGGCCATTTGAACTCCGATTTCGATAAATTTTATATGTACGGACTCGTGGCGAGATGAGGATCGCGTTGGTGCTAATTTCGGAATTTTCCGAGCAGTGGGCCCGGGGTCGGGTTTTTACCAACTTAGTGTAATTATGCGAATTTCATGTAAATTGAAATGGGTTACGATTCTTTGACCCGTATTTGATATAATTATTGTGGTTTGACTAGATTCTACGCACGAGGGAGCTAAATTCAAAGGAAAAGGCATCGCGGACGAGTCTACGACCGGCTAGAGGTGAGTAGTTTGTGTATATGGTAGCCCGAGGGTTCGAAACCCCGGCTTAGCATATTGTGACGCTAGTAGGGCGTGGCTCGCACACCGTGGCAGGTGCGGGATTGATTGTGACTAGGGATTGAGACTTGGTCCATCCCGGAAAGGAATAATATGTTATTAGTGTTGGAAATACACTGTATTTAATATAATTGTGGGCTGTAAGCCTTGTTTGGGGCCTTGTGCCGATCTGTAGCGTCCTTAGAGGACAATATTTATGTGATAGCTATTATTGCTTAAATCACTAATCTCAGTCCTGGAAATTGAAATCACCTTTTTGAAATGCTAAGTCACCAGCTTTTGCAAATTTAATAAGGTTAAAGTATTTTTCATAAATTATGAACTAGAATTGGAATTAAGAAAAATGAACTGTTTTGTGACTTATTTGCTTATTGTGGACTGAGCATGGGATCGAGCTGCACGCCGCAGTGGTTGATATGAGGATCGGGCTGCACGCCGCAGCAGTATTGCGCTTGGGCTGTAGGAGCCCCTCCGAAGTCTGTACACACCCCCAGTGAGCGCCGTCGACGTTAAATTGGATCGGGCTACACGCCGTATGAGGTTTTCAAGACCTCCAAAGCTCGAAATGATTAATAAAACAAGTGATGACCCTTTGGGTCGTCACATGCTAGTTCGTAGGAGATTCGGACTGTAGTTTAGCTTCATATTGTGGTATTCCGTGGATTTCCTACTTTCAGCTGCTTTTATATATTTATTACTCACTGAGTACTTAGTACTCACCCCTACTCCCTGCACCTTTGTGTGCAGATTCAGGTACACAGGAGGGATAGGCGAGCACTCCAACTTTTATCAGTATTTATTCGAGTTGCTGAGGTAGCTGCTGGCGTTCGCAGGACCTGGCTTCTCTTCTTATTCTATTTTTCCTTTGTATATCAATTATTCAGACTTTAGTATTTGGATTAGATATTGTTATCCGATCTTGTTTAGAGGCTCCAGACTCGTGACCCTAGATCTCTGGGGTGGTTATACAGTTATGCTTTATTGTTGACATAAATATTCATGTAATTGATTTGAGCTTCATGCTCGGGATGAGAGTGTAAATGGTCGGGCTTGCCTAGCAGTTGTGTTGGGCGCCATCACGACCGGGATTGGGGTCGTGACAATACTAGGCCTCATGAGTCTTGAGCCGGTCCGTAGAGTCTTGTGGATCGGTACGGGGACGCCTGTACTTATCCTCGGGAGGCTGCAAACCTTTAGGAAACACTTCACATTTCTTGGAATTCTTATCGTGCGTACTTGATTCGGCTTGAGATATAATTCTTGGAAATTCCTTCCATACGCTTGTACGCTCGAACGCTCAGTAATATAATTGCCTTGATGGCTTGTGATTCCCTGGTCGAGGGACGAGATATAATCTCTGCGAGTTCATGTTGGGCCAGTCGGGAGGACTTGAGGCCAGATCTTTGTCTATGACAAGAGCACCAAAGTGCTGATTTTACAAACTGGTATTATGAAATTTCGTGTGATCGGTATTTTTCCTAACTGTGGAAATGGCAACTTAATAATGTACGAGCTGTCAGGTGTTAGATCCTTATTGTAATCTATTGTGTAGCCCCAAGCTGTGGGCGTGGTGAATATTTATCATATCACTTAGTTGGATGGTAAAGTGCCTTATGTGTAGTAAAACAAGTTTAGACTCAGGAAGACTAAAGTGATTATGCTATATATATCCTGGTGGAAGGTGTTGTACTGAAATACTAGATTGAGGCAAAGTAGGTGGGTTGATTCTTAGGTGTAATTGAAAGGTATTTGATAAGTGTTATGATTCGAGCAGGTGTAGCGCATGTTCAGGTATAAATTGTGATAATACGATTCATATAGTATTGAGATTTAATGTTGTTGAAATACGTCGTGATGTCTTGTTGAGTTGTGGATGTATTGTTAGAATGGTTTGGTGATTCTCTGGCAGGTGGATAGGCCAAATTACAAAGGAAACTCTGCCGAAATTTTTGAAAAATCTGGGACTTAGAAAAGAATTCTGTCACTTAAAGAGAGTAGGCTTAACTGTAGTGTGTGTATAAATGCAAGAGTTGCAGAAGAGTTAAGGTCTCTAATGATTCGAGTCTATGTCAAGGCTTGTAAATGACTTGAGTTTAATCTCATTATAACATTGTGGCATCATTTGAGTAAGAATGCTATGAGTGGCTAAAAGTGCTTTGGTGTATGGCTCCGAGCCAAGTTGGGGAGGTTGTTATTGATTAACTGATTGCACTGTTGTGTGCTATGTTGATTCTGTCTCTAAGTACGTTAGGAAAATTCCGATAAGGGTTATGGTGCTTCGTAGATGTGTAGAAATCCTAGGATGATTTGAACTGATGTTGGTAAAGAATGTTCGATGTATAGAAAAGAAAGATAGCTAAGTGCATCTGTATGTAATCATGTTCTGCTGGTGTCAGAGTTCTAACAAGGCACGAGTGGTTCTGTCCAATAAGACAGTTGAATGATAATTGAATAAGGGTGAATGACGCTCGAGAATAATCCTGCGGTGTTCAAGATTTTGCTTGTAACGGTAAGGTGTCTTAAGATTGTGTATGTGGCTAAAGATAGTGGTTTCGTTAGAAGGGATCAAGACTTGTGTAATGATATGTGAATGATGAGATTCTATGTATCTATATTGGAGAGTAATGATAACGAATTCAAATATCGCAGGAAGTTCTTCAAAACAAAGTATTGTAGAATGTGGTACTTCTAGGAAACATTGAGAGAGTATTCAGCGGCTTGTGAGCCTTAGACCGTGTGGTCTTGTGTATGAATCTCGTGTGGTAACATGAGTTGAGGTATTGTCGTACTACACTAAAGACTGATATGAATTAATGATGAATCAGAAAGGAAACTGGGTAAATGGAACAATTTGTTAATAAACCAGAATGGTACGAAAAGGAATACGATTAATTCCCGGTATGTGGTTGAAGTAATGAGTCTTGCGGATATTGTGCAGCAAAGCTCTTGAGTGCTGACAGTTGTGTAACTCGATATGGGTATAAGGACTCAGTCCTGGCAGTTTAACTTATGCAATGTAATTGGGAGAAAGAGTTTATGATGTGTTCTACCATGGTTTGAAAATGAGTGTATTTTCCTGTTGGCATGTAAGGTCTGGAATGTGCAATGAGTTTTCTCTATATGGGATCATGAAAGCCCTTGACTAGTTGAGTGCGCCGATGTTGAGGCGGAGGAAAGGGATATGAATTTCCATGTTGTCTTAGTGTGATATGGTATATACGATGTGTTATGGAAAGTTGATAATGGTATATTCTAGGTTTTGAGATCAGTTCATAATATATGGGAAGTCAATCTAATGAGCAGCGCGTGCAGCTGCAGGTAATTTAAGAATCGATCTTTCTGGTGATTAAGGAAAAATAATACTGCTGTTCTAGTGATTTGGCAGGGTATATGGTCAAAAAAAAGGGACAAGGTACTGCAAACTGATAATATCTAGTGGTATGGGGGTAATCTCTTGTTGGATCGATGGTGATGATTGAATTGTTGATGGCATAGGGAAATTTCTGAATGACTTTCGTGGTATGAATGGATGCTTGATGTGTGTTATGTATTCGTATAGTGGAGTGTGGGATCATGCATAGTAATTCATGTGTTATATAGGTGATGGAGACTAGAAGTTCTCGTAATCCGCCTATGCAGTGGTTGTATATCGTGTGTATCGGCACCGTTTTAGCGATCATTCGAGGTTGGAAGCCCTAGTGGCTCTCCCTTTGCTCGATATGATGAATTGAGTTACGATACTTGAGTGCAGACTGGTTGTTATAAGCCAGGTCGTCTAGACTAATGTGATATGGACTATGTCGGAAATGGCACAAATTGCTTAGCAGAGTGCATCGGAGTATGCTCCAGCAGGGTAGTTGTACCCAGGACTAGCGGATGGTTGGTAGGTATTGCTTTGTCAATTGGGCCTTCGTGGCGGATATCAGTGCAGAGGTTTCTACTATTGATTCAGTTCCGGTATTAGGGAACTTTGTAGGATGCATTTCGCGTGGCCGAGCTTGAGGCTATATATATATATATATGTTTATTGTAATGAGTAATTTGACTCGGTGTGCATTTCTTTTTGCGAGAGTTTTGCGTGGATCGTGTGGCACGCCGCCACAGGTTATTTGGATTGGGTGGCACGCCGCCACAGGTATGGTATCTGGATCGGGTGGCACGCCGCCACGGGTATGTCATTTTGAGCAGGTCGCACGCCGCAACCGTGTTATATGGAGCATAGTTTTTCCTATAGGTTACCTTGTGTACTATAATTCTTAGTCTCTGAGAAAAGTCAGTATTGGGTGTCGCCCGGCGAATGGCGCATCGGTTGTTTCCTTACAAGAGCTGATGGCGTATATTGATTGTTTCACCATGTGTGAGATTGATTGTTTGAGTTCAGACCTAGATCTGTGTGTGGCTGATTGTTTTGAGCATGATGAGATGACTTGAGGTGCTTCATGGGTAATAGTGTTTGGATGGAACCATAAGTTGTGGCAAAGCCATATGATGTTATGACCTTTCGAGGAGAGTTCAGGTACTCTATTTCTGTAATGTGAGACGGGATCTCAGTCCTATGTTATGATGGTACGGAGGAATTAAATTACAGCTATTGTGTTTGAGTTAGTTGTCATGAATTGAGTATGTTCAGTCGTTTCCTATTTGAGCATGTGTTGTGCTCGTCGTGGCTTAGGCCGGTGTGGAGGTGTCATATCACCAATGCGGTGTGTTATAATTAAAATGATCGTTGGAGCCGTTAATGAGTGCGGGAATATGTGGTTTAAGCTGATTAGAAAGGTAACATCGAGGTTTGGCTCCGAAATCTATTGTGGTATCGGTTAAAAGGGAAATGGATTCGCGAATGGATTACCTGAGAGATGGATTCGCTATATCGCATGTTTCAGCTGCCGTGGGCAGGGTATGAAGGTGTTGGAATAAGACTTTAGCTAATGAAAAAGGTTTTTTAGTTAGTATTTGGTTATTGTGGGAAATTGTTGTGATTAGAGGGCATCGTCTCGAGTGAATGGGTTGTTTGGTACACCGTAAGATCTCACCCGGAGTGGCGAGTATGGGCTACTACAGTTGGTTCGAGTGTGTTCTGAGTATAGACGTGGGAGTCGGATTTGGTATATGATTTCGGAAAGTGCAGTGCGGTCTATGGTTCAGATGGACTGCGGAAGTTCAGCTATATTATGTTATTGGACTTATGATAGATAGGGTGATGTGGTACCACCCCGAATATATATGCTTGGCAAGGTCATTCAGCTATTGGGTTGCTTCTAATACAACTCTGGGTACGCTCGAGGACGAGCGTTTGTTTAAGTTGGGGAGAATGTAACGACCCAGCCCGTCTTTACGGGAATTACCACCCTGTTACCTTGAATTTACATATTTTATGCTTTTATATCAGTATTAGAGTATATCGGGTGAGTTAGGAGTAATTCGGGTTGAAAATGAAGCAAATAGCATGTTTGAAGGAAGCTTGAATATGGGAAGTCAACCTAGAGTTGACTATTGAGTTAGAGTGCTCGGAACCGGATTTCGATGATTCGACTAGTTTCGGGGGATCATTTATGACTTAGGAGAGCAATCGGAATTGAATTCGGAGGTCCGGTGTAGTTTTAGGCTTGAATTGGCGAAGGTTGATTTTTGGCGAAAACCGGATGGTAGGTGATATTTTGATCCGGGGTCGGAATGGAATTCCGACAATTTTTGTAGCTTCGTTATGTGATTTTGGATATGTTTGCAAATTTTCAGGTCATTCGGACATCGTTTGATCGAGTTTTGGATTGAATGTTAGTTTTGAAAGTTTTGAAGAAACTTAGGCTTGAATTCGTGTGTAAATGGTGATTTTGATGTTTAGTATGGTGTTTTTATGATTGGAACAAGTTCGTATCGTGTTTTGGAGTATGTTGGTGGTTTTCGTTGGGGTCCCGGGGGTCTCGGGATGAATCCGGGGTCCAAACGGACCATTTTTGGGAAAAATGAGAAGGCTGGTTGTTGTCATAAATGCAGCAGGATTTTTTCCCTCCGCGATCGCGGGGAGGGGGACGCGATCGCGTAGGGTTAGGGGCTAGACCAATGCGATCGCAGGAGCACCAGTCGCGATCACGTAGAGTTAACCGGGTGGCCATCGCGATCGCATGAGCATCTACGCGATCGCGTAGGAGAGAATTGGGGTCCGGGGAATTTGTGCTACGCGATCGCAGGAAGAGAGACGCGATCGCGTGAGTCCGGATTTTTGAACATCGCGATCGCGTGAGGCGAGTCGCGATCGCGTAAGGTCAACTGCTCTGGCAGTGAATTAAATCACAGAACAGAGGGCTTACGGGTTTACACCCCCAAAACACAATTTTGAGCCCTAGAGAGAAGAAAACTCGAGGAAATCACTGAGAAATCATCGGGTATTCATCGGAGGTAAGATTCTTAACTCAAAAACATCATTTTATGGTAGAATTAACATCAATCTTCATGAAATTGGGTAGAAATCTTGAAGAAATGTGGCCTAGATATTGAAAACGGGATTTTGAGTTTTGGGAGGCCATTTGAACTCCGATTTTGATAAATTTTATATACACAGACTCGTGGCGAGACGAGGGTCGCGTTGGTGCTAATTTTGGAATTTTCCGAGCAGTGGGCCCGGGGTCGGGTTTTTACCAACTTAGTGTAATTATGCGAATTTCATGTAAATTGAAATGGGTTACGATTCTTTGACCCGTATTTGATATAATTATTGTGGTTTGACTAGATTCTACGCACGAGGGAGCTAAATTCAAAGGAAAAGGCATCGCGGACGAGTCTACGGCCGGCTAGAGGTGAGTAGTTTGTGTATATGGTAGCCCGAGGGTTCGAAACCCCGGCTTAGCACATTGTGACGCTAGTAGGGCGTGGCTCGCACACCGTGGCAGGTGCGGGATTGATTGTGACTAGGGATTGAGACTTGGTCCATCCCGGATGTGAATAATGTGTTATTAGTGTTGGAAATACACTGTATTTGATATATTTGTGGGTTGTAAGCCTTGTTTGGGGCCTTGTGCCGATCTGTAGCGTCCTTAGAGGACAATATTTATGTGATAGCTATATTTGCTTAAATCGTTGATCTCAGTCCTGGAAATTGAAATCACACTATTGAAATGCTAAGTCACCGGCTTTTGCAAATTTAATAAAGTTAAAGTATTTTTCATAAATTATGAACTGGAAACTGGAATTAAGAAAAATGAATTGTTTTGTGACTTATTTGCTTATTGTGGAATGAGCATGGGATCGGGCTGCACGCCGCAGTGGTTGATATGAGGATCGGGCTGCACGCCGCAGCAGTATTGCGCTTGGGCTGTAGGAGCCCCTCCGGAGTCTGTACACACCCCAAGTGAGCGCCGTCGACGTTAAATGGATCGGGCTACACGCCGTAGCGGTTATGTGCATTGCATTGCATCTTTATTTGTTAAATATTTCTGTGGTAGCTATATTGTATTGTTGTTTCTAGTTCGTAGGAGGAATCGAACTGTAATTTAGCTTCATTATGTGGTATTTTGTGGATTTCCTACTTTCTGCTACTTGTATATATTTATTACTCACTGAGTACTTAGTACTCACTCCTACTCCCCGCACCTTTGTGTGCAGATTCAGGTACACGGGAGGGATAGACGAGCACTCCAGCTTTTATCAGTATTTATCCGAGTTGCTGAGGTAGCTGCTGGCGTTCGCAGGACCTGGCTTCTCTTCTTATTCCATTTTTCCTTTGTATATTAATTATTCAGACTTTAGTATTTGGTTTGGATATTATTATCCGATCTTGTTTAGAGGCTCTAGACTCGTGACCCTAGATCTTTGGGGTGGTTGTACAGTTATGCTATATTGTTGACATAAATGTTCAGGTAATTGATTAGAGCTTAGGTTAAGGTTGTTAATTGGTCAAGCTTGCCTACCAGTGTGTTGGGCGCCATCACGATCGAGATTGGGATCGTGACAACTTATTAGCCTAATTTCCTAACATTTGATAGGAAGTTTCTGTGGTAAATTCTTGTTCAATTTTGAAAGATATTGTGAAACCGAAGCAGTAGTACTCAACAAAGTTACAGATATTGCAAGATATACCCACCCTCTCTCTCTAATAAACTAGAAATTAGAGGGTTTATAATGAAATAGTTCAAATTTGAATATCCCTCCTATTTGGGCCTATAAATATGCAGTAATTATGCAGATTGGAGAATCTGAATAGAGAGTTTTGAATTTGAAAAATTGGGGGGAAACCTTAGAGAAACTTATGAACCATAAAAAACCCTAGAAAAACTTTTGAACCATTACGAAGCCTAGAAAATCCAGAAAAATCCCAAAAACAGTCTGTTGTTTTTTCTGAAATCTGAAACCATATAATTTCAGATTCATTTTCTTCTTTACATCTTCAAATACATATTAAAATTCAAAAAAATAATAGGAAATCAATCACAAATCAGTGAAGAATTGCTATTTCAATGATTTGAATTCTGGTTTTGAAACAACTTGAAGTTCTGTAAATTGTTTCTTGGATTGTTGTTGATCTCCTTGCTGAAATTTGATCACACACTGCTGTTGCTGTGAATTTACTGCTGAATAATGCTGTTTCTGAATCTTGTATAGCTGTTGTTGTTAATTAGATCTAATGGATCTGTTCAACATTTCGGTTAGACAACTGTATTTCTCAAGCTCACATAAATGAAGTAAATGAATTGAAAGTGCAACACTGTCGTGAATTTTGTCTTTCTATTTTCTATTCTATATACAAATTTAACTAGAGACATTTGTATGCATTTAGGACTAGTTTAATTGTAACTAATTCTAGTTTTTGGACTGGACTGATACACTTTAAACTAGCTCATAGTAGATTTTGTGTTAGCAGATTTTATAATTACATTCTGAATGATTAAATGTGTAATAATAGGATTATTTTCAATATGCATTATAAAACTATGATATAGTTAGTGTTAATATAGCAACTAGCTTGTTGTTTTGTTGTTGAAATTACATTACAATGTAATAATATATTTTCCTAATAGGTGTCAAAAGTGGCATAATAGCTAAGCCTTTAGTATACACTTAAATCTGAGAAAACGAATTCAGCAGTGTTTGTTTTATAGAAACGAATTTAGTATACACTTAAATCGGTCAGTTCTATGAATTTGATTCCTCACATTAAAAGTAACACCTCTATGAAAATGACTGCCTTCATTGGTTTTTTGATTGTAAATCAGCAGTGTTTGTCTTATAGATATAGAATTCACTTGTTTGCTAATAAAAATAAAATTGATAAAAGTAGTATGAGCAGTTGTTTTTTAGAGTTCAAGCCAAATTTCATTCGTCTAGGCCCGATAGCTTGGGCTCAGCCGCACAGTGGCTGCCATATCCACTGTTCTTAAATTGGAGTTAAAAAATGTTAAAAGAGGGCCCGAATCGTAAGTTTATTCATTTTAATACATATAGGATTAAGTACAAAATTAATATTAGGGACAAAAAAGAAAACAAAAGTAGACAATATAGTTCACCCTAGGATTGACCTTTAAATAAATGAGACGAGCCTCGCCAAACAAAAAATACACAATCACGGGGCCCTCAAATAAGTTTCAATAAAAAAACTTAGACTCGGGAGGACCGTTTAGCTAATGTTACATTCTCAAATACGGGTGCGCATTTATGTGACCCAAATCCTACTCTCAACGAAGTCGGAATGTCTTAAAGGCCATAGGCGTACTGGTACGGTGTGGCCCGAAATGCATTTCCACGATGTTGCAATTCTTTTAAAATTGAAAAGCGGAACATTAAAAGTACATAATTGAAATATATAAAGAAATCAGATAAAAACAAATACGGCAGTTGAGCGACCGTGCTAGAACCACGGAATACGGGAGTGCCTAACACCTTCTCCCGGGTTAACAGAATTCCTTATCCGGATTTCTAGTTTCGCAGACTATAAAATAGAGTCATAAATTTCCTCGGTTCGGGATTAAACCAGTGACTTGGGACACCATTAATCTCCCAAGCGGCGACTCTGTATCTAAATAAATAAATTTCGTTCCGATTGTCCTTTAATTGGAAAAACTCATTCTCTTTTATTATTATATCCCTTCCCGGGGTGTAATATTAATAAGCGGCGGAAAAAAGAGGTGCGGCAATCATTATTGAAAACAAGTTTAACAATTATCTATTCGAAAACTTCACTTTAACATGTTGAATTCGAGCTCAGTTAAATTGTTGTTTTTGCTTATATATGATTTCCTTATATGCTTTGATTAATGTGCTACATGTTTACCGCTTTGATATTACGTGCACTGTATATAAAGAATTGTGCCGAAAACCCTTCTCTTCTTATCTCCGAGGATGTGCTTACTGGTTGAGACTCCCCTTTCTGTTAGTGTCATACCCTAAATAAGAAATAGAGGCCGGATAAGTTACAAAGCCGAACGACCCCGCGGGTCACCGGTACGTAGCCCCCTCCTAGATCCGAGTTGTCCACTTGGGTACACGGTCTAGTACCAATGAAAAATCAGGATATTAAACCTAGGTCTAGGACGTTTATTTGCATCATATCTGACTTAGGGGACTCAACACAGGGGTTGGGTCCGTCTAGGACAGGTGACCCGATAATTAAAAGACCGAGCATGTTATATGTTGCATTTATTTGTTCTAGATTATTATGTTGATTGGCTAAATTCCTGAAAACAAAAAGAAATAGAATTCTAGAATAGAAAAATATCAAAATGTTGAAGAAACGCTGTCGAAAAATTTGAAAAGAAAGTTTGAAAAATAAGAGGAACAATGTTGTTGAAATAATTGGTCACAAAATAATCTGACTGAACTCGGAAATGTTGAAAGGTCGTAGCCGCAAAATCAAGTTTGGGTTACCACCCCTTCAAAAAATTTAAAAAAAAAGTGTGTATTTAGTTTTCAATAAATCGAAGTGATGCTATTTTTAAAAATAGCCGAATGTTCCGGAAGGCTGTTTTTGCAAAAATAGCCACTTTGAGTCATTTTAAAATAATTTGCGGGCATAGCCTTGAAATATCCCTTGTGGAAATGTTGAAAGGTCGTAGCCGCAAAATCAAGTTTGAGTCATCACTCAACTTTTCAAAAATATTCACTTTATCAAATAAGTCATTACATGGCCGGGTTTTTGCATAAATAGCCACATGTGGCATTACAACTTCCCATTATGTTGTAATTTCATGTTTTATGCTTTTATATCGGTGTTAGAGTCTATCGGGTGAGTTAGGAGTGAATTGGATTGAAAATGAGGCAATTAGCCTTTTTAAAGAAAACTTGAATAAGGAAAGTCAACCCGGGGTTGACTATTTGGTTAGAGGGCTCGGAATCGGATTTTGATGATTCGATTAGTTCCGGGAGGTGATTTGTGACTTAGGGGAGCAATCGGAATTGAATTTGGAGGTCCGGTGTAGAAATAGGCTTGAATTGGTTAAGGTTGAATTTTGGCGAAATCCGAACGGTAGGTGAGATTTTGATCCGGGGGTCGGAATGGAATTCCGACAGTTGCAGTAGCTCCATTAGGTGATTTTGGATTTTCCTGCAAAATTTCAGGTCATTCGGACGTCGTTTGGTCGGGTTTTTGATGGAATGTGTAATTTGGACGTTTTGAAGAAACTTAGGCTTGAATCCGTGTGTAATTGGTGATTTTGATGTTTAGGATGGTGTTTTTATGATTGGACTGAGTTCGTATCATGTTTTGGGGTATGTTGGTGGTTTTCATTGGGGTCCCGGGGGCCTCGGGGTGAATCCGGACCATCATCCGGCATTTGGAAGCAAGAAATGGTCTACTGTAAATTGCAGATCACTGGGCAAAATTTAAGCCTTCGCGTTCGCGAGGGCTATGCCGCGTTCGCGTAGGCTGGGGCTAGGTGACTATCGCGTTCGCGAAGGGAGGCAACGCGTTCGCGTAAGAAAAATCTGGGAAGCATCGCGTTCATGATGGTTTGGGACGCGTTCGCATACTAGGAAAAGGGAAGGCATCGCGGATGCGTGACACCACGTCACGTTCGCGTAGAGTAAAAGTCCGGAGGCTGGGAAGTTGATCTTCGCAGACGCGTGACTTCACGTCGCATTTGCGATGAAGAACTGGAATAAGGCATCGCGTTCGCGTGAGAGGCGTCGCGAACGCGATGAAGGATTTGGCCAGGCAGTGAGTTTAATTACAGAACAGAACCAATCGCGGGTTTCATACCCCAAAACACCATTTTTGAGTTCTAGAGGGAGAGACTCACGGGAATTGCTGGGAACTCATCGGGGATTCGTTGGAGGTAAGTTTTGTGGCTTAATTACATCATTTAAACATGAAATCCTTGGTTAATTTTCTGTAAATGGAAGATTAAAGGTGGGTTTGAGCCCTAGGCCTAAAATTGAAGAAAAACACCGATTTGAGTGGGCAAATGGAGTCCGATTTTGGTAAATTTTATATGCCTAGACTCGTATCGAGATGAGGATTCCAAATATGCGACTTTTGTAATTTTTCGACAAGTGTACCGAAAGTCGGGTTTTGGCAACTTTGCCATTTTTGGTGTAAATCGAGTTGTATTGATTGGGTGTCGTTCCATTGGCCTAATTTGTTGTATTTCTGCTGTATTTGATTAGATTCTACGCGTGCGGAGATTGATTCTCGTGGCAAGGGCATTGCGGAGTAGTCGTCGCGCTGTATTGAGGTGAGTAATAGATGTGGGTGATGACCAGCGGGTTCGAAATCCCGGTATACCACTTTGTGATGCTGTATAGCGGCGAGACACGTACTCTCTTGTGAGTGCGGGGTCGATTGTGATTGGGGACTATGGCTTAGTCCGACCTGTTGATACTATATTGTGATATTGGCTATTCTTGAGCCGTCGAACCTCCTCCTCGGATGGTTGCATACTATATTGTGACATTGGCTACTCTTGAGCCGTTGAACCCCCTTCTTGGGCGGTTGAGTATACTTGTGGGCCGTGAGCCAGTTATTGGATCCCGCGAGGATCGTTATCATTGTCTGGTGATATTGACATGCTAGTTTACTACCAGTCCGTAGCTATTTCTGTTATCATTCTATTTCCAACCTCTGGAACTTGATATTACTGTTTTCCAATCGAAAAATGATAAAAGAGTTTTCAAAACTACTTTTGAGCCTGTGAGGCTGTATTTGCATATTAGCTGACTGGTAGTGGATCGGGCTGCGCGCCGCAGCGGTATATATATTGGATCGGACTGCACGCCGCAGTAATATTGTGCTTGGGCTGTAGGAGCCCCTCCGAGTCTGAACCCCCACGGTGAGCACGGGTACCCAAATTGGATCGGCTACGCGCCGTAGTGGTCATATCATGCATTGCATTGCATTTAGCAACATCCGCTAGTTGCTAAAATTGATATTTCTAAATAATCTACTCACATATGCTTGAAAGGAATAAAAAGATAGTTCTGTATTGTGTAGCATGAGATAGTGCCTATCGTGGTTTTCTTCCCTTCAGCATTATTTACTTTTATTACTGCTGAGTTGGAAGTACTCACACCCGACTCCCTGCACCTTGTGTGCAGATCCAGGTACATCACAGCAGAGCTGATTCTATTGCGGCTCGGGAGTGCTTTTGGACAGTCGAGGTAGCTGCCAGCGTTCGCAGGACCTGATTCTCCAGTTTGTCTGTATTTTGTTCTGATCATCCCGCACTTGTGCACAGTTATATTCACTATTTACACTTTGTATACTCTGTAGAGGCTCATGACTCTTGACCCTTCGGTCTATGGGAGTTGACATGTGTTGGGACTTGGTTCCCTGTTTTTAATATATCTATAACTGTTGAATTATTCTGTTATGCTTAAATTGGATAAAGTGAGCTTATGGCTCCGTGATTGTTGTTAATTGGTCGGGCTGGCCTAGCAGTGTGCTGGGCGCCATCACGACCGGATTTGGGGTCATGACAAGTTAGTATCAGAGCCTAGGTTTACTAGGCCTCATGAGTCTTGAGCCGGTTAGTAGAGTCTTGTGGATCGGTACGGGGATGCCTGTACTTATCCTCGGGAGGCTGCGAACCTTTAGGAAACACTTCACTTTTCTTGAACTCTGTCGTGCGATCTTGTTGTTCCGAGAACTGAACTTCTATATTCTATTCTCTCGCAGATGGCGAGAACGCGAGCTTCAGGACAGGCGGACGACCACCATTGCCACCTGCTAGAGGCCGTGGACGCGACCGTGGTCGTGGTAGGAGTAGGGCAGCTGAGGCAGTGCCAGTTGACCCACCCGTTGTCTCTATTCAGGATCAGCCCCCAGTGGTTGATGCTCCAGCAGCACCTGCTCAGGCACCGACGGTGTCTATTGTCATTCCTAGCCTTTAGGAGACTTTGTTTCAGATATTATCAGTCTGTTTTGGATTGGCTCAGGTAGTATCAGCTATCGCTACAGCAGCAACATCCCGGACCGGGGGTGGTCATCAGACCCCCGCAGCTCCCACACCAGAGCAGGTGGTACAATGACTTTAGACGCTAGAGGCAGTCCCAGCTCAAGCAGTTGCACAGGCTGTTCCTGCTGTACCAGCCCCAGAGTATGTGGTACCAGTGATGCCTTACGACGAGCAGCGTCGCCTAGAGAGATTTGGTAGACTCCAGCCACCTCATTTTAGTGGTACTAAGGGCGAGGATGCCTAGGGTTTCTTAGATAAGTGCCAGAGGATGTTACGTACAGCTGGGATTCTTGAGTCTAGCGGTGTTTCATTTACTACCTTTCAGTTTACTGGTCCGGCATTCGATTGGCGGGAGAAGTTTGAGAGGCGTAGGCCTGAAGGAGCAGCACCTCTCACATGGCAGCAGTTCTCTACTCTCTTTCTAGAGAAATATGTACCTCGGTCTCGTCGCGAGGAGCTATGTCGCCAGTTCGAGTGGTTGGTTCAGGGCAACATGTCTGTGACTCAGTATGAGCTTAGATTCACACAGTTGGCTAGGCATGCCACATGGATGATCCCTAATGATAGGGAGAGGATCAGGAGGTTCATTGATGGCCTCAACTATTCTATCCGCATTCTTATGACCAGAGAGAGAGTTTTGTCATCATCATTTGAGCAGGTTGTTGATATGGCACGCTCCATTGAGGCGGATCGTCGCCGAGAGAGAGAGGAGCGGGAGGCCAAGAGGCCTCGTGGTTCTGGCAGTTTCAGTGGTGCTCCATCTAGAGGGCATTCCCAGCAGAGCAGAGGTCGCTCATCTAGACCTTCTCATTCAAGCCGCCCAGAGCAGAGCGGAGGTTCGCATGGTCGTGGTCGACGGGGGTTTCAACGAGGTCGGTCATCACTAGTGCCCTTCCGGCCCGAGTGCAGACCTACTTCTTCGACCCGTGGTTCTTCGCGGCAGGGGTTCCCTTCGGCCCCTTCTCCGGCACTGTGTGCATGTTACGAGTGTGGTGAGTTTGGCCACATGAGGAGACCGTGCCCTCGACTCCGTAGGGACAGGACTCAGCAGAGGGATCAGCCCTCATCTTCAGCACTATCTCAGTCTAGTAGAGGTGGAGGTCAGTCTTCTTGTGGTCGCCCCAGAGGCGAGGAGAGATCTGGTGGAGGCCAGGCACGGTTCTATGCACTTCCTGACAGGCGTGATGCAGTTGCCTCCGATACGGTGATTACAGGTATCATTTCTGTCTGTCACAGAGATGCCTCTGTTCTATTTGATCCAGGGTCCACATATTCATACGTGTCCTCTTATTTTGCACATCATTTGAGTGCGACTCGTGGTAGTCTTGATTTACCTGTTCATGTGTCCACGCCCGTGAGAGATACGATTGTTGTGGATCATGTCTATAGATCTTATGTTATATCTATTGGGGGTCTGGAGACCCAAGCACATTTGTTATTGTTGGGGATGGTGGACTTTGATGTTATATTGGATATGGACTCGTTGTCTCCGTACCATGCTATATTGGACTGTCATGCTAAGACAGTTACGTTGGCCATCCCTGGTATTTCTCAGATTGAGTGGCGGGGTTCGACTGATTTCGTCCTTAGTCGTGTTATTTCGTTCTTAAAAGCTCAGGAAGATGGTTGAAAAAGGGTATTTATCGTACTTAGCTTTTGTGAGAGATGTGGGAGCTGAGTCTCCTAGCCTTGATTCGTCCTCGTTGTGAGGGATTTCCCGGATGTATTCCCTTCCGACCTGCCGGCATGCCGCCGGACGAGGATATCGATTTTGGCATTGACTTGGTGCCGGCACATAGCCCATATCCATTCCTCCTTATCGGATGGAAACAAGCCGAGTTGAAAGAACCGAAAGAGCAGCCTCAAGAGCTTCCGGATAAGGGTTTCATCCGTCCTAGTGTGTCCCCGTGGGGTGCGCCGATATTGTTTGTTAAAAAGAAAGATGGTTCCATGCGAATGTGTATTGATTATACGCAATTGAACAAAGTGACAAGTGAAGAACAAGTACCCTCTACCGCGCATAGATGATTTGTTTGATCAATTACGGGGTGCGAGGGTGTTTTCTAAGATCGATCTTCGTTCGGGCTATCATCGACTGAAGATCAAGGTCTCGGATATTATGAAGATCGCATTCAAGACCAGATGCCCCAAGGCGAGCATTTATGCATCCGATGAACAAGTGTGTTCGGGCCATATTTGGATTCATTTGTGATTGTGTTCATTGATCATTCTAGTCTACTCCCGTAGTCGGGAGGAGCATGCTCAACATTTGAGTATTGTGTTGGAGAGATTGAGGGAGGAGAAGCTATATGCTAAATTCTCCAAGTGCGAGTTTTGGCTCGAGTCCGTAGCATTTTTGGGACATATGTTGTCTCGTAATGTTATTCAAGTTGATCCGAAGAAGATAGAGGCGGTGCGAGTTGGCCTAGACCGTCTTCAGCTACAGAGATCAGGAGCTTTCTTGGTTTGGCGGGATATTATCGCCGGTTTGTTCAGGGATTTTCATCCATTGCTTCTTCATTGACTAAACTGACCCAGAAGGGTGCACCATTCGTGTGGTCGGATGAGTGCGAGGAGAGCTTTCAGAAGCTCAAGACAGCTTTGACCACAGCTCCAGTGTTAGTATTGCCATCAGCTTCAGGTTCATATACTGTTTACTGTGATGCCTCGAGAGTGGGGATAGGTTGTGTGTTGATGCAGGAAGGAAAGGTAATTGCTTATGCTTCTCGGCAATTGAAGCCACATGAGAAGAACTATCCTGTTCATGATTTGGAGCTAGCCGCCATTGTTCATGCCTTGAAGATTTGGAGGCACTATTTGTACGGCGTGTCTTGTGAGGTGTATACCGACCATCGTAGTCTTTAGCACTTGTTCAAACAGAAAGACCTTAATTTGAGACAGCGGAGATGGCTTGAGTTGCTTAAGGATTATGACATCACTATATTATATCATCCGGGGAAGGCCAATGTGGTGGCCGATGCTTTGAGCCGGAAGGCGGTCGGTATGGGGAGCTTGGCATATATTCCAGCTGAGGAGAGGCCATTTGCTTATGATGTTCTGCTGCTTGCCATCACGACCGGGATTGGGGTCGTGACAGAAGCCCAGCAGGGTATTGGCTTGTATTGTATCTCGGTCATCTCTATATGATTGTATTCGTGAGCGCCAGTATGATGATCCACATTTGGCTGTCCTTAGGGACAGAGTTCAGCATGATGATGCTAGAGATGTCACCATTGATAGTGACGACGTATTGAGGATGCAGGGCCGGATATGTGTGCCCAATGTTGATGGCCTTCGTGAGTTGATTCTGGAGAAGGCCCATAGCTCGCGGTATTCTATCCATCCAGGAGCCGCGAAGATGTATCAAGATTTGAAACAGCACTATTGGTGGAGAAAGATGAAAATGGACATTGTCAGACATGTAGCACGGTGCCTCAACTGTCAGCAGATTAAGTACGAGCATCAGAGGCCCGATGGCGTATTTCAGCGCATTGTTATTCCTGAGTGGAAATGGGAGAGAATCACTATGGACTTTGTTACTGGACTCCCTGAAGTTTGATTCTGTTTGGGTGATTGTGGATAGGCTGACCAAGTCTGCTCACTTCATTCCGGTTAGTACTACCTACTCATCGGAGCGGTTGGCAGCGATCTTTATTCGAGAGATTGTTCGGTTGCATGGAGTCCCAGTGTCTATCATATCCGACGGGGGTACTCAGTTCACTTCTCAGTTTTGGAGAGCATTTCAGCGAGAGATGGGTACGCGGGTTGAGTTGAGTACAGCATTTCACCCCCAGACAGATGGGCAGTCTGAGCGTACTATTCAGATCCTGGAGGATATGTTGCGAGCATGTGTGATTGACTTTGGTGGTTCGTGGGAAGAGTTCTTACCACTTGCTGAGTTTTCCTACAACAACAGTTATCAGTCGAGTATTCAGATGGCCCCGTATGAGGCATTGTATGGAAGACGGTGTAGATCCCCCGTGGGATGGTTTGAGCCTGGTGAGGATAGATTGATAGGAACTGAGTTAGTTCAGGATGCTCTGGATAGAGCAAAGTTGATCCAAGAGAGGCTTCGTATAGCACAGTTTCGCCAGAAGAGTTATGCGGACCGTAGAGTTCGAGAGTTGTCTTTCATGGTTGGTGACAGAGTATTGTTGAAGGTTTCACCCATGAAGGGTGTCATGAGGTTCGGGAAGAAGGGGCAGTTGAGTCCCAGGTACATTGGTCCTTTTGAGATACTAAGGAGAGTTGGAGAGGTGGCATATGAGTTGGCCTTTCCGCCCAGCTTATCCAGCGTTCATCCAGTATTCCATGTGTCTATGCTCCGAAAGTACATTGGAGATCCGTCTCATGTATTAGACTTCAGTACCATTCAGCTTGATGGTGATCTATCCTATGATGTGGAGCCTATTGCCATTTTGGGTCGTCAGGTGAGGAAATTGAGGTCTAAGGAGATTGCATCAGTTAAGGTTCAGTGGAGAGGTCGACCCGTGGAGGAGGCCACTTGGGAGATCGAGCGGGAGATGCGGAGCAGATATCCTCACTTGTTTGAGACTTCAGGTATGTTTCTTGACCCGCTCGAGGACGAGCGTTTGCTTAAGAGGGGAGAATGTGACGACCCGGCCCGTCGTCACGGGAATTACCACCCCGTTATGTTGTAATTTCATGTTTTATGCTTTTATATCAGTGTTAGAGTCTATCGGGTGAGTTAGGAGAGAATTGGATTGAAAATGAGGCATATAGCTTTTTTAAAGGAAACTTGAATAAGGAAAGTCAACCCGAGGTTGACTATTTTGTTAGAGGGCTCGAAATCGGGTTCTGATGATTTGGTTAGTTCCGGGAGGTGATTTGTGACTTAGAGGAGCAATCGGAATTGAATTTGGAGGCCCGGTGTAGAAATAGGCTTGAATTGGCTAAGGTTGAATTTTGGCGAAATCCGAACGGTAGGTGAGATTTTTATCCGGGGGTCGGAATGGAATTCCGACAGTTGCAGTAGCTCCGTTAGGTGATTTTGGATGTGCCTGCAAAATTTCAGGTCATTCGGACGCCGTTTGGTCGGGTTTTTGGTGGAATGTGTAATTCGGAAGTTTTGAAAAAACTTAGGCTTGAATCCGTGTGTAATTGGTGATTTTGATGTTTACGATGGTGTTTTTATGATTGGAACAAGTTCGTATCGTGTTTTGGAGTATGTTGGTGGTTTTCGTTGGGGTCCCGGGGCCTCGAGGTGAATCCGGACCATCATCTGGCATTTTGAAGCAAAGAAAAGTCTGTTGTAAATTGCAGATCTCTGGGCAGGATTTTAGCCTTCGCGTTCGCGAGGGCAAGGCCCGCGTTCGCGAAGGCCAGGCAGGGCAATGCATCGCGTTCGCGATGCAGATGGCCGCGTTCGCGTAGAAAAAATCCGGCGGCTGGGAGAATTGAACTTCGCGGACGCGTGATAGGGAATTCGCAAGGCATCGCGAACGCGTGAGGCATGTCGCGTTCGCGTAGAGGAAAAGTCCGGGCTGGGGAGAATGATCTTCGCGGACGCGTGACCGTGTGTCGCGTTCGCGATGAAGGACTGGAATAAGGCATCGCGTTCGCGTGAGAGGCGTCGCGAACGCGATGAAGAGATTTGACTGGCAGTGAGTTTAAGTTCCAGAACAGAACCAGTCGCGGGTTTCACACCCCAAAGCACAAATTTTGAGTTCTAGAGAGAGAGACTCACGGGAGATTGTTGGGAAATCATCGGGTGTTCGTCGGAGGTAAGTTTTGTGGCTTAATTACATCATTTTATCATGAAATCCTTGGTTAATTCTCTGTAAATGGAAGATTAAAGGTGGGTTTGAGCCCTAGGCCTAAATTGAAGAAAAAACACTGATTTGAGTGGGAAAATAGAGTCCGATTTTGGTAAATTTTATATGCCTAGACTCGTATCGAGATGAGGATTCCGAATATGTAACTTTTGTAATTTTTCGACAAGCGTACCGAAAGTCGAGTTTTGACAACTTTGGGAATTTTGATGTAAATCGAGTTGTATTGATTGGGTGTCGTTCCATTGGCCTAATTTGTTGTATTTCTATTGTATTTGATCAGATTCTACGCGTGCGGAGCTTGATCCTCGTGGCAAGGGCATTGCAGAGTAGTCGTCGCGCCGTATTGAGGTGAGTAATAGATGTGGGTGATGACCAGCGGGTTTGAAACCCCGGTATACCACTTTGTGACGCTGTATAGCGGCGAGACACGTACTCTCTTGTGAGTGCGGGGTCGATTGTGATTGGGGACTATAGCTTAGCCCGACCTGTTGATACTATATTGTGATATTGGCTATTCTTGAGCCGTCGAACCTCCTCCTCGGATGGTTGCATACTATATTGTGACATTGGCTACTCTTGAGCCGTTGAACCCCCTTCTTGGGCGGTTGAGTATACTTGTGGGCCGTGAGCCAGTTATTGGATCCCGCGAGGATCGTTATCATTGTGTTATCATATTGACATGTTAGTTACTACCAGTCCGTAGCTACCTCTGTTATCATGCTATTTCCAATCTCTGGAACTTGATATTACTGTTTTCCAACTGAAAATTGATAAAAGAGTTTTCAAAAAACTACTTTTGAGTCTGCGGGACTGTATTTGCATATTAGCTGACTGGTAGTGGATCGGGCTGCGCGCCGCAGCGGTATATATGTTGGACCGGACTGCACGCCACAGTAATATTGTGCTTGGGCTGTAGGAGCCCCTCCGAGTCTGAACCCCCATAGTGAGCACGGGTACCCAAATTGGATCGGGCTACGCGCCGTAGCGGTCATATCATGCATTGCATTGCATTTAGCTACATCTGCTAGCTTGTTATATTGTTTTGCTGGTACCGGTTGGTACGTGTACAGTTGATATTGATTCTGTGACGGGGTATTTGATTACAACTTTACATAGTGCTTTATTGCGAATTTCTTATCTGCGCTGTCTTACCCCTGCTTATTACCACTGAGTCTGTCAGTACTCATTTTACTCCCTGCACCTTGTGTGCAGATACAGGCACCTCTCTGCAGTGATCCAGTAGCTGTGCGAGGCGACATCTGTAGGATATTTGAGGTAGCTGCAGAGTCCGCAGGACCCGATATTCCTTCTTACTGTCTTTTGATTCTGTATTGATGTTTCTTTCCGTACTTGGTATTTTGTAAACCATTATACACTTATGTTCAGTAGAGGCTCATGACTCTTGACCCTTCGGTCTATGGGAGTTGGCACGTGTTGGGACTTGGTTCCCTGTTTTTAATATATCTATCACTATTGAATTATTCTGTTATGCTTAAATTGGATAAAGTGAGCTTATGGCTCTCTGATTGCTATTAATTGGTCAGGCTGGCCTAGCAGTGTGCTGGGCGCCATCACGACCGGATTTGGGGTCTTGACATATATATATATATATATATATAATTAATTAATTATGATTAATTTTTTGACTTTTTATTATAATTAATTATGAGATAATTTGTAAATAATTTTTGGGCACAACCTTGAATAAATCCCTCGCGGAAATGTTGAAAGGCCGTATCCGCAAAATCAAGGTTGAGTCATCACTCAACTTTACAAAAATAAACACTTTATCAAATAAGCCATTACATGGCCGATTTTGCTAAAATAGCCATATTTGGCATTAAAACTTCCTCAGTCTTGTGTTGGCCTGTGGCGATGCTGAATGATGCCCCATGGGCCCCAAGATGAAAAATTTCGAATTTGTATTTTCTTAAATAAAATTTTGCAAAAAATAGCCACTTTGTCTAAATAAGCCATTACATGGCCAATTTATGAAAAATAGTCAATTGACATTAAAAACTCCTCAATTTTGTGTTGGCCTGTGGCGATGCCGAACGATGCCCCATGAGCCCGGGATGAGAATATTTTCAAGTTTATTTTTCTCAAACAAAATTTTGCAAAAATAGTCATTTTGCCAAATAAGCCATTACATGGCCAATTTTGTAGAAATAGTCATAATTGACGTTAAAACTATTCTGATTCTTGTAGAAATCTCCTACACAAGTTTGTAGTTGGAGTCGGCTTCTATAATTTTCCTTCAAAGAAAAAAAAATCAAAACAAAAAAAATCAAATAAACATCTCTTACGCTCGGTCTGATTCATGCGGGGTCATGATACGTAGGCAATCCACATAGGATTCGACCATTTCCATAACCAAAAAAAAAACTAAAAAAAATGGAAAAACCACAAAAAGGGAAAAAGAAAAGAAAATAGCAGAAAAAACAAAGGAAATCAATAAGCGGAATACCTTAACGCTAACATCGTGGTTTCATTTTGTTAATCCAGAAGGTTGAGGTGGTTGGTTGTGGTAAACAAGATTCAAGGAAAATGATAACCGACATCGAAGCCGTTACGAGTGCTCAAGAGACTCGGGGTCAGAAAGTTCAACAAGGGCCTACTATGGTTGAGGAAAATAGAACATTGAAACAACAAATGACCAAAATGCGTCAAGCATGGGCCAATGGCCAAGGACAACCTTCTCATGAGTCGCAATTTGCTATACAACAAGAACAAGACCACTTTCCCGAATACCAATCGTACTCGTTTGATCTTCCTGTGAACATCGAGAAGCCTACCCGAAAGAAGGTACAGAAGAAATAGCCCAAAGAATAGAATGATTAGAACAATAGCTGAGAAACACGCAAGCAATGGCTCAAAAAAGTGTTGCCTTCAGAGATCTATGTATGTTCCCCGATGTCCACTTGCCGCCTGGTTTCAAGGTTCCCAAATTTGAAAAGTACGATGGACATGGAAACCCCATAGCCCACCCGAAAAGGTATTGCAACCAATTGAGAGGTGTGGGAAGAAATGAAGAATTGCTTATAGCTTATTTTGGGGAAAGCCTCTCGGGAGTAGCATATGGATGATTTTGGGATCAAGACATATCTTGTTGGTACATCTGGGATGACCTGGCACGGGCCTTTATCAAACAGTTTCAATACAATATTGACATCACCCCAAACCGTATTTCCCTTTCTAAACTGAAAAAGAAACCAACTGAAAGTTTCAGGGAATATGCCATAAAATGGAGAGAGCAGGCAGCGAGAGCTAAGCCACCCATGGATGATCACGAGTTGGCCACTATTTTCCTTTAGGCTCAAGAGCCGGATTACTTTCAAAACATGATATCTGCAGTTGGTCACTCCTTTGAAGAAATAATCAAAATGGGAGAAATGGTGGAAGATGGTCTTAAGACAGGCAAAATTATAAGTCAAGCAGCTCTCAAAGATGCGGCTCGGGATGTCCAAAGTGAATTTAGTGATATGTATGGGAGTGATGAAGAAATCATGAAGATATCAGGGTCGAGAAGAGGTCCTATGAGAACATCTCGAAGGTATATGCAGCCTCATCGGGTTTTCCATGGCCCCCTTAAGCATTACTACCCGCCTCAGAACCCTTCATACTCTGTTGATCCAGTCCAATATGTTGCTCAACCCTCAAAACAACCAAGAAAGTGAGCCCGAACATCACAAAATATTTACCAGCCTCCGCAAAATTTTCAAGTACCTTATAACCCACATCCAAGCCGGGGGTATGGAAGGGAACAAAAGTTGAAAGATAATTTTACACCAATAGGAGAGTCCTATGTAAGCTTGTTTGAGAAGTTAAAACAGCATGACATGATTGCACCCTTCCACCAAATCGGGTGGATCGACGTGCGAGAAGCTTTGACTCATCTGAAAAGTGTGAATACCACTCCAATGCTCTGGGGCATGATGTTGAAAGTTGCCGAGATTTGAAAAGAGAGATAGAAAGAATGATTCGGGAAGAAATAATTGCGGTCTAAGACAGGGGCATCCAGAACATTGCACAGAATCCTTTACCTGTACATATGACGTTGCATATTTTGTGGGAATGATGCCCGGTGATGTGGGGGATGGGAATCTTCTTGGGAAGTTGTCAACTGAAGTTGAAGATATTGGAACGGATAGTGGTCTTGGCAACATTAATGAAGAACTCAATGGCTAAGATGCCATGCTTGTCAATTGGGAAGGCGCTCCATCTCTTGGAGTTTTGGTGGTTTATTTTGGTGTCATCTCTGTTGCCCGGGTTATTTCAGGGTTGTAATCCGCACGTTGTCTTAAAAGTCAAAACCCTTCTATCTTTCCACTTTGCTTTGTTTAGTAATAAATTCTAGGTTTGTAATTCTAGTCTAGTCTGTTCGTTTTGTTGTTCGTCTTGTTGTTTCAACCCATCGGTTTAATACAACTCTCCGTTTCCCAACATTTCTAGTCATTCCATTTCTAATCACTTTACAATTTTTTTCATATTGATTTTAGTGACATGACATGCACATAATTCTCGGCCTGATTTTAAAAGACAATTTAGCAATGAAACAATGTTGAAGATGTAATAATACTCGGAAGAAACAAAAACATATTGGAATATTGTGAAGGCTGAATCAAGTGAAACTGGAAAACAGAACATAAATAAATGCCGTGGAAATTCATCCTACTTCATCGGTTTAAAACCAAAGGCAAGAGTACCTCAAGACTAAAGGAACCATTCGTGGTATCGAGATTGTTGCCCAATGGCACTGAGAATCGTCAAATACCAAAGGCAAATATGTGGATCGGTCGAAAGGTGTTTAAATGTGTAGTTTGTACTTGGAAAGTCTCGAAGATTGGAATGACGAAGGCATTTTATTCGGCTATCCAAACACTTTATCCATTGTTATCCCTTTGAGCCTTGTTATATTTTCTTTCATATCCCTCTTTCGGAATCAACAACAAAAATTGAGGATTGAGCGGGGAAATCAAATGGAGAAACAAAAGAAAGGAGAAAAGAAGAGAAAAAGAAAGAAGAAAAGAAGAAAAGAAAAAAAAAAGAAAAAAAAAACACAAAAAGAAAAGAAGAAAAGAAAAAAAAAGAAAAGAAAGAAGAAAAGAAAGAAAAAGAATGCAAAGAAAAGAAGAAATCGGGAGAAGTCAAATCGCAACAATGAAGCGATCTTATGATCCGAACTACGTTTTGACTTGATCCCGAAAGGGTACGTAGGCAGCCTCACTGAGGTTCAGTCACAATAAAAGAAAAATCCAAAAAAAACCCCAAGAAGGAAACTGGGGCATGAATTATGGTTGTGGAAGAAATAAGATTCCGAAAGTTGTAATCTTTAACCCACATTGAAATATTTTGAGCCTTTTATATCCTTTTTTCTGAACCCCATCCAAAAGCCCGCATTACGGTCCAAAGGAAGACCTTCCGATCAATCTTCAAGAAATGCCGAGTCACGAGCAAAGGTGAATCACATCAGGGGCAACACTTCGGTTCGAACAAAGGAAAATAAAGAATTTGAGAGATGATGAGAACCACCACGGGACTCCAAGATGAGAGAAATCAAAATGAGAGAGTCTTATCGGTGAAAACCCGCACGGGCACCGTAAGGCGACAGTGAGTTGAGAGAAAGAAAAATAAAAAATGAGAGAGGCTTGATGGTGAAAACCCTATGGGCACTACAAGTCGACTAAGGATCAGATCAAAGAAATGAAGTGTTGAAGACCGGTTTCACGGTAGAACTTGCAACAAGAGTTGAACATCAGATTTGCTATACAAAGAAGGCTGAAGTGCATGTCAAGGTCGCTAGAGTCGGTGTCATAGCCGATAGGTCATTCTTCTATAGGTTTCTTGTTAGGAATTGTATTTTCCTTTCTCTCTATTCTTCACACCTTGTTTTACCCTCCCTCTTATTGAGTTTGTCGGGTCATAACAAGTAAAGAAATGATTTCAAAATTTACCACCATGCTTTCCAATTGCACAAGATGGGATTTGGCCAACATGACAATTGTTGTAAGTCAGGAAAAGACAAGGCCAGTGCTTTAATCCAAAAGAGAAACATGTGCCATGAAGTGGATAATAATTAAAAATGTTTGGGGATCATGCGAGACACAAAGGTCGGCCAAGTGCCAACTCGGGAACATTATAAATGGAAGTATGGGGTCCGAACAGAGATAAGGTATATATTCTGACAAAAGAAAGAGTCAGTCAAGAAATACCCAAGGTTGTCAAATGAAGTCATTGAAGGAATAATAGACTTCAAGATCGGATTTTGTGGGATTCGTCAAGAAAGAACAACATATATGCCGTAAGGAAGGCGGGTTTGAACAAAGAAGAAATGAAAATAATAGTCGGTTAACATGCCATGCATTCAAGTGGAAAGCAATCGCCATCAAAGTTCAAGGCCACAACCAACCACCGCATTTTTAAACTAACAGATTTTTCTTTGCTTTGAAACAGGGGCAAAAGATATTCTAGAAAAGAATTATCAAACTGGGGCAGAAAAATTTTTCTGTCATTTTCTTGAAATTGGGTAGTCATCCGAAGAGAATGAAAGTGAATACAATTGTTTCTGAAGATTGGACAATTTAAGTTGAAAAGTGAATGAAACAAGTGTCGGAGAATGATAAAATCTTAGTCTGTTGAAACTTTCTCCTAAGATAAAAGTCTTAGTCCGATGAATTTTTCACCTGAGATAAATGAATAAAATCTTAGTGTGTTGAATCTTTCTCCCAAGATAAAAGTCTTGGTCTGATGAATTTTTCACCTAAGATGAAAGGAAAGAATCTTAGTCCGTTGAAACTTTCTCCTAAGATAAAATCTTAGTCTGATGAATTTTTCACCTAAGATAAAGGGATAATGTAAGTTGAAAACAAAGGAAAGGTAGAAGTAAATTTGAAAATGAAAATAGAAGTTGGAAAAAGAAACGAAGGCATAATTTGAAAAGAAAAGGAAAGGCATAATTTGAAAACAAAAAGCGGAAGTTGGAAAAAGAAAGAAAGGCAAAAAAGTCAAAAAAAGAAAGGAAAGTTTGTTGAATTTGAAAGACTTAAGAAAGTGTGAAAGAAAATGGACCCAGTATGATGAATTATCTCTTGGAGCCATTATCTCAGTCCATCAGAGCTTCCTCCTTAAACCTCACAGAAAATGGACCTAGTCCGATGAATTATCTCCTAGAGTCAAAATCCCAGTCCGATGGATCTTCCTCCTGAGACTACACAGAATTGGACCTAGTCCAATGAGAGTCAAAATCTTAGTCTGTTGAAACTTTCTCCTAAGATAAAATTCTTAGTCTGATGAATTTTTCACCTAAGATAAAGGTAAAATCTTAGTATGTTGAAACTTTCTCCTAAGATTAAAGGTCTTAGTCTGATGATTTTTTCACCTAAGATAAACTTTAGTCACAAAGTAACACAAAAGTTTTTAATTTCTGTTCAGGCGCCCACCTGGAAAATGAGGGAATACTTTTTCTGCATTTTAATTTCTATTCAGGCGCCCACCTGTATAACGAGGGAATACATTTCTGCATTTTTAATTTCTGTTCAGGCGCCCACCTGGAAAACGAGGGAATACTTTTCTGCATTTTTAATTTTTGTTCAGGCGCCCACCTGTATAACGAGGGAATACCTTTCTGTATTTTTTAATTTCTGTTCAGGCACCCACCTGTATAATGAGGGAATACATTTCTGCATTTTAAATTTCTATTCAGGCGCCCACCTGGAAAATGAGGGAATACTTTTTCAAAAATGAATTTCAATAACATGATGTGCCCAGTCACCTTACTGGGGCAGAAAAAATCTTTCTTTGGTTGTTTATTTTGTCACAAGCAGGGGTCCACTTGGAAAATAGACACATATTTCAAATTAAAGCAGTTAAAAAAGTTCAAGGCAACAACAAGAATGTCGTTAGAGAAAATACAAGTTCAAGGCAATAACAACAATGCCGTTGGAAGAGAAAAAACATAACAAGAATGTCGTTGGAAGAGAAAACACAAGTTCAAGGAAATAACAAGAATGCCGTTGGAGAAATACAAGTTCAAGGCAATAACAAGAATGTCGTTGGAAGGAATACAAGATACAAGATCAAGAAAATACAGAAACAGGTTGGAAGACATAGATAGGATTTTTTGTAATTCATAGGCCGTAGCTTAGGATAGTTTCTTTTATTTTTACCATGGTGTAATAAGGGGTCGGTCAGCAGTAACAACAGTAACAACAGCAACAGCAGTGATCACAGTCCCTAGTAGTCCCAGCTACCAGACATTCCTGAACTACACTGACCTGATTCATGTTTAGCCCAGGATATGTAGGCAACCTCTGAAGCAGGGTGCGGTCAAAACGTTTTCAAAATGCTTCACAACGAAATACTCGAACGGGTAAAAATCGTTCATAGTTACTCACTTATCTTTGCACGGAAACTCTTCGTGTTCCCGAGCAAAGAGGGGCAGCTGTGAGCACGTGATTTTTACCCTATATTTGAGTTATTCCCATAAAAATTCAAAATAAATAATTTTTCCTTATTTTTACAATTTGTGTGTTATTGTGTTAATTGTTTGCATTTTATTTGCGTGTGATAAATAAAAAAAATACAAAAATGCATTTAGAAATTAATTTCTCATGTAGTAGGTATTAATTTATTTTTAACAAATTAAAGAAAAAATTAAATAACATTAGTTTGCTTTTTAAATTGAAAATTGCCAAAAAAGAAGAAGAAGGAAATTAGTTTAATAGAAAAAATTGAAATACAACAAAATACTAAAATACAAAGAAAATAAAATATAAAATACAAAATATAAAATAAAATGAACAAAAAAGAAAGGAAATAAAATACAAAAAAAAATACAATACACTACTTATGATAATAAAGGGAACGAATTGGGATGAAAATACATAGCCCAGAATCAAATAACACCATCTCCATTCGTCCAGGCCCAAAAGAATAAGACCCAATCTGGTCCAGCAAACAGCAAAACGACGCCGTTTTGAGGCGCCAAAATCTGAGCCCTTGATTCATGTTTAATCCAACGGTTGAAAACGGCTAAAAAATAATTTTGATATAAACTTGTATAATCCGCAACGTGTTAGGCTTACCTAGTCGTTGGGACTGGGTGCCATCACGACATGTTCACGATTGGTGAACTAGGTCGTGACAGGTTTCGCCGCCTGTGGCGGCGGCCGACTTCCTTTTTCGGTGAAACCAACCTCAAAAGAATTCCCCCGTCTCCCTCATTACAGTCCCACCACTATTTTCCTTCAAAACCCACCACAACTCCCCAAATATCAAACCCTAGTTGCGTCGTCGCCATCTAAAACCACTCAAAACTCACACCATGTCTTTCTTTTAACATCCCCACGCTGTGACACGAAAAATTAAGTCCAAAAAGCTGCCGGATTTTCAAGACTTGAAGTCTGTTTCTAGAAATTTTCAAGAAAAGCTGCCGGATTTTCAAGACTTGAAGTCTGTTCAAGATAATGAAGAAAAACGAAGAAAAAACAGAAGAAAAAACAAAGGAAAATTCTTCTTTAATTTTCTTTTATGCATGTTTTGATTGAACGAAATCTGCTTCTCCTCATCTATTTCTGATTAATTTCTGTAATACAAGAATGAATACGTTGTGAATGCGTTGTGAATCTGTTTCTTATCATCTCTTTTCTGATTTTTGATTCATATTTTATTGTTAGATTTTTGTTAGATTTCTGTTGGTTTCCCTTTTTCTGATTTTATTTCGTATTGATAAGTAAAATCTAACAGTAAGATCAGACCGTAAATTCTGTTTATGATATGGCAGTCGATCCGTTGATTCGTATTTCTGATTTCTGGTTGTTTCGTGAGTTAATGAGGATAATTGAATTTTTAAAATTCTAGAATCTGTTTTGTTTAGTTAAAATTGGATAACTGCTACTAGTGAGTGATAATTTTTGTTTTAAACTCTGTTATGTGATTTAGAGATTTCAATTAGTTGTTCAATAGGGAAGATTGGTTATAGCTGTTAGTTTGATTAGAAAAGTTGTTTCTTAACAATCATAGATTCAAGTAGGTCGATAGTTGAAATCACACGATTCGTATCCACCTAAGGTGCTTACTTAATAGATTCAATTGCGATTAGCTATTTCGATTAATAAGACTCAATCATCTATCAAATTGTTTCCCGAGTCTTGTTAATTGAATAATTGATCAAAAGTGGCTATGTTTGTAAGACTGCCTAGGGTTGGTTATTGATATAATATGATTTTAGTTGTTGAACTAATTCTGAATTTTGATTAGTTAAAAGGTCTAATTGGTTAATTAAACTATAGTCACTTAATTGTGGCTATTTGATAAATACAAATCTGAAAATTGGTTAAATAAATAAGAATAAATGCAGGATTTAGAAAGGTAATAACTATTAAGAAGTAAGGGTAGATTGGGAAAGGGAAATTGGTATAATTGTAATCAGACTAAAATTAATGGAGGTGTAATTAATATTTGGCTTGCCTAGCTTCCATTTAGTAGGCGCCATCATGACCCCGATGGTGGGAAATCCGGGTCATGACAGAAAGTAGGGGTACAATAGGTATTACAATGAATTGGAATATGGTAGAACCTTCTAGATGGGGTTTTAGTGTAACTTTTAATAGAATAAGTGCAATAATCTGCCTAATAAACTAGAAATTAGAGGGTTTATGATGATATAATTTAAATTTGAATTTCACTCCTATTTGGGTCTATAAATAGACATAAATTCTGCAGAAATAGAGGATTGGAGAATCTGAATAGAGAGTTTTGAATTTGAAAAATTGGGGGGAAACCTTAGAGAAACTTATGAACCATAAAAAAACCCTAGAAAAACTTTTGAACCATTAAGAAGCCTAGAAAATCCAGAAAAATCCCAAAAACAGTCTGTTGTTTTTTCTGAAATCTGAAACCATATAATTTCAGATTCATTTTCTTCTTTACATCTTCAAATACATATTAAAATTCAAAAAAATAATAGGAAATCAATCACAAATCAGTGAAGAATTGCTATTTTAATGGGTTATGATAAAATAGGAAGGAAACACGCCTAGGATTACATACCTATGAAGTTAGAGTGAAGTGTCTCTTCAAAAATTGCCTCAAAATGTACGGAGAAGAAGAAGTTATAAAATTTTGTGAAATCTCGTATAGCTACTGTTCTGGACTTTTTAAAATATCTGTGCAAAAATACAGGTACACAACTGTATTTCTCAAGCTCACAGAAATGAAGTAAATGAATTGAAATATTCAGTGCAACACTGTCGTGAATTTTGTCTTTCTATTTTCTATTCTATATACAAATTTAACTAGAGACATTTGTATGCATTTAGGACTAGTTTAATTGTAACTAATTCTAGTTTTTGGACTGGACTGATACACTTTAAACTAGCTCATAGTAGATTTTGTGTTAGCAGATTTTATAATTACATTCTGAATGATTAAATGTGTAATAATAGGATTATTTTCAATATGCATTATAAAACTATGATATAGTTAGTGTTAATATAGCAACTAGCTTGTTGTTTTGTTGTTGAAATTACATTACAATGTAATAATATATTTTCCTAATAGGTGTCAAAAGTGGCATAATAGCTAAGCCTTTAGTATACACTTAAATCTGAGAAAACGAATTCAGCAGTGTTTGTTTTATAGAAACGAATTTAGTATACACTTAAATCGGTCAGTTCTATGAATTTGATTCCTCACATTAAAAGTAACACCTCTATGAAAATGACTGCCTTCATTGGTTTTTTGATTGTAAATCAGCAGTGTTTGTCTTATAGATATAGAATTCACTTGTTTGCTAATAAAAATAAAATTGATAAAAGTAGTATGAGCAGTTGTTTTTTAGAGTTCAAGCCAAATTTCATTCGTCTAGGCCCGATAGCTTGGGCTCAGCCGCACAGTGGCTGCCATATCCACTGTTCTTAAATTGGAGTTAAAAAATGGATTTTCCCCCAACATCGGGATCGTGATGGCGCCTACTCGTGGTAGCTAGGCAAGCCACTATATTCAACATTATCCTGTTTTTACCAATATTTCATACTCAATTTTATCAACAAGAACCATAACATTAATTAAATAAATGCGGAAGACTTATCAAAATAGAAATAAGCAGTACCAAGGTAAAACACTACTGAAATCCTCTACCCAAGACGTGGAGTCACCAACTCACGAACTACTACTGAATACTACACATAAAAGTCTGAAAGAAATATAACATAATCTGTTTGTCTCGGAACAAAGAGACTACAGCTAGTAACATAAGTAAAAGGAAGAGACATCGGGCCTGCAGACGCCCGCAAGCTACCTCGGTCTCGATATGCTCAACTCCCACGCAAAGACCTACAGCTGCTGCTCCTAATCGAAACCTGGACCTGTGCAAAAAACGTACAGAAGTGCAGTATCAGCACAACCGACCCCATGTGCTGGTAAGTGCCTGGCCTATCCCGGCGAAGTAGTGACAAGCCTAGGACCAGACACCCACATAAACCTGTGCAGTTCTATATACATATGTACACCACAAGATAACAAAGAGATATCAAGTAAACAAAACCAACAAGAAATATCATAAGAGGGAAACTCAACAGTTAACAACAGTTATTAAGTCAACAATGGAAAACAGAGTATAATGGAAATAGTTAATATCAAACAAGGAGTAGCAAATAGTTGCACGACATCACCCTTCGTGCTTTTACTCTCATCCTCACCAAATAAGCAAATAAAGTGCACGGCATCACCCTTCGTGCTTTTACTCTCATCCTCACATCCATGGCACGGCATGATCCTTCGTGCATGGTTCAATAACAAGGCACGGCATTACCCTTCGTGCATAATCAATATCACAAGGCACGGCATGATCCTTCGTGCATAATCAATAATAAGGCACGGCATTAACCTTCGTGCATAATCACTCTTCCTCACCCAAATAACAATCATAGTTAAGGGCAAAGAATGAAAACAATAATCATGAACCGTCCCGGCAAGGGACACAATAATCATCACAACATAGTCCTGGCAAGGGAAAACAATAGCTCACTTCACAAAAAGTCCCGGCAAGGGAAACAATGTAGAATTCCACAAACCGACAAGGGTTCAACAATTCATCTTTAAAATATCTCACAATAAGTATCAACAACGACTCACGGTCATGCTAGACGCGAGTGTATGGTTGCTCGTCACTATTGAAATAATTAAGTAAAAAGTGACTTACAATTGCTTTGGAGTGAAATTGCTCTTGAGAGTTCGTGTGTTGTGTGTGGATTTTTGAAAGAATGAAGAATGAACTGAAAAATTCGTTTAAGTATAGAATTGCATAGCTGCGGGTATCGCAATTGCGAACATTTGTTCGCAATTGCGACCAATACAGGTCTGGGGTCTGATGCTCAAATGGGCCAATATACCTAGGGCTGAGCTTGCCCTTCTTCCCGAACCTCATCACGCCCTTCATAGGCGACACTCGGAGCAATACTTGCTCACCAACCATGAAATCTACATCTCGAACCTTACGATCCGCATAAGTCTTCTGTTTGGACTGAGCTGAACGCAATCCCTCCTAAATAGTCTTGACTTTATCCAAGGCCTCCCGAACTAAGTCTGTACCCAACAACCGAGCCTCTCCCGACTCCTACCATACAATGCCTCATATGGAGCCATCTGAATGCTGGTCTGGTAGCTGTTATTGTATGCGAACTCTGCTAAAGGCAGAAACCGGTCCCACGAGCCTCCAAAATCAATAACATAGGCTCGGACCATATCCTCCAATATTTGAATAATCCTCTTGGACTGGTCGTCCATCTGAAGATGAAACGTTGTGCTCAACTCAACCCGTGTGCCCAACTCTCGCTGAACTGCACCCCAGAAATGTGAGGTAAACTGCATACCCCGATCTGAGATAATAGATAGCGGCACCATGAAGACGAACAATCTCCCTGATGTAAATCTCTGCTAACCTCTCCGATGAGTAGGAGACAGACACTGGAATGAAGTGTGCTGACTTGGTCAGCCTATCAACAATGACCCAAATAGCATTAAATTTCCTCCGAGTCAAAGGAAGTCTAGTAATGAAGTCCATAGTGATCCGCTCCCATTTCCACTCGAGAATTTCGATCCTCTGGAACACACCACCAGGCCTCTGGTGCTCATATTTCACCTGCTGACATTTTAGACACCGAGCGACATACGCAATGATATCTTTCTTCATCCAGCGCCACCAATATTGTTGTCGTAAGTCCTGGTACATCTTCGCGGCGCCCGGGTGAATAGAATACCGCGAACTGTGGGCCTCCGCTAAGATCAACTCTCGAATCCCTTCAACATTGGGCACACAAACTCGACCCTGCAATCTCAATACCCCATCATCATCTAGATTTACCTTCGTGGCACCTCCCCGCTGTACTGTATCTCTCAAGTCACGCAAATGAGGATCATCAAATTGCCTCTCACGGATCCGCTCTAATAGAGATGAACGAGCGACCGTGCAGGCTAACACCCTGCTAGGCTCAGAAATGTCTAATCTCACGAACCGGTTGGCTAAGGGCTGGACATCTAGAGCTAATGGTCTCTGACTGACCGGAATGTATGCAAGACTACCCATGCTGGCAGACTTTCTACTCAATGCATCGGCCACCACATTGGCCTTACCTGGGTGATATAAAATAGTAACATCATAGTCTTTTAGCAACTCTAGCCATCTTCGCTGTCGTAGATTCAACTCATTTTTCTTGAACAAGTACTGTAGGCTTTTGTGATCAGTGTACACCTTACACGTCATACCATATAGATAATGCCTCCGGATCTTTAAGGCATGAACCACTGCTGCTAACTCAAGATCATGTACTGGATAATTCTTCTCATGTATTTTTAACTGCCTCGAAGTATAAACGATAACCTTACCATTCTGCATCAATACCGCTCCAAGCGCTGTACGAGATGCGTCACAGTAAACTATGTAAGGCCCTAAACCCGTGGGTAGTATCAGCACTGGTGCTGTAGTCAAGGCTGTCTTGAGCTTCTTAAAGCTCACCTCACACTCATCTGACCACTGGAACTGGGCACCCTTCTGGGTCAACCTGGTTATCGGGGCTGCAATAGAAGAAAACCCCTCTACAAATCGATGGTAGTAACCTGCTAATCCCAAAAAACTCCGGATCTCAGTCACTGAAGCTGGTCGAGGCCAATTATGGACTGCCTCAATCTTCTTTGGGTCCACCTGAATACCTTCCACTAATACAATGTGGCCCAGAAATGCCACCGAACTCGACCAGAACTCACATTTCGAAAATTTGGCATATAGCCGATTATCCTTTAGAGTCTGAAGAACCACTCTGAGGTGCTGCTCATGCTCTTCCTGGCTGCGGGAGTATACCAGGATGTCATCTATAAAGACTATCACGAACAAATCTAAGTAAGGCCTGAATACCCGATTCATCAACTCCATGAATGCTGCTGGGGCATTGGTCAACCCGAAGGACATGACCAAGAACTCATAATGCCCATATCTAGAGCGAAAGGCTGTCTTAGAAATGTGAGCCGCCCTGATCTTCAGCTGATGGTAGCCTGACCTCAAGTCTATCTTAGAGAATACCCTCGCTCCCTGGAGCTGGTCAAATAATTCATCAATCCTCGGCAGTGGATACTTATTCTTTATTGTCACTTTGTTTAATTGCCGGTAATCAATACACATCCGCATCGAGCCATCTTTCTTCTTCACAAATAACACGGGTGCTCCCCAGGGGGAAATACTAGGCCTGATAAAGCTCTTTTCTAGAAGGTCTTGCAACTGATCTTTTAACTCTTTTAACTCCGACGAGGCCATACGATAGGGTGGAATAGAGATGGGCTGAGTGCCTGGTGCCATATCAATACAGAAATCAATATCCCCTATCGGGTGGCATGCCCGGTAGGTCTGAAGGGAAAACCTCGGGGAACACCCCTACAATAGGGACCGAATCAATAGAAGGAACCTCTGCGCTGGAATCACGAACATATGCCAGATAAGATAGACACCCCTTCTTGACCATGCATCGAGCCTTAACATAGGAAATAACGGTGCGAACGGAGTGGCTTGAAGTACCTTTCCACTCTAGTCGGGGTGATTCTGGCAAGGCCAAGGTCACAGTCTTAGTATGACAATCTAAGATAGCATGGTATGGGGACAACCATTCCATCCCCAATATGACATCAAAATTCACCATGTCTAATAGCAACAGATCAACACGGGTCTCAAGACCCCCAAAATAACTACGCACGAATGATACACCCGGTCGACTATAATGGAGTCACCTACTGGTGTAGACACATGAACTGGAATATCCAGAGCACAGCTAGGTATGACCAAATACGGTGCAAAGTAGGAAGACACATATGAATAGGTAGATCCAGGGTCAAATAATACGGAAGCACCCCTTCCACAAACAATAATGATACCTGTGATCACAACATCTGATGCCTCCTCCTCTGGCCTGGTTGGCAAATCATAGAATCGGGGATCAGCACCTCCCCTCTGAGCTACCTCTCTAGGACGGTCATCAACTGGCTGACCTCTGCCTCTGGCTGGACGGTCTCCACCTTTACGGTCTCGACCTCGACCTCTATGATCTCTACCCCCGCCTCTGGCTGGCTGGGCAGGCTGAGGGTCAGCTGGGGCCTGAATCATGGGACGAGGGCCCCGCTGCTGAGTGTTGCCCGTCGCTCGAGGGCAGAATCTGACAAGATGACCTGGGTCACCACAACCGTAGCAACTCTTAGGCTGATGGGGATGCTGGACCTGGCGACCTGAATGACCCCCACGAACACTCTGAAGAGGCTGAGCACTAATAAGAGGCTGATCTGAATACTGCTCACGAAACCCACGATCACCTGGCCCACCCTGTGAGGCCTGAAGGGCGGAATGAAAAGGTCTCTAAAACTGGCCCCTATCAAAAGATTCCCTGCCTCTAGAAGAAGAACCATTAAATCCGCCGGAATGACGAGGCCTCTTATCTGAAGGATAACCACCTCCCCGAGCAAGAGCCATCTCAACTCTACGAGCTGCATTAGCTGCCCCTTGAAAAGATATATCACTCCCCACTCCAGAGCCATCTGAAGTCTAATTGGCTGATTAAGCCCATCTATGAACCTACGGACCCTCTCCCGCTCTGTGGGGAGTATCACCACCGCATGACGTGCCAAATCGACAAATCTCGTCTCATACTGAGTGACACTCATAGTACCCTACTGGAGGTGCTCAAACTACCTCCGAAGTGCATCCCTCTGTGTAACAGGGAGAAACTTCTCCAGAAATAATTCTGCAAACTGATCCAATGATAAAGCCGGGGACCCTGCTGGTCGAGTCAAACAGAAATCCCTCCACCAAGTCTTGGCGGATCCTGAAATTCTGAATGTACAGAAGTCAACTCCATTGGACACCACTATCCCCATAGTCTTGAGAATCTCATGGCAACTGAATAAGAAATCCTGAGGATCCTCTGATGTGGCACCGCTGAAGGTAGTGGTAAACAACTTGGAGAATCGATCCAGTCTCCATATAGAATCAGAAGTCATGGCCGCTCCATTCTCCGGCCTAAGCTGTGGTACCTGACTGAGTGACCACAGCTGGCTGAACCACTAGTGCCTGAGGTTGGGGAGCTACTGGCTCCGAAGTATGTGCAACAGAAGTCTGGGCCCCTCCTCCAGCCTGAGAAGCGGCTAGTGCAGCTGGTAATAAGACTGCTCGGGAAATATTGTCCATAAAACTCGCTATCCTGACCAGAGCCTCCAGAAGATCCGGGGTAAATAAGGCCTCTTCTCGGACCTGAGCTGGGCCCACTGGAGCTGCTGGGACTGGGACCTCCTCACCAGTCTCAACCTGAGGCTCCACTTCTGGAATAGCTGCCAGGGGATGAGCTCTTCCCCTACCACGGCCTCCGATACGGTCTCGGCCCCTACCCCTCACGAGAGCTGCCTGGGGCTCAGGCTGCTGATCAGCGGACGAAGATGTGTGTGTCCTCACCATCTGCGAAAGGACAGAGTAGAAATTAAATCAGTATTTGAGGAACAAGTCGCACGACAAGAAAGAACAAATGAGAGACTCTTTCCTAACTCAATAGACTCTGGAGGACAAGTACAAACGTCTTCGTACCTACCTCTCAAACTCTACTAAGCTTGTTCGTGAGTGGTGAGACCAATGTAACCTAGAGCTTTGATACCAACTTGTCACGACCCGAATTTTTCCCCCAACATCTGGATCGTGATGGCGCCTACTCGTGGTAGCTAGGCAAGCCACTATATTCAACATTATCCTATTTTTACCAATATTTCATACTCAATTTTATCAACAAGAACCATAACCTTAATTAAATAAATGCGGAAGACTTATCAAAATAGAAATGAATAGTACCAAGGTAAAACAATACTAAAATCCTCTACCCAAGACGTGGAGTCACCAACTCATGAACTACTACTGAATACTACACATAAAGGTCTGAAAGAAAATAACATAAATCTGTTTGTCTCGGAACAAGGAGACTACAGCAAATACTATAAATAGGTGGAAGAGACGTCGGGCCTGCGGATGCCTGCAAGCTACCTTGGTCTCGAAATGATCTCAACTCCCACGCAAGGCTCTACTGCTGCTGCTCCTGATCAAAACCTGGACCTGTGCAAAAATGCACAGAAGTGCAGTATCAGCACAATCCGACCCCATGTGCTGGTAAGTGCCTGGCCTATCCCGGCGAAGTAGTGACAAGCCTAGGACCAGACACCCACATAAACCTGTGCAGTTCTATATACATATGTACACCACAAGATAACAAAGAGATATCAAGTAAACAAAACCAACAAGAAATATCATAAGAGGGAAACTCAACAGTTAACAACAGTTATTAAGTCAACAATGGAAAAGTAGAGTATAATGGAAACAATTAATATCAAACAAGGAGTAGCAAATAGTTGCACGGCATCACCCTTCGTGCTTATACTCTCATCCTCACCAAATAAGCAAATAAAAGTGCACGGCATCACCCTTCGTGCTTTTACTCTCATCCTCACATCTATGGCACGACATGATCCTTCGTGCATGGTTCAATAACAAGGCACGACATTACCCTTCATGCATAATAAATCACAAGGCACGGCATTATCCTTCGGGCATAATCAATAATAAGGCACGACATTAACCTTCGTGCAATAACAGTAAAACAAGGCACGACATCACCCTTTGTGCATTATCACTCTTCCTCACCCACATAACAAGGGACACAATAATCATCACAACATGGTCCCGGCAAGGGAAAACAATGTACAATTCCACAACCCGGCAAGGGTTCAACAATTCATCTTTAAAATATCTCATGACAAGTATCAACAATGACTCACGGTCATGCTAGACGCTAGTGTATGGATGCTCGTCACCACAGCCCATACACCGCACTCGATCACATAGCACATATCACATAATCCTATTCCCTCAAGCTAGGATAGAACAAACACTTACCTCTAGCCTTGAAGTCCAAATTATCCTTCAATTATAGCTTTACCCCGAATTTTCGCTTTCAACTAGCTCGAATCTAATCACAATTGATTCCATTACATTAATAAATACTAAATAACTTGGTTTGAATGCTTAAAAATGGTTTTCCCAAAGTTTACCCCAAAATTTCCCAAAATGCCCCTGGCCCACGTGGTCGGAACTCGGGGTTCGGACCAAAATCTGGTTACCCATTCCCCCATGAGTTCAAATATATGATTTGTTTCAAAATCGGACCTCAATTCGAGGTCCAATTGTCCAATTCTTGAAAACCCTAGGTTTTACCCAAAACATGAATTTCTACCATGAAAACCTTTGATTTTTATTGAAAAACATGTTTAATGTTGTTAGGAATTGAACGAATTGAGTAAAAAGTGACTTACAATTGGTTTGGAGTGAATTTGCTCTTGAGGGATCGTGTATAGTGTGTGGGTTTTTGAAAGAATGAAGAATGAGCTTAAAAATTCGTTTAAGTATAAAATTGCACAGCTCGGGTATCGCAATTGCGAACATTTGTTCGCAATTGCGAACACTACAGTTCTGGGGTCTGTGGCTCTCGCATTTGCGAGACAAGCTTCGCATTTGCGAGCTTGGCTGGGTCGCTGGGGACAAGGCTGGGTCAAGAGGCCCTTCGCATTTGCGAAGCCAGGCTAAACACTGAAGGCCTCGCATTTGCGAGGTTAACTTCGCATTTGCGAACCAATACTCAACCCTGCCAACTTCGCATTTGCGAAGTATGGTTCGCATTTGCGAACCAAGGCCAGTCTGGGACTTCTCGCAATTGCGAGAAAATCTTCGCATTTGCGAAGATACCAGCTGGGTGAAAAACCAGCTGTGTAAAATTTCAGAAATTGAACCAACGGCCTATCAAATCTTTACCCGAGCTCCCCCCGGGCACCAAACCAAACATGTACACAACATCAAAAACATGTTATAGACTTGCTCGTGCGATCACATCTCCAATATAACATCAATTTCATCAAATTAAGCCTCAAGTTCATGATTATTATTCTTTTAGTTTTCATAACTTTCAAATTTGGAACTCAAGGTTCAAAACACATCAAACGACATCCAAATGTCACCAAACTTTGCAGAAAGCACATATATAATATTTAAGACTTGTACCGGGCGTCGGAACCAAAATACGAGCCCGATACCAAGGTCATTTAATTCATTTTCCTTTAATAATTACAGCAAAAACAATTTCACGGAAAAATCCATAACTTAGGCTCTAGGCCTCAGAATTCGACTCCGGACGCATGTCCGAGTCCCATATTTTCCTACGGACATTTCAGGACAGCCCGTCCTCGGGTCCGGGTCCGTTTACCAAAAATGTTGACCGAAGTCAACTATATCAATATTAATATCATTTTTCTTCAAATTTCTCATAGAATTCAGATATTCTATCACAAAATCTTTCCGGCTACATGCCTGGATCGTGCACGTAAATCGAGTCTTCATTGGGTTGGTCTTGGAGCTCAATAGTTTGGGCTCAGCCGCACGGTGGCTGCCATATCACTGCTATTAAATTGGAGTTAAAAATTGTTAAAAGAGTGCCCAAATCGTAAATTTATTCATTTTAATACATATAGGATTAAGTACCAAATTAATATTAGGGACAAAAAACAAAAGTAGACAATATAGTTCACTCTAGGATTGACTTTTAAATAAAAATAATGAGATGAGCCTCGCCAAACAAAAATACACAATTGCGGGGCCCTCAAATAAATTGTTATGAAAATCTTAGACTTGGAAGGACTGTTTAGTAAATTTCACGGTCTTTCCAAAAGTTAATCAAGGCGTATGAACTTTAGGCGCGACTTATAATAATATTACATTCACAAATACGGGTGCGCATTTATGTGACCCAAATCCTACTCTCAACGAAGTCGGAATGTGTTAAATGCCATAGGGTGCAGGGAGTAGGGGTAAGTACTAAGTATTCAATGAGTAAAAAGTATATAATAATAGCTGAAAGCAAGAAATCCACAAAATACCACAAAGCAAAGCTAAACTACAATATGATACCTCCTACGAACAAGTAACAATAGCAAAACACATTTAGCACAGATAATTTACAGATATAAATGCAATGCAATGCACATGACCGCTACGACCCGTAGCTCGATCCGTTTAACGTCGATGGCACTCACTGTGGGTGTGTACAAACTCCGGAGGGACTCTTTCAGCCCAAGCGCAATATTCATATCATCTGCTGCAGTGTGCAACCCGATCCATCCTCGGTCCATAACATGCATATGAGTCACACATCAGTTCAATTTATTATTTCCAGATTCCAGTTCATTAACAATGAAAAATACATTTCATAATAGTGATTTCAAACCAGGACTGAGATCAGTGATTAAGCAAACCAAGCTATCACATATATCTATCCCCAAGGGATACTACAGGTCGGCACAAGGCCCCAAACATGGCTTACAACCCGCAAATATATCTAACACAGTGTGCGTTTCAACCGCCAACAACATATTATTCGTATTCGGGATGGACCAAGTCTCAATCCCCAGTCATAATCAATCCCACACCTGCCATGGGGTGCAAGCCACACCCTAATAGCATCACAATGTGCTAAGCTGGGGTTTCGAACCCTCAAGCTACCATATACACTAACTACTCACCTCTAGCCGGCCGTGGACTCGTCCGCGATACCTTTTCCCTTCAAATTTGCTTCCTCGTGCATCGAAGCTAGTCAAAACCACAATAATAACATAAATATGGGTCAAAGAAACATAACCCAATCAAAATTACTCAAAAAAACGCAACAATTCACCAAGTTGGTAAAACCCAGACCCCGGGCCCGCTTCTCAAAAAAAATTCCAAAATTCATACCAACAGATTCCGCATCTCTCCACGAGTTCGTGCATATAAAATTTATTGAAATCGGAGTTCGAATGGCCTTTCAAAACCCAAAAATTCGTTTTCATGATTTAGGCCCTAGTTCTTCACAAATTCTACCAATTTCAGGAATTTTGGTATTGATTCTAGCATAAAATCATATTTTTGAGTCAGGAAACTTACCTCCTACGATTACCCATTGATTCCTCTCTTAAAAATCGCCTCAGAAGCTTCTTCCCGTTCCAAAATTGGAAGAAAACTCGACCTGCTCATTATAGGTATAATGTTCACGCGTTTTACCGTTTCCAATAGATTCCTTGTGAAATTGTAATGAATTTAGGATTTTGAATCACTCAATTTGACCTTATAATGAAGGAGATATGTAAGTTTTAAGATTTGCAAATAGTGCAGGTTTTTAATATGCCGTCAGGGGCAATTTCGTCATTAACTTGAAAATCTGGGCAACCTTAGTAAAATGGCCATAAAATCCTCATACGATGTCCAAATACGATGATTCTTTTTGCTACGGGTCCGTAATTACGATACGGATCTAATGTCTTATTGAAAAAGTAATTAGAGCTTATATGTTCAATATGGTACCCCTTTATGTCCAAAGATACGACGTTGAAACATCAAATAAGAGTGTGATCACAACCCGAAACACACCCGAGGCCCCCGGGACCTCAAACAAAGGAATCAACATATCCCAAAACATCATCCAAACTTGTTCTAAACTTGTTCCAATCGTCACAACACTAAAATCATCAATTCTCATCGGATTCAAGCCTAAGTTCTTTAAAAACTTTCAAAACATGCATTCGATCAAAAACCCAACCAAACGATGTCCGAATGACCTGAAATTTTGCACACACATCATAAATCACATATCAAAGTTACGTCAATTCTCTGAATTCCATTCCGACCCTCGGTTCAAAATCACACCTACCATTCAGACTTCTCCAAAATTCAACCTTAGCCAATTCAAGCCTAAATCTACACGGACCTCCGAATTCGATTTCGATTGCTCTTCTAAGTCATAAATCATCCCCTAAAACTAGTCGAATCATCAGAATTTCATTCCGATCTTTCTAACTCATCGGTCAACATTCGGTTGACTTTTCTAAACTATTTTTCTCATAAAGAGGTTTATTGCCTCATTTCTATCTAAATTCCATCCGATTTGCTTCTAACTCTCCAAACACATATAAATTAGCATATTAAAGTGTAAAATGAAGTAAACGAGGCGGTAACTCCCGTAACGACGGTCGGGTCGTTACATCCTCCCCAACTTAAACAAACGTTTGTCCTCGAGCGTATCGAGAGTTGCCTTAGAAGCCAACCAGTAGCTGAATGATCTTACCAACCATATACCCGGGGTAATCCCTCATTACCCTATCTCGCATAGCACCGATAACACAATACAACCAAACTTTCACAATTCATTTAATCTATAAACCAAACCATACAACCACGTCGCACTTTCCGAAAAGCATACACCAGATCAGAAATTCACATCTGAACTCAGAGTAAGCCCGAACTAGCTATAATACCCATACTTTCACCCTCAGGTGAAAACATATGATATACCGCCTAAACCAAACACTTGGAATCATAACTTCTATTCACAACTGTTGTCCCCAGCAACCAATTACCGGCAGAGAACCTCTTATTAGCTAAAGCCTTATTTTCACACTTTCCTATACTGCTAACGATGAATGAAACACACTATAAATCGTAATCATCTCTCAGATCAACCACTCATGAAACCACTTCCCTTAACTGATATCACAATAGATTTACGGGTCAATCCTCGATATTATTTTCGTAACATGCAGAGATCAAATATGTATGTATTCATTAATGAACCCAACGATCACCTTGAATCCAACACCACTCTGGTGATATGATACCACGATACAAGTCTAAACCACATCTTGCATAATACACGCACCAATAAGAAACAATCTGAACACACTCAAATCAGGACAATGACTCAATCGAAAGAGATGTACCTCAAGTTCATCAATGCCATTAAAATACGAAACTGAGACCCCGTCTCACATTATAGAGATAGAATGCCTGAATCTACTCCGAAAGGTCATAACTCTCGTAGCCTCGCTACAATATGTGATCATATCCCAACACCGCTACACCTGAAGCACCTCAATCCGCTATGCTCAAAATCAACAAATCTATTACACCGATGGTGAAACAAATAACATATAACACGTAACCCGATAGGCCATAACCAATACTCTATTTACCGAGCAACACTCAATTACTCTTCCCGCTCGACTTTCTATATGAATTCTCAATAAAACCGCACTGCATGTGCCCATATCCAACAAATTAGGACGTCTCAAGACATCTAAAATCAACTCACAACTCTCTTTAGATCACTAGAAGCCCCAAAGCTGCTCCTTCCCTTTTTTATAACTCCTGCTGAAGCCGTACGATACGGTGCCCGGCATCAAATAAATACCAAAATCCACAATCTCATCCGACGACATACCCGGCCACAAGAAACGCATTTGAAAGTCCCTCAATAACGGAACGAGATCAATGATAGCAACCTCTGCACTGACATCTATCGCAAATACCCAATTAAAAAAGTACTCCTTCCCTAGCTGTCTACCGGTTCTTTGAAATATAAATCACTCTGCTAAAACATATTCTAACGCACTTCACCACTTAACCCGTGGCATTTCTGGCATAGCTCCTAATGCAATAGTTCAAAATCACCATACACTACAATAACCAGTCCGAATTCCAACGTCACATCCACAATATAACATACCAGCTAATAAAGATTCACCGTGATAACGTAGCCTGTACATCAAAACTCCATATGACACACACATCATCATACTCGATCCCAGTTTCCATCGTGTGAATACATGCACCCATTTGATACCTAATCATTCCATGACAGATACTCAATATTTACCTGTGCTACCATGCAAACCCGAATACCACTTGTGGACCCAATAGAACATGTCGCAATACTATTGAAATATAATCAGTTTAATCACATTACCTTTTTCTGAAACACATACTCGTGTCAATCACTTCCACTTAGCAATACCATCTTCCCTAATCATCTGAATCTCTCTTATCTAATCGCTTAGAAAGAATCACTACACATCCCATGCTCTACATGACATACACATGCCTTGTGCAAATTCTTACAATAATGACACGACAGATGAGATCTGTATACATTCTTAGCGACCGTCGAGACAACAATTCATTAGTTTTATACTCTTGGCAATGACTATCACCTTATTCCCATCCAAACAATGGTCTTAGCTCTTTACCTTACTTCATATACTCAGATTGCACTAATCTCGAATTCAATGATCTCGTTTCACTCAGTATGAACTGCTCGGGTAATAAGCCACTCCAGACATAAGTAAATGTCTCATATGATGCCCCAATGTGCCAATGGGTTACCGATTCGAATGCGGTACTAAAGAAAATGGGATTTCAAAGGAAATTATCAAATCCTACACACTAGCACAGACATTCCTTCGAAAATAGGAAGCAAGACATACCACGATGGCATATAGAGAACTATACTCGATACCATATTGTTGCGGCGTGCAACCCGCTCCAGATAGCGTACCCATAGCGGCGTGCCACCCGATCCACACATAACTATCACATACGAACATGCTCATCGAGCCAAATTTGCTCATTACAACATAATACCGTGTATTGGTCGTATGCATGCTAAGTGCATGATATCATCCCTGAGGGATATTTGACGTTATAAACTACAAAACTCAAGCACAACTGAGGTGCGATGTACAATTGGAATTTCAAATGCCAAGATGCTCATATAACATCATTCCTACGCGGATTCTTAACATATAGCAATTTCTCGAGCCTTCTCACGACTCACCCAGCATAATGCATCACTATGCAAAATATCTGACAATGAAACATCAATCTAACTACTCCTCCACGAGGACCGTGTTACAAAAATGTACACATCTGGCCTGGTATAGGGCCATTATTCACATTAAATCTATCCACCGACTTCAAACCGATCCTCATCACACTGAACTGGCCTAATAACCTTTCAAAGGTCCATGATAACTTCCATTTTCTTCATAGAACACAAGAACAACCATCATAATCGGAGTAATCCTCCCCAATTCACAACCCAATATGCCACGTGCCCTCCAGGCATGAATTCCTCAATTTAACGACATTATCATAACCTTCATACTTGGTTTACATCTTTAACTAGTCAAGTGACTGTCTGCCACACTTATATAATCTTCTAGTGGAAAACACTCCCACAACATACCATAACAATATCTGGGGCGCACCTTCAAACCACTAGTCGCACTAACGCTGAAGAGCGATCAAGAATCATTAACCAGGACACAACACCGCTCTCAGGTGATGTTGAAGACGATACTAATTTATCTTAACCATCGAAACTTCCTTCCTGCTCGTCCGATCTCTTGACATCTTGTCAAAACTTTTCCTTCACTCGTGCCATTCTCGGCTCAATTTCTGCAATCAGAACTGGTTCGCCAGTATAATTTAAGACAGAACCAACATAGCACATAATCGTGCAATTAGCTACTCAACGCAGTCTCCTCAACTTAGCTCAAAACCATATATCACAACTCATTATACTCATAACGCGTATGCTTCATTGTTGTCGTAATACCATAATGAGATTAAACTTGCTCTTTCATAAGCTTGTGGAAACACAAATCATCTGGAATTTTAACTCTTCTGCATATTTTTTCTTGCATTCACCCATATAACGGTTAAGCCTATTTTCTAGGTGTCCAAATTTTTACTAAATCCCAAATTTTTCCAAAAATTACGGTAGAGTTTCCTTTGTAATTAGGCCTATCCACCTGTCAGAGAATCACCAAAACCATCCTAACAGCACGGCTACAACTTAACAAAACATCAAAATGTATATCAACAACATTAATCTCAATACTACCTGTTTTACATTATCAAAATTGATACAGGGACATGCGTTGCACTTGTTTGAATCATAATACATATAAAACATCTCCAATTTAGTCTTTTTGAGTCCGAACTCATACCGCCACACGTATTGCACTTAACTTTCCAACTAGGAGATACGACAATATTCTTCACGCGCCCGCAACTTGGGGTTACACAACATATCACAATAGGAACGAATCTCTTAGCAGTTCATCTATTATCCCCAAAACTTCTTTGCCACTACCAAGATCACATTGATACAACCTCACAACACTAACATACTCATCACATGGATATCCGACCGCGATCCTGATTAATAAGGACATTACCGAACACATAAGTTCATAATACCAGCTCGCAAAATTAGCACCTCGGTGCTCAAGCCATAGGTGAAGATTCAGCCTCAATTCCTCTAGACTAGCCCAACATAAACTCGCGGAGATTACATCATGCCCCTCGATCGGGTAATTACCAGCCATCAAGGCAATTATATTATTGAGCACCCGCGTGTGCATACAGACGTGTGGAATCCAGTGAAGTAGTGACGAGGCTAGGACCAGACACTCATATAAACCTGTGCAGTTTATAACGTACATGTCACAACCCAAATTTGGTCGTGATGGCGCCCAACCCTAAAGCTAGGCAAGCCATACCAACAACTGTTTCCAATTAGAAAACCAATCCCAGAAAGACCAACTCAAGAAGAATATATGAGTCAATAGATACTCCAATAATAATAGTATGAATAAATACTGAAAAATGCAAATAACGAAATAACACTCCCAAAAGATCTGGGGTCACGAGTCTAGAGCCTTTAAACAAAACTGAATAGTCATAGAAATACTAAATGAAATACTCAAGTCTGAAACATATAGTAATAACTGAATGGAAAGAGAAGCTAGGTTTTGCGAACACCGGAAGCTACCTCAGCAACTCGAAATAACTCTAATATAGGCTGGAGTGCTCGTCTAACCCTCCTGTGTACCTGAATCTGCACACAAAGGTGCAGGGAGTAGGGGTGAGTACTAAGTACTCGGTGAGTAAAAAGTATATAATAATAGCTGAAAGCAGGAAATCCACAGAATACCACAAAGCAAAGCTAAACTATAGTCCGGTACCTACCACGAACTAACAACAACAACAAATCACAACTAGCACAGATAATCTAAAGATAAAATGCAATTCAATGCACATGAACACTACGGCGTGTAGCCCGATCCGTTTAACGTCGACGGTGCTCACTGTGGGTGTGTACACACTCCGGAGGGGCTCCTTCAGCCCAAGCGCAATATCATATCAGCTGTTGCGACGTGCAGCCCGATCCTTATATCATCTGCTCGGCGTGCAGCCCGATCCATCCTCAGTCCATAACATGCATATGAGTCACACAACATTTTAAATTATTTATTTCCAGGTACAGTTCAAATTATTTTTTTCCAGGTTCTAGTTCATTAATGATGAAAATACTTAAATTTTTATTTAATTTTCCAAGAACATGTGACTTAGCATTTTATAATAGTGATTTCAAACCAGGACTGAGATCAGTGATTAAGCAAACCAAGCTATCACATATATATCTATCCCCAAGGGATACTACAGGTCGGCACAAGGCCCCAAACATGGGTTACAACCCACAAAAATATCTAACACAGTGTGTGTTTCAACCGCCAATAACATATTATTCATATTCAGGATAGACCAAATCTCAATCCCCAGTCATAATCAATCTCGCACCTGCCATGGGGTGTGAACCACGCCCTAATAGTGTCACAATGTGCTAAGCCGGGGTTTTGAACCCTCAGGCTACCATATACACTAACTACTCACCTCTATCCGGTCGTGGACTCGTCCGCGATACCTTTTCCCTTCAAATTTTCCGCCTCGTGCGTCGAATCTAGTCAAAACCACAATAATAACATAAATATGGGTCAAAGAAACGTAACCCAATCAAAATTACTCGAAAAATGCAACAATTTACGAAGTTGGTAAAACCTGAGCCCCGGGCCCACTTCTCAAAAAATTCTGAAAATCATACCAATGGATTCCTCGTCTCGCCACGAGTCCGTGCATATAATATTTATCAAAATCGAAGTTCGAATGGCCTTTCAAAACCCAAAAATTCGTTTTCATGATTTAGGCCCTAGTTCTTCACAAATTCTACCCAATTTCAAGAATTTTGGTGTTGATTCTAGCATAAAATCATATTTTTGAGTCGAGAAACTTACCTCCAGCGATTACCCATTGATTTCTCTCTTAAAAATTGCCTTAGAAGCTTCTTCCCGTTCCTTAATTGGAACAAAACTCGACCTGCTCATTATAGGTATACTGTACACGCGTTTTACTACTCCCAATGGATTCCTTGTGAAATTCTAATGAATTTAGACTTTTGAATCACTCAATTTGACCTTATAATGAAGGAGATATGTAGGTTTTAAGATTTGCAAATAGTGCAGGTTTTTAATACGCCGTCAGGGGCAGTTTCGATGTCCAAATTTGGTGATTCTTTTTGCTACGGGTCCATAATTGCGATACAGATCTAATTCTTTATTCAAAATAGTAATCGGATCTCATTTGTTCAATATGATATCATTTTATGTCCAAAGATACGACGTTGAAACATCAAATAAGAGCGTGATCACAACCCGAAACACACCCGAGGCCTGCGGGACCTCAACCAAAGGCACCACATATCCCAAAACATCATCCAAACTTGTTCCAATCATCAAAACACACCTAACAACAATGAAATCATTAATTCACATCGGATTCAAGCCTAAGTTCTTCAAAAACTTCCGAAATACGTATTCGACCAAAAACCCAACCAAATGACGTCCGAATGACCTAAAATGTTTCAAATACGTCAAAAATTACATAACGAGGCTACTGCAACTCTCGCAATTTCATTCCGAGCCCCGGATCAAAATCTCACCTACCGTCCGGAATTCGCCAAAATTCACCCTTAGCCAATTCAAGCCTAAATCTGTACCGGAACTCCACATTCAATTCCGATTGATCTCCTAAGTCATAAATTATCCCCCGTAACTAGTCGAATCATCAGAAATCTATTCCGAGCCTTCCAACACATAAGTCAACATTCGGTTGATTTTTCCATACTAACTTTCTCATAAAGAGACAAATTGCCTCATTTCTAACCAAACTCTATTCGAATTTTTTCAAATTCTCCAAACATATATAATGAAACATATATAAGCATAAAACGGGGAAAACAGGGCGGTAACTCCCGTAACGACGGGTCGGGTCATTACAGATTGATCCAACTCTTACTTCCTCAGGCAACGCATTGTGCCTTAGCAGAACATTAAAAGCACATAATTGAAATATATAAAGAAATCATATAAAAAATAAATATGGAAGTTGAGCGACCGTGCTAAAACCACGGAATTCGGGAGTGCCTAACACGTTCTCCCGGGTTAACAGAATTCCTTATCCGGATTTCTAGTTTCGCAGACTATAAATAGTGTCATAAATTTCCTCGGTTCGGGATTAAACCGGTGACTTGGGACACCATTATTTTCCCATGTGGCGACTCTAAGATATTAAATAACTTGATCCCGTTCCGACTGTCCTTTAAATGGGGACCCCGTGCAACCGCACAATCTCTCGGATGAAAATCTCCGCTAACCGCTCTGATGAATAGGTAGTGCACACAGGAATGAAGTGCGCGGACTTGGTCAGTCGATCCACGATCACCCAAACTGAATCAAACTTCTTTATGGTACAGGGAAGACCACTCACGAAATCCATAGTAATCCTCTCCCATTTCCACTCGGGAATTTGTATTAGATTAATATCTATATTAGAGTCTATCGGGTGAATTTGGATTGATTCGGGTTGAAAATAAGGCATATAGCCTTTTAGAGTAAAGCTTGTTTTAGAAAAGTCAATCTAAAGTTGACTATGTGGTCAGAGGGCTTGGATGTGGATTCCGATGGTTCGGTTAGCTTCGGGAGGTGATTTGTGACTTAGGGGAGCGATCAGAATTGAATTTGGAAGTCAACCTAAAGTTGACTATGTGGTTAGAGGGCTTGGATGTGCATTCCGGTGGTTCGGTTAGCTTCGGGAGGTGAATTGTGACTTAGGGGAGCGATCAAAATTTGGAGGTGTGGTGTTTTGCAAATTTTTAGGTCATTCGGACATCATTTGGTCGGGTTTTTGATGAAATATAGGTTTGGGAAGTTTTGGTTGAAACATAGGCTTGAATCCACATTGATTCGATGATATTTGTGTTTAATGATGTGTTTTTATGATTGGAACAAGTTTGTATCATGATATTGGAGTAGGTTGGTGGTTTTGGTTGAGGTCCCGGGGGCCTCGGGGGTGGTTCCGGGGGTCAAACGGACCATTTTGAGTTAAAAATCACAGCTGAATTGTTGTCATAAAATTGCAGGATTTTTGTTCTCTGCGATCGCAAGGGTTCTCCTGCGATCGCGTAAAAGGATTTTTGGGAGGCTTCATTTTGTTCTCTGCGATCGCAGGGATGGGTATGCGGTCGCGTAGTTGGTCGAGGTTGTTATCTACAATCACAGACAAGGTATCGCGATCGCATAAGTCATTTTGGAGGCCAATGAAATTTGTTATATGCGATCGCAGGCAAAAGGACGCGATCGCGTGGTTTCAGCTGTTTGTGCATTGCGATCGCATGGGCTGGAGGTCGCGATCGTGTAAGAGGATTTTAGGTCGGGTAGAATCAGTTTAATAACATTTCAGACGCGAGGGTTTCCCATTTCAACCATTGTTAGGCAAGTTTTATAGCTAGGGGATGAGGTATTAAGAGACTCACCTAGTTTTTGATTGGAGGTAAGTTTTTTGGAAGATAACTTGTACAATATCTATAGTGTCATGGAAACTTCAAAAGCGTTATGTGTCAGACCTCCTTTAGGTGCTACCCGCGAGGGCGCGAAGGCGTTTTTCCAATTAAAGGACAATCAAAATGGGATTTATTTAATTAATACAGAGTCGCCACTTGAGAGATTTATGGTGTCCCAAGTCACCGGTTGAATCCCGAATCGAGGAAAAGATTGACTCTGTATTCCGCGAACCAGAAATTCGGATAAGAAATTATGTTAACCCGGGAGAAGGTGTTAGGCATTCTCGAATTCCGTGGTTCTAGCACATTCGTTCAACTGTTATATTCGGCTTAATTATTTGATTTTAAGACATTCTAACCTATGTGCCAATTTTAATATTTTTTAACCGCTTTTATTATTTATTATTTACGAAAGGGAACGTTGCCAAAAAATATGTTTTCGGATCATTCCCACCATCGGGGGTCATGATGGCGCCTACTAGTGGAAGCTAGGCAAGCCAACTATCACTTACATTTTTCATTAGTTACAAATCTCTTCTTAAAACATTGATTAACAACATATAACTACAATGAAATAATTAAACTTAGCGGAAGACTTAGTCAATTTTATCAAATATGATACGGAAAACCCAAACATAATACACTACCCAAGACTGGTGTCACAATACTCACGAACTTCTAAGAATAATACACATAATTGTCCGAAAGAAATATAAGTTGTTTATCTCGAATACATGAGATAACAGAATGAAATACATAAAGAGAGAGAGACGCCGGGCCTGCGGACGTCTGCAAGCTACCTCGGTCTCAAATGTAATCAACTCCCACGCAATCGATTTACTGCCACTGCTGCTGTCCGTAACCTGTATCTACGCAAAAAGAGCGCAGAGTGTAGTATCAGCACAACTGACCCCATGTGCTGGTAAGTTCCTGGCCTATCCCGGCGAAGTAGTGACGAGACTAAGGCCAGTCACCCACATAAACCTATACAGTTGAAATACATATACACATACAACAGCAGAAAATCTTATCGAACGTATATAAAGAAAGAATCTGCTCTGAAATAACAGTCAATAACTCACAATATCCAGAGTAATCTGGTCAACGGAACAAATCTTACTTCTATGTCTCAATTAATTTTCATTTCATATCTTGTGGTAGGCGTACCACCCGCTCCCAAATGTAACAATAATCTATATCTTGTGGTTGGCGTACCACCCGCTCCCAAATGTAACAATAAGCTATATCTTGTGGTAGGCGTACCACCCGCTCCCAAATGTAACAATAGGCTACCGGCAACTATGGCCAATGCCAAGATTCAAATCACTTTGTGGTCGGCGTGCCACACGATCCCATTTCTTATCATATAAGTGGTCGGCGCGCCACACGATCCCAAATTCTTTAATAATGTATATTACCGGCGTTAAGCCAATAATCTCTAATCAACAGTATTTATATTACCGGTGTAAAACCAATAAATGACAATAATTCAACGATATATCCCTGTTACCGGTATAACACCAATAACTCTTAATCAACAATTCATACATAACCCAATTCCTATTCTCTCAAGCTAGGATAGAACAAACACTTACCTCAAATGTTTACGAATAACTCAATCCGTAGCAATGCCTTTTCCTTTCCAATTTGGCTCCAATCCAATCGTATCTATACACAATTGACTTAATATCATCAATTCTACTTAACAAACTAGTTCACATGGCTAAATATGATTTTTACAACATTCTGCCCGGAATAGTAAAAATCGACCCCGGGCCCACATAATCGAAACTCGAGTTTCGAACCAAAATAAATTCACCCAATCATCCACGAGTTCGATTATACAATTTGTTCTTAAGTTCGACCCCAAAACGAAGTCTAGATCGCAAATTCTTTGAAAACCCTTACTATACTCAATTCTCTAGTTTTTCTACCCATTTACACCTATTTAGGCTTAGGAATTCAAATAATATTGATTGAAAAATGAAGAAAAAGAGTTAAGAATCACTTACCCAAGAAGTTTGATGAAGAATCGCTCAAAAATTGCCCAAGGAGTTGTGGAGAAGAGAGTTGAACAGAAATGGGATTTTTATCCCGTTTCTGTTCTGGTTTGGGATTAAATTCACTGGGCAACGATTTTGTTCTACGCGATCGCGTTAACAGGGTCGCGATCGCGGAACGCGAAGAGGAAATTCTGGGGGCTTACAATTTGGCCTACGCGAAAGCGGTCACAGCCACGCGAACGCGTAGAAAAAAGGGTTGGGTTCAAATTTTATACTACGCGATCGCGAGGAGCTGTCCGCGATCGCGATGAAGAGTTTATTTGGCCATCGCGAACGCGACCACCTGGACGCGAATGCGTTGAAGAAAATAGGTTGGCCATCGCGAACGCGACCAGACGGACGCTGCTGCAGATTTTCTGCAATTTTCTTAAGTTCAAAATCATCCTGATGCCTATCCGAAACTCACCCGAGCCCTCGGGAATTCAAACCATTCATGTACACTGACTCAAAAACATCATACGAACTTGCTCGCGCGATCAAATCGCCAAAATAACATCAAAATCAATGAATTGAGCCTAAAAACTCAAGAATTCATTCAAAATTTCATAACTTTCAAAATTTCCAATTTAAGGCCGAAACACGTCAAACGACGTCCGTTTTCAACCAAACTTTATAGGAAGCGCTTAACCAACATATATGACCTGTACCGGGCGTCGGAACCAAAATACGAGCCCGATACCATTACTTTTTGATCAAATTTCAGTTTCATTTTCCTTAAACATTTTTAGAAAACAATTTAACAAAAAAATTCTTTTACCGGGGTTCTAGACCTCGGATTTCAATTCCGGGCATACGCCCAAGTTCCATATTTTTCTACGGATTTTTTGAGACCGTCAAATCACGGGTCCGGGTCCGTTTACCAAAAATGTTGACCAAAGTCAACCATATCAATATTAATATCAAAAGTCTTCATATTTTTCACATATTTCACATATTTCAACATAAAACCTTTCCAGCTTCGTGCCCGAACTATGCACGCAAATCGAGGCAACTATAAATGAGGTTTTCAAGACCTCGGAAGCTCGAAATGATTAATAAAACAAGTGATGACCCTTTGGGTCGTCACATTCTCCACCTCTAAAACAACCGTTCGTCCTCGAACGGACAAAAGAAAGAAGTACCCGAGTCATGGAATAGATGAGGATATCGGCTCCGCATGTCAGACTCGGACTCCCAGGTCGATGCCTCAAGAGGCTGACCCCTCCACTGAACTCGCGCAAAAGGAAAACTCTTCGACCGTAACCGTCGAACCTGCCGATCTAGAATAGCTACCGGCTCCTCCTCATAGGACAGATCTTTGTCCAATTGGACAGTGCTAAAATCTAACACGTGCGATGGATCGCCGTGATATTTTCGAAGCATGGACACATGAAACACTGGATGCACAACTGATAAGCTAGGTGGCAAAGCAAGTTTATATGCCACCTCTCCCACACGATCAAGAATCTCGAATGGGCCAATAAACCTAGGGCTAAGTTTGCCCTTCTTTCCAAATCTCATCACGCCTTTCATAGGCGACACTCGGAGCAATACTCGCTCCCCAATCATGAAAGCTATATCTCGAACCTTGCGATCTGCATAGCTCTTTTGTCTAGACTGAGCCGTGCGAAGCCTATCTTGAATAATCTTGACCTTATCTAAGGCCTCCTAAAATAAATCTGTACCGAATAACCGAGTTTCTCCCGGTTCAAACCATCCAACAGAAGAACGACACCGCCTACCCTTCGGGGTAGGGCGCGCCAAAAGGAGGTGTGATAATTATTATAAGAAAACTCTGCCAAAGGCAGGAATTGATCCCATGAACCTCTAAAATCAATAACACACGCCCGAAGCATATCTTCCGGTATCTGAATAGTCCTCTCGGACTGACCATCCGTCTGGCGATGAAAGGTTGTACTTAGCTGAACTTACATGCCCGACTCTCGTTGAACCGCCTTCTAGAAATGTGAGGTAAACTGTGCACCTCGATCTGAAATAATAGAGATTGGCACGCCATGAAGGCGAACGATCTCCCTGATATAAATCTCAGCTAACCTCTCGGATGAATAGGTAGTGGCAATAGGAACAAAATGAGCCGACTTGGTCAACCTATCAACAATCACCCAAACAACATCAAACTTCTTCCGAGTCTTCGGAAGTCTAGAAACGAAATCCATCGTGATTCGCTCCCACTTCCATTCAGGAAGTTCAATTCTCTGAAATAAACCGCCAGGTCTCTGATGTTCATACTTAACCTGCTGACAATTAAGACACCTTGCCACATATGCCACAATATCCTTTTTCATTCTGCGCCACCAATAATGTTGCCGCAAATCTTGATACATTTTCGCTGCGCCTGGATGAATAGAATACCGCAAACTGTGAGCTTCTTCTAGAATCAATTCTCTAAGCCCATCAACATTTGGCACACAAATGCGCCCTTGCATCCTCAGGATCCCATCAGCATCTAAGGTGACTTGTTTAGCACCTCCTCGCTGAACCGTATCTCTAAGGTCACATAAATAAGAATCATTATATTGTTGATCGCGGATACACTCCAATAATGAAGAGCGAGCGATCGTGCAAGCTAGTACTCGACTAGGCTCAGAAATATCCAACCTCACAAATCGGTTGGCCAAGGACCGAACATCCAAAGCAAGTGGCCTCTGATTGACTGGAATATAAGCAAGACTGTCCATACTGGCTGACTTCCTACTCAAAGCGTCGGCCACCACGTTTGCTTTTCCTGGATGATATAAAATAGTAACATCATAATCTTTTAGCAACTCTAGCCACCTTCTCTGTCTCATATTCAACTCTTTCTGCTTAAACAAATACTGAAGACTCTTATGATCGGTGTATACTTCACATGCTACACCATACAAATAATGCCTCCGGATCTTCAATGCGTGAATAATCGCCGCCAATTCTAGATCATGCACTGGATAGTTCTTCTAATGGATCTTTGATTGCCTCGAAACATAAGAAATGACTGCCATCCTGCATTAATACCGCACCAAGCCTAATACGGGAAGCATCACAATAAACTGTATATGATACTGAGCCTGTGGGCAAAACCAATATCGGTGCCATTGTCAGAGCTACCTTGAGCTTCTGAAAGCTCTCCTTACACCCGTCTGACCATTCAAATTGAACACCTTTCTGTGTCAATCTGGTCAGTGGGGTTGCAATAGATGAAAACCCCTCCACGAATCGCCGATAATAACCCGCTAATCCCAAGAAACTCCGAATCTCTGTGGTTGATGTCGGTCTAGGCCAGTTCTTGACTGCCTCAATCTTCTTCAAATCAACTTGAATACCTGTTACCGTCACAATATGACCCAGGAATGCAACTGAACTTAGCCAAAATTCACACTTCGAAATTTTGCATATAGTTGGCTCTCTTTCAGAGTCTACAAAGTCACTCTGAGATGTTGCGCATGCTCCTCCTGACTGCGGGAATATATTAATATGTCATCAATGAAGACTATTACAAACAAGTCTAAATAAGGCCGGAACACCCGATTCATCAATTCCATAAAAGCTGCTGGGGCATTTGTCAACCCAAAAGACATGACCAAAAATTCATAATGTCCGTACCGAGTGCGGAACGCTGTCTTAGGGACATCAGATGCCCTAATCTTCAGCTGGTGATAGCTAGATCTCAAATCTATCTTCGAAAATACCTTGGCACCCTGAAGCTGGTCAAATAAATCATCAATTCGCGGAAGTGGATATTTATTTTTGATAGTCACCTTGTTCAACTGCCGATAGTCAATGCACATTCTCATCGAACCATCTTTCTTCTTTACAAATAATACTGGTGCACCCCATGGCGAAACACTGGGTCTAATGAAACCCTTTTCAAGTAAATCCTGCAACTGCTCCTTCAATTATTTTAACTCTAGAGGAGCCATACGATATGGGGGAATAGAAATGGTCTGAGTGCCTGGAGCTAAGTCAATGCAAAAATCAACATCCCTATCGGGTGGCATACCCGGTAGGTCTAAAGGAAACACTTCAGGAAATTCGTGAACCACGGGTATAGAGCCAATAGAAGGAACCTCAGCACTGGAATCACAGACATAGGCCAAATAAGCCAAACACCCTTTTTCAACCATACGCTGAGCCTTAACATAAGAAATAACACTGCGGCTAGTAGGACCCTGAAATTCCCTTCCACTCTATACGAGGAAAATTCAGCAGAGCTAAAGTCACAGTCTTGGCATGGCAATCTAAAATAGCATGATATGGAGATAGCCAGTCCATGCCTAATATAATATCGAAGTCCACCATATTTAGGAGCAATAAATCAACACGGGTCTCAAGACCCTCAATTACTATAATACATGACCGATGAACTTTATCACCACAATAGAATCGCCTACTGGTGTAGACACATGAACAGGAGCACCTAGTGGATCACTAGGCTGAATCAAGTACGGTGCAAAATAGGAGGACACGTACGAATATGTAGACCCATGGTCAAATAATGTTGATGCCTTTCTAGAACGGTACCTGTAATAACAGCATCTGAAGACTCAGTCTTTGGCCTGGTTGGCAAAGCATAACACTGGGACTGGGCCCCACCTCCCTGAACCATGTCTTTGGGACGATCGGCTAATGGTTAACCCCTACCTCTTCCGGTCCGAGCTCCACCTCTATAGTTTTTACCTCTACCTCTATGATCCCTACCCCCGCCTCTAGCTCACTGGGCGAGGCTGTGAGGGAACTGGGGCCTGAATCATGGCACGAGAACCCTGCTGGTGAGATCTGTCAGAAGCTCGAGGGCAATACCTTGCAATATGCCTAAGATCACCGCACGTAAAACAAGCCCTCGGCTGCTGAAAATGGCGAAGTGGTGGTGCACTGATAGGCTGCTGATCAGAGTAGCGTGGCTGAGAATTACGATCACCTGAAGCATCATGAGAAACCTGAAGAGCTGACTGATAAGGCCTAAGAGGATGGCCTCTATCATAAAAATCTCTAACTCCAGACGAGGTACCACTGAAACCTAAATTACGGGGTCTCTTATCTGATCCATGTCCTGCTCCCTGTGACAGAGCCATCTCGATCCGAAGGGCTGCATTAGCCGCCTCCTAAAAAGTCATTTCAGTTCCTGCCCCCAAAGCCATCTGTAGTCGAATTGGCTGATTCAAGCCATCAATAAATCTTCTCACTCTTTCCCGATTTGTGGGAAGTATGATAATAGCATGACGAGCCAGGTTCACGAACCTAGTCTCGTACTGTGTGACAGACATAGAACCCTGATGAAGACGCTCAAATTGCTTGCGTAGAGCCTCCCGCTGAGTTGTTGGAAGGAACTTTTCCAAGAACAGTACTGCAAATTGCCCCCAAGTCAAAGAAGATGATCCCGCTGGCCTGGATAGACAATAATCCCTCCACCAAGTCTTGGCAGAACCAGATAATCGAAAAGTAGCCAAAATCCACACCATTAGTCTCCACAATGCCCATAGTACGGAGAACCTCGTGGCAGCTATATAGGAAATCCTTGGGATCCTCTGAAGGAGTGCCGCTGAATGTGGTAGTGAACAACTTGGTAAACCTATCCAATCTCCATAACGCATCAGCAGACATAGCTGCACCATCATTAGCCTGAGTCACAATAACATGCTGAACTGCCACAACTGGCTGAATCACAAGAACCTGAGCATGGGGAATTACTGGCTCCGGAGTGCGCGTAGCTGGAGTCTGATTACCTCCTCCAGCCTGAGAAGTGGCTGGTGCTACTGGAAATAAACCTGCTCTAGTGATATTGTCCATAAAACCTGCTATCCGGACCAAAGCATCCTGAAGATCCGGTGAAAACATAACCCCTCCTGGGACCTGAGCTGGGCCTACTGGAGCTGCTGGGACTGGAACCTCCTCCTCGATATGAGCCTGAGGTTCTGCCACTTGTGCTGCTGCTCGGGGCTGAGCTCTGCCCCTACCTTGGCCTCTAGGACGACCTCGACCTCGGCCTCTGCCCCTAGCGGGAGCTGCCGCTGCTGGGACCTCGGGCTGCTGGTCAGTAGATGAGGATGCACGTGTTCTTACCATCTGCGGAAGAACAGAGTAGAAATTCAATTAACATTTGAAAGATCAAGTCCCACGACTGGAAAGAATAAAGGGAATATTTTCCTAACTCTGTAGCCTCTGGGGGATAAATACAGACGTCTCCGTACCGATTCCTCAGATTCTACTAAGGTTGTTCGTGAGTTGTGAGACCTGTGCAACCTAGTGCTCTGATACCAACTTGTCATAACCCGGATTTCCCACCATCGGGAGTCATGATGGCGCCTACTAGTGGAAGCTAGGCAAGCCAACTATTACTTACATTTTTCATTAGTTACCAAACTCTTCTTAAGACTTTAAATTAAAAACATATAATTACAGCGAAATAATTAAACATAGCGGAAGACTTAGTCAATTTTATCAAATATGATACAGAAAACCCAAACATAATACACTACCCAAGACTGGTGTCATAATACTCACGAACTTCTAAGAACAATACACATAATTGTCTAAAAGAAATATAAGTTGTTTATCCCGAATACATGAGATAACACAATGAAATACATAGATAGAAGAGACAACAGGTCCTGCGGACGCTGATACGCTCAAATTACACTTTTACAATTAGTGTAAGGTGGTCGGTGTCAAATATAATAACCCAACTAGGTTGGGGTCGAATCCCACAGGGAATATGTGTGAAATGATTACTTGAATTAGTGTGTTACCCAACTAAAATCTTGAATCTATTCCATTAGAAGTAACATAGAAATGGTGTAAGAGTGATAATATGAGTGAAGGTTGATTTAGAATATTTAACTAGTATATCCGGAGTAATCTAGTCAATGGAACAAATCTTACTTTTATGTCTCAATTCATTTTTCATTTCATATCTTGTGGTAGGCGTACCACCCGCTCCCAAATGTAACAATAAACTATATCTTGTGGTAGGCGTACCACCCGCTCCCAAATGTAACAATAAGCTATATCTTGTGGTAGGCGTACCGCCCTCTCTCAAATGTAACAATAGGCTGATCAACAATATTTATATTACCGGTGTAAAACCAATAAATGACAACAATTCAACGATATATCCATGTTACCGGTGTAACACCAATAACTCTTACTCAACAATTTATATGTATTTTACCGGTATACAACCAATAAATGACATTGAACCTACAATTTATCTCCGTTACCGGTATAACACCAATAACTCTTAATCAACAATTCATACATAACCCAATTCCTATTCTCTCAAGCTAGGATAGAACAAACACTTACCTCAAATGTTTACGAATAACTCAATCCGTAGCAATGCCTTTTCCTTTCCAATTTGGCTCCAATCCAATCGTATCTATACATAATTGACTTAATATCATCAATTCTACTTAACAAACTAGTTCACATGGCTAAATATAAGTTTTACAACATTCCGCCCGGAATAGTAAAAATTGACCCCGGGCCCACATGATTGAAACTCGAGTTTCGAACCAAAATAAATTCACCCAATCATCCATGAGTTCAAATATATAATTTGTTCTCAATTCGGACCTCAAAACGAAGTCTAGATCACAAATTCTTTGAAAACCCTTACTATACTCAATTCTCTAGTTTTTCTACCCATTTACACCTATTTAGGCTTAGGAATTCAAATAATATTGATGGAAAATGAAGAAAATGAGTTAAGAATCACTTACCCAAGAAGTTTGATGAAGAATCGCTCAAAAATCGCCCAAGGAGCTGTGGAGAAAAGAGTTGAATAGAAATGGGATTTTTATCCCATTTCTGTTCTGTTTTCAGACTTAAATTCACTGGGCATAAATTTGTTCATCGCGTTCGCGATACCCCGGTCGCGTTCGCGATGAAGAAAAAATGTTACACATTGCGTTCGCGTGGGGCTAGTCGCGAACGCGAAGAGGAAATTCTGGGGGCTTACAATTTGGCCTACGCGAACGCGGGCACAGCCACGCGAACGCGTAGAGAAAAGGGTTGGGTTCAAATTTAATACTACGCGATCGCGAGGAGCTGTCCGCGATCGCGATGAAGAGTTTATTTGGCCATCGCGAACGCGACCACCTGGACGCGAACACGTTGAAGAGAATAGGTTGGCCATCGCGAACGCGACCTGACGGACGCGAACGCGATGAAGGATTGTCTGCTGCAGATTTTCTGCAATTTTCTTAAGTTCAAAATCATCCCGATGCCTATCCGAAACTCACCCGAGCCCTCGGGAATTCAAACCATTCATGTACACTGACTCAAAAACATCATACGAACTTGCTCGCGCGATCAAATCGCCAAAATAACATCAAAATCAATGAAACATAACTTTCAAAATTTCAAATTTAAGGCCGAAACACGTCAAACGACGTCCGTTTTCAACCCAAAACACGTCAAACGGCGTCCGTTTTCAACCAAACTTTACAGGAAGCGCTTAACCAACATATATGACCTGTACCGGGCGTTGGAACCAAAATACGAGCCCGATATCGCTACTTTATAATCAAATTTCAGTTTCATTTTCCTTAAACATTTTTAGAAAATAATTTAACAGAAAAATTCTTTTACCGGGGTTCTAGACCTCGGATTTCAATTCCGGGCATACGCCCAAGTTCCATATTTTTCTACGGATTTTCTGAGACCGTCAAATTACGGGTCCGAGTCCATTTACCAAAAATGTTGACCAAAGTCAACCATATCAATATTAATATCAAAATTCTTCAAAGTTTTCACATATTTCATATGTTTCAACATAAAAAATTTCCAGCTTCGCGCTCAAACTATGCACGCAAATCGAGGCAACTATAAATGAGATTTTCAAGACCTCAGAAGCTCGAAATGTTTAATAAAGAAAGGGAACGTCGCCTGAAACTATGTTTTCGGATCACGTCACACGAAATGCACCTGGATCCTCGACACATTTTTATTTGACGTTTTCGGATTTAGAGTTGGGTTGTATGAAATACACACCCGAATTTACAAATGTAATTTTAAATATCACACCTAAAGCGACTATCGGATTGTTATCTTTTGGAAAATAACCTAATTAATTATGAGCTAAAAATATGCAATACACTCATCTAGTTTGTGACAAATATTAATGAAGCAGAATTTAATTTATATTTAAAAATTTTAATTTTTGAATTTTTTTAAATACGAAATTTCTTAACTAGTACTAAAAGAAACTATTAGAACATGATTAAAGCTTGACTGCAATTTTTTAAGTTAAACTAATAAAATTATTTATTCAAAATTATATAAAACTAAGTTCATCTTAAAACAATCCTAAATTGACTACAAATTTTTAGTTATTTAATTTATTTTCTAAATAATAAAGAGAAAATCCTAATTGATTACATGCTCAAAGTGTGACATATTATTTGCTATATTGAGACAAATGTTTAATGGAAGTGAACATCGCCAAAATTGAAATTGAAAGTAAAATACAAAATCGACAAATAATATATACGAATTAAACCCATTATCCTACAACTAGTTTAAACTCATATTATTATGTGACATGAACCATTGGAATTAACTATTTACAACTATTAAAAAAAAATTATAATTAGCCTTAATTACTTATACTTATTTGAAAATTTGTTAAACTTAAAAGCTATCTTGTATTATTTAAACTTAAATCGTGCCTTAAATGCCTAATTCGCGAAAAATAATTCAAATTCATATTTTTACTAAATTTAGCTACATATTTGCAATTTAGCCTATTGAGGACAATACTAAAAAAACTATTTATAGCTAATGAACTAACCAATTTTAACTAATCCGATTAATTAAAGAGTAACTTATTCTTATTTCAATTATTAAACAACTTGGACAATAACAAACATGTTTATGCCGATACAATCTAATAACCATATTGAAGTAAATTATTATTACTACAAAAAGCCTAATTATTCAAAGTGATAGAAATTTACAGAATAGTAATACGTAAAATAACTTAAACACAATCAGTAAAAGAAAACAAGGAAAAAGCTAATTAAAATTTCAAAACTTTCCGTTCTTCATATGTATTTATTTTTTAACTTAAACACAATCAGTCATGTACCTGATATTGAAAAAATAGAAGAATATAGGATTGATCAACACAGCAATAGAAGCAACGCAACAACAACGATGGAAGCAAATAACCCAGTATCGAAATTTTTAACGAAAACGAGTAACTAATAACAAAACTAGATAATATATTTTTGTAAATTAAAAAACTAACTCTCTTTTTTCTTCTTAAAATTTTTTGGTTTTTTTTAACTCTTGATAATTCTCTTAATCTTTTATCTCTTTTGATTCTTACTTCTGACATTTTTCACTCTTAAAACTTCTCTCAATTTTTCTTCTCCTCCTAATTCTTCTCTCTAATTTTTTATTTTTTTTCTCCCTTTCTTCCTAAATTTCTCTTCTATTTATACCAAAATTTTTCGAAATTCAGATCTTTTTAAAAATATTTTATTATTTTATTATTTTTTAATTAAAAGAAAACCCACTTACAAATTGATTTTATTTTTATAAAAAGAAATCCCACCTTTATTTACTTTTATTTTTTAAAATACAACTTTAATTACTTTTATATTTTTAATTTTCCACTTTCTTTTATTTATTTAAAAGAAAATGCCACTTTCTTTTCTTTTCTTTTAAAAAAAACAACTTTCTTTTACTTTTGATTTTTTTAATTTTTAGCCACTTTTGACTTTTATTCCAACTTTCATTTTCAATTATTTAAAACCAACCGAAAAAATCAACCAAAAATTTAAAAAAATTTAATATTTTAAGTTTTTTTTTATAAAAAAAATAAATAAAAATAATAATAATAATATTAATATCAATACTATTAATATTAATAATTTACTTTTTAAAATTTATATTTTAATCTTATATATATAAAAAAAATGAAACAAAAGCTAAAATACATAGGGTGAAAAATTTAAAACGGTCAAACACTTTTTTGTTTGTGTGTCAGGATTTTTTTGGTTTAGGGTGTGTTTTGAATAATGTATAGTAGTATAATAAATGGGTCATGGGTCATGGGTCATGGGTTTGGGTTATGGTATTTTGGGTTGGGTAGAATAGGTTTGGGCCAAGATTTAAAATTGGAAATTTTACCACCTATAGAATAGGTTAGTACCCTATTTATAATATATAAATACTTTTTTAAGATTTTACATAATATAATAACCTTTTTTTATTTTGTAGCAAACAATTTAAATTTAATACTAATTAATTCCTAATAATAATTATTACACAAAAATTAAACATTAATTAAAATAAAATCGCACAATTTAGACATTAAATGCTAAAAAAGCAAAAATACATATTTTTGTGATTTTCTATTTTTTGCAAAACAAACTTAATTACTCCTAAATGTAGAATTATATCCTAGATGCAAATGTGACATATTTTTATATTTTATTTTAATTTTAATAAATTAAATATGTGCAGACTAATACAAATAATTATCCAAAAATGCCGCAAAAAATTTAAAAATTGTACAAAAAGAAAAATTATTTTATTTTAAATTTTTGGAAGTATTTCTCATATAGAGCAAAAATCACGTGCTCACAGATACAACTCAACACAGATGAACAATACATAAAGAAAATTGATGATTTGAATGAGCAAATAGACTACGATTTTGATAAATTTTATAAGTATGGACTCGTTGCGAGATGAGGATTCTGAAAATGTGGATTTCATAATTTTTCAAGAAGTGGGCCCGGAGTTCGAGTTTTGGAAACTTCGTGTTTTTTGGTGTAATTCGAGTTATTTTGATTGGGTTATGTTCATTTAGCCTATTGTGATGTATTTCTATTGGTTTTGATTAGATTCCACATCTATGGAGGTTGATTCTTGTGGCAAGGGCATTGCGGACTAGTTTTGAGCCGATTCGAGGTGAGTAATATGTATGGATGATGACCTGAGGGTTTGAAGCCCCGGTATATCACTATGTGACACTGTATTGAGGTGAGACACATACTCTACTATGAGTGCGGGGTCGACTGTGATTGGGGACTATAACTTAGTCCGACTGTATAGCATTGTACTGTGTTGTTGGCTATAAATGAGCCGGTAAACCTCCTACTTGGATGGTTATGGATATATTTGGGATGTGAGCCAATTATTTGGATCCGGTGAGGATCGTTATCATTGCTTCTATGATTATAGCATGTTATCATGATATCAGTCCTGAGATAAACACTATCAAAAATAATGATTTTCCAAACTCTGGTATTTCCGAAAACTGGTTTCTACTATTACTGTTAAAAAGGATTTCAAAATAATAATTTATTGTGCTTGTGAGGCTTGGATTGCATGTAGCTGGACTGGTAGTGGATCGGGATGCGCGCTGTAGCATATCACTGATATTGCGCTTGGGCTGCAGGAGCCTCTCAGGAGTCTGAACCCCCACAGTGAGCGCGGGTACCCAAATGGAATGGGGTACGCGCTGTAGCGGTCATGTTCATGCATCTGCATTGCATTTAGACATATCTATTGTACTGTCTTAGCTGTCATTGCTTTATCTGATATTTATACTGCTGGAAAAGGACAAAAAAGGTAATATATAGCTTTGCTCAGTGAATTATTGGGTATTTTTACCTTCAATGTCTTTATCCGTGCTTATTACCACTTAGTTGGAAGTACTCACACTACTCCCTGCACCTTGTGTGCAGATCCAGGTACTTCGCATCAGCTTTAATTGGAAAAACTCCTTCCATGTTATTATTATATCCCTTCCCGGGGTGTAGTAGTAATTAATGGTATATACACGGAAAAAAGAGGCGTGACAAGTATTATTGTGACACTGTTGGTAGAGGCTCCTGACTCATGACCCCGGATTCTGTGGGGGGTATTGCGCTATTTTGGGATATTTTCACGGTTTATGCTAGATTTTGTATCTTTCTTACCATTGTTAATGCTTTAAAAGTAAAGTGAGTGCTGGTAGCTCAATATTTTGAAAGGTTGGTCAGGCTGGCCTAGAAATGTGGTGGGCGCCATCACGACCGGGTTTGGGATCGTGACAAGTTGGTATCAGAGCATAGGTTATTAGGCCTCATGAGACTTGAGCCGGTTAGTAGAGTCTTGTGGATCGGTACGGGGACACCTGTACTTATCCTCGGGAGGCCGCGGACCTTTAGGAAACACTTCACATTTCTTGAACTCTGTCGTGCGATCTTGTTGTTCTGAGAAATGAACTTTTGTATTTTATTCTCTCACGAGGACCCGTGCTACCGGACGAGGTGGACTACCACCATTGCCACCAACTAGAGGCCGTAGTCCCAGCCGTGGTCGTGGTCGTGGTAGAGCAGCAGGGGCAGTGCCAGTAGACCCACTTGTTGCCCCTATTCAGGATCAGCCCCCAGTGGTTGAGGCTCCAGCAGCACCCGCTCAGGCACCGACAGTGCCTATTGTTATTCCTGGCCTTCGAGAGGCATTGGCCTAGATATTATCTATTTGTACTGGGTTGGCTCAGGCAGTTTCAGCTACTACTGCAGCAGCGTCATCTCAGACCGAGGGTGGTCAATAGACCCCCGCAGCTTGCACACCAGAGTAGGTTATGTAGGGACTTCAGACGCCAGACATAGTCCCAGCTCAGGTAGTTGCACCGGCTGCTCCAGTTGCGCCAGCCCAGCCCCAGGGTATGTTGTTACGGTGATGCCTAACGATGAGCATCGTCGGTTAAAGAGATTTGGAAGACTTCAGCCGCCTACATTTAGTGGTACTGAGGGCGAGAATGCCCAGGGATTCTTGGAAAAGTGTCAGAGGATGATACGTACAGCGGGGATTCTTGAGTCCAGTGGTGTGTTTTTTTACTACATTCCAGTTTTCAGGTCCAGCATTCATTTGGTGGGAGGAGTTTGAGAGGCGTAGGCCTGCAGGGGCAGCACCCCTTACGTGGCAGCAGTTTTCCACTCTCTTTTTAGATAAGTATGTGCCATAGTCCCGCAGAGAGGAGCTACGTCGCCAGTTTGATTTGCTAGTGTAGGGTGATATGACAGTGACTCAGTACGAGTTGAGGTATACTTAGTTGGCTAGACATGCTATTTGGATGATCCCGACAAATCGGGAGAGGATCGGGAGGACCATTGATGGCCTCAACTATTCTATTCGTATCTTGATGACCAGGGAGAGAAAGAGTAGGCAACATCTTTGAGGAGGTTGTGGATATGGCACACTAGATTGAGGTGGATCATCGTCGTGAGTGAGACGAGAGGGAGGCCAAGAGGCCTCGAGGTTCGGGCAGTTATAGTGGTGCTTTATCTAGGGGCCAAATTCATCAGGGCAGAGATTGTTCATCTAGACCTCCTCAGTCAGGTCGCCCAATGCATAGTGGAGCTTCTTTCGGCCGTGGTCGCCAGGGTTTTCAGTTGGGCCAGTCTTCACTCTGTGCCCTTCCAACTCAGAGTTTAGCACCTTCACCTTTAGCTTAGGGTTTATTTGCGGTGAGGGGTTCCTTTTAGTCCCCTTCTCCAGCGCCGGGCAGTTGTTTTGAGTGTGGCGAGTTTGGCCACATTAGGAGGTAGTGTCCTCGACTTCGCAAGGGTAGGTCTCAGTAGAGGGATCAGCCCTCCTCTTCAGCACCATCCCAGTCTATTAGGGGTAGGGGTCAGTCTTCTGGAGGTCGCCCTAGGAGTGAGGAACAATCGAGTGGTGGTCGGGAATGTTTCTATGCACTTCCAGATAGGAGAGATGTTATTTCTTCAAATGCAGTGATCATAGGTATTATTTCAGTTTGCCACAGAGATGCTTCTATTTTGTTTGATCCCGGGTCTACATATTCGTACGTGTCTTCTTATTTTGCTAATCATTTGGGTATGACCCGTAGTTGTCTTGCCTTGCCTGTGCATGTATCCACCCCAGTGGGTGATACGGTTGTTGTGGATCACGTTTATCGATCCTGTATTGTTTCTATTGGGGGTCTGGAGACCCGAGTGGATTTGCTATTGCTGGGTATGGTGGATTTCGATGTGATTTTTGGCATGGATTGGCTATCCCCGTGCCATGTTATTTTGGAATGTCATGCCAAGACAGTTACATTGGCTATTCCTGGTATTTTTCAGATTGAGTTGCGGGGTTCGACTGATTATGTCCCTAGCCATGTGATTTAATTCTGAAAGGCTTAGAGAATGGTTGAAAATGGGTGTTTATCGTATTTAGCATTTGTAAGGGATGTGGGAGCTGAGACTCCTAGTATTGATTATGTGCCCGTTGTGAGGGTCTTTCCGGATGTGTTCCCATCAGACCAATCAGGCATGCTGCCGGACAGGGATATCAATTTTGGTATTGATTTGCTGCCGGGCACTTAGCCCATTTTTATTCCTTCTTATTGTATGGCACCAGCTGAGTTGAAGGAATTGAAAGAACAGCTTCAAGAGCTCTTAGATAAGGGATTCATTCGCCCTAGTGTGTCACCGTGGGGTGCAACGGTGTTGTTTGTTAAGAAGAAAGATGGCTCAATAAGGATGCCTATAGATTATAGACCGCTGAACAAGGTAACAGTAAAGAACAAGTATCCCCTACCGTGCATTGATGATATATTTGATCAGCTCCACGAAGTGAGGGTGTTCTCGAAGATTGATCTTCGTTCAGGCTATCACCAGCTGAAGATTAGAGGGTCTGATATTATGATGACAGCCTTCAGGACGAGGTATGGGCACTATGAGTTTCTTGTGATGTCTTTTGGGCTAACCACTGCCCCAGCCGCGTTCATGCATAAGATGAACAGTGTATTTCGGCCATATTTGGACTCCTTCGTGATTGTGTTCATAGATGATATCCTGTTGTACTCTCGTAGCTAGGAGGAGCATGCTCAGCATCTTAGAGTTGTATTGCAGAGGTTGAGGGAGGAGAAGTTGTATGTGAAGTTCTCCAAGTGCGAGTTTTGGCTTGAGTCTATAGCTTTTCTAGGTCATGTGGTGTCTTGTGATAGTATCCAGGTTGACCCAAAGAAGATAGAGGCGGTGCAGAGTTGGCCTAGACCGTCCTCAGCTACAAAAATCCGGAGTTTCCTTGATTTGGCAGGATATTATCACCGGTTTGTCCAGGGATTTTCATCCATTTCTTCTTCTTTGACCAGATTGATAGAGAAGGGTGCACCATTCATGTGGTCGGATGAGTGCGAGGAGAGCTTTCGAAAGCTCAAGACAACTTTGACCATAGCTCCAGTGTTAGCCTTACCATCATCTTCAGGTCCATATAACATATATTGTGATGCCTCGAGAGTGCGGGATAGGTTGTGTATTAATGCAGGAGGGTAGAGTTATTGCTTATGTTTCTCGTCAGTTGAAGCCTCGTGAGAAGAACTACCCTGTTCATGATTTGGAGTTAGCTGCCATAGTTCATGCCTTGAAGATTTGGAGGCACTATTTGTTCGGCGTGTCCTGTGAGGTGTATATTGATCATCGTAGTCTCTAGCATTTGTTCAAATAGAAGGACCTTAATTTGAGGCAGCGGAGGTGGCTTTAGTTTCTCAAGGATTATGACATTACTATTCTCTATCATCCGGGGAAGGCCAATGTAGTGGCCGATGCTTTGAGCCGAAAGGAGGTTAGTGTGGGCAGCTTGGTGTATATTCCAGTTGGGGAGAGACCCTTTGCATGTGATGTTGAGGCGTTGGCAAATCGGCTAGTGAGGTTGGATATTTCAGAGCCTAGTAGGGTGTTGGCTTGCGTTGTTTCTCGGTCTTCCTTATATGATCGCATTAGTGAACGCCAGTATGATGATCCACACTTACTTGTCCTTAAGGACAGAGTTCAACATGATGATGCCAGGGAGGTTACTATTGATAGTGATGGTGTATTGAGTATGCAAGGCCGGATTTATATGCCCAATGTCGATGATCTTCGAGAGTTGATTCTAGCGAAGGCCCATAGCTTGCGGTATTCTATCCATCCGGGTGCCACAAAAATATATTAGGACTTGAGGTAGCACTACTGGTAGAGGCGGATGAAGAAAGATATTGTTGACTATGTGTCTAGATGCCTCACTTGCCAGCATGTGAAGTCAGAGCACTAGCATCCGGGTAGGTTGCTACAACAGATTGGGATCCCCGAGTGGAAATGGGAGCGGATCACTATGGACTTTGTTAGTGGACTCCCTCAGACAGCGAGGAAGTTTGATTCAGTTTGGGTGATTGTAGATAGGTTGACCAAGTCAGCTCACTTCATTCCTGTGTATACTACATACTCCTCAGAGCGGTTAGCTGAGATATTCATTCCGGAGATCGTTAGATTGCATGGAATCCCAGTTTCTATTATATCAGACAGAGGTACACAGTTTACCTCACAATTCTGGAGGACATTTCAGCGGGAGTTGGGCTCCCAGGTTGAGTTGAGCACTGCATTCCATCCTCAGACGGACGGGCAGTCCAAGCGTACTATTCAAATCTTGGAGGATATGTTAAGAACTTGTGTTATTGACTTTGGTGGTTCGTGGGCTGATTACTTGCCTCTCGCAGAGTTTGCCTATAATAACAACTACCAATCCAGTATTTAGATGGCGCCGTATGAGGCTTTATATGGGAGACGGTGTAGATCTCCAGTTGGTTGGTTTGAGCTCATTGGGACAAAGTTGGCCCAGGATGCATTGGACAAGGTGAAGGTGATTCGGGAGAGACTTCGCACAGCTCAGTCGCACCAGAAGAGTTATACGGACCAGAAGGTCCGGGATGTGTCTTATTCAGTGGGTGAGAAGGTCTTGCTGAAGGTTTTGCCTATGAATGGCGTCATGAGGTTTGGGAAGAAAGGAAAGCTCAGTCCGTGATTCATTGGACCATTTGAGATTCTCGAGAGGATTGGAGAGGTGGCCTATATGCTTGCTTTGCCACCCAATATATCGGGAGTTCATCAAGTATTTCACGTATCTATGCGCTGGAAGTATGTTGGCGACCCATCGCATGTGTTGGATTTCAGTACTATTCAGCTTGATGATGACTTGACATATGATGTGGAGCCTATAACTATATTGGGTCGTCAGGTGAGGAGATTGAGGTCCAAGGATATTGCATCGGTGAAGGTTCAGTGGAGAGGTCGGCTCATGGAGGAGGCCACTTGGGAGACCGAGCAGGAGATGCGGAGGAGATATCCTCACTTATTTGAGTCTCCATGTATGTTTCCTGACCCGCTCGAGGATGAGCGTTTGCTTAAGTTGGGGAGAATGTGACGACCCGGCCCATCGTCGCAAGAGTTACCGCCCCGTTTTTCCCTCATTATGTTATTTCATGTTCTGTATCAGTATTAGAGTCTATCGGACGAATTTGGATTGAATCTGGTTGAAAATAAGGCATATAGCCTCTTAGAATGGAGTTTGTTTCAGAAAAGTCAACTTGAAGTTGACTATGTGGTTTGAGAGCTCGATGTGGAATTTAGTGGTTCGGTTAGCTTCGGGAGATGATTTGTGACTTAGGAGAGCGATCATAATTGAATTTGGACGTCTGGTGTAGAAATAGGCTTGAATTGGCAAAGTTAGAATTTTGGCAGAATCCGGTTGATAGGAGAGATTTTGTTCCGGGGATCGGAATGGAATTCCGACAGTTTTAGTAGCTTCGTTAGGTGATTTTGGACATGTATGCAAATTTTCAGGTCATTCGGACATCGTTTGGTTGGGTTTTTGTTGGAATATAGGTTTCGGAAGTTTTGGTTGAAACTTAGGCTTGAATCCGCCTTGATTTGATGATTTTTGTGTTTAATGATGTGTTTTTGTGATTGGAACAAGTTCATACCGTGTTTTGGAGTAGGTTGGTGATTTTGGTTGAGGTCCCGGGGGCCTCGGGGGTGATTCCAGGGGTCAAACCGACCATTTTTTATGAAGAACACAACATAATTGCTGTCATAAAATTGCAGGATTTTTGTTCTCTGCGATCGCAAGGGTTCTCCTGCGATCACGCAAAAGGATTTTTGGGAGGCTTCATTTTGTTCTCTGTGATCGCAGGAATGGGTATGTGATCGCGTAGTTGGTCGAGGTTGTTATCTACGATCGCAGACAAGGTGATGCGATCGCGTATTGTGGACTTTTCAAGCAGTGCGATCGCGTAAGTCAATTTGGAGACTAGTGGTTTTTGTTATACATCGCGATCGCGGGCAGGAGGTCACGATCGCGTAAGAGGATTTTAGGTCGGGCAGAATCAGTTTAATAACATTTCAGACGCGAGGGTTTCCCATTTCTACCATTGTTGGGCAAGTTTTGAAGCTGGGGGACAAGGGATTAAGAGTCTTCCACCTAGATTTCGATTGGAGGTAAGATTTATGGTCTAATTACGTAATTTTTTCCTAGACTCTTCATCTATATCACGGATAATTGGAGGAATTAAGGTGTAAAATGGGGTTTTGCTTGAAGCCTAAGAAAAATAGTAAATCGATGATTTGAAGGGGCAAATGAACTCTGATTTTGATAAATTTTATATGTATGGACTCTTGGCGAGAAGAGGATTCTGAAAATGTGTGTTTTGTAATTTTTAGAGAAGCGGGCCCGGGGGTCGGGTTTTGGCAACTTCATGTTTTTGGGTGTAATTCGAGTTGTTTCGAATGGGTTATGTTCCTTTAGCCTATTTTGATGTATTCCTATTGGTTTTTATCAGATTCTGCACCTTTGGAGGCCGATTTTCGTGGCAAGGGCATTGTGGACTAGTTTTGAGCCAATTCGGGGTGAGTAATGGGTATGGATGTTGACTGAGGGTTTGAAATCCTGGTATATCACTATGTGATGTTGTATTGAGGCGAGACACGTACTCTACTATGAGTACGGGGTCGATTGTGATTGGGACTATGGCATAGTCCGATTTAGCATTATACTGTGATGTTGGCTGTAAATGAGCCGGTAAACCTCCTACTTGGATGGTTGTGGATATTTTTGGGCTGTGAGCCAGTTATTTGGATCCCGTGAGGATCGTTATCATTGCTTCTATGATTATAGCATGTTATCATGATATCAGTCCTGAGCTAAACACTGTCTAAAATGATTTTCCAAACTTTGGTATTTCTGAACACTGGTTTCTACTATTACTGCTAAAAAGGATTTCAAAATGATATTTACTGTGCCTGTGAGGCTTGCATTGCATGTAGATGGATTGGTAGTGGATCGGGCTGCGCGCCGCAGCGTATTACTGATATTGCGCTTGGGCTATAGGAGCCCCTCCGGAGTCTAACCCCCACAGTGAGCGCGGGTAGCCAAATGGATCGGGCTACGCGCCATAGCGGTCATGTTCATGCATTAACATTGCATTTAGACATATCTGTTGTACTGTCTTAGCTGTCATTGCTTTATCAGATATTTATACTGCTGAAAAGGGATAAAAGAGGTATTATATAGCTTTGCTGAGTGGTTTATTGGGTATTTTACCTTCAATGTCTTTATCCGTGCTTATTACAACTGAGTTGGAAGTACTCATCATTAATGATAACAACAATAACCGCGAAAGTATAATTTTTAAGTCTTAATAAATACAGAGCAATAAGTGAAATCCTCTACCAAAGATTTGGTGTCACATACTCACGAACCACTAAGAAAAAACTAAATACAATGGTCTGAAAGAAATATAACGACTTGTGAGTACGTGATTTTTGCTCCAAGCAATTAATTTCAAAATAAAAATATAAAAATGATTTTTGTTTGCAATTGTTTTGATTAGTGTGTACAAAATACCAAGTGCTTGTTTTTAATTGTAAAAAAATAAAAATGAAGGGAATTTGAATTGAAATACAAAAGGGAAATTAATAAAAAAAACTTATCACAAAAATATAAGGTAAATACTAGGAAATCAGAAAATCAAAACTTTTGAAAATAAAAGAAAATACATCAGTGTAAAATGTATACAAGGAAAATAAGTATAAAATACAAAGAAAAATACAAGAAATTAAATAAAAACAATTCAAAAATAACAAATACAAAATACAATATAAAGATAAAACAATTGGGCCAAAATACAAAATTCTCAGCCCAAATGCATAACACAGATCCGGCCCAGACTAATTAAGCCGGTCTGCCCAGATATAGGACCCAACGACGCCGTATAGCACTAAATAATCTGGCCCGTTGATGATTTAAATCAAACGGACCAAGTAAGGCGGTGGCTGTATTAACAAAATGACACCGTATAAAGAATTAATCACAACCGTCCATCACACTTAATCAAATGGACGAGACTAGTGTATCATTTAACCAAACGATGTAGTCTAAGGAATTAAATCATTACCGTTCAAACATCCAATCTAACAGACCAAAGGAAAGGCCTCACTAAACCAAACGGCAACGTTTTGAGTACAAAAGATCCGGACCATTCATCTAACTAAATCCAACGGTTTGATTCAATTCCGGTATTGAGGAACTTTGTCGAATGCGTTTCTTGTGGCCGAGCTTGAGGCTATATATGTTTATTGTAATGAGACACTTGACTCGATGCACATTTCTTTTTGCGAGAGTTTTGTGTGGATCGGGTGTGTCACGACCCAAACCCTGGTCGTGATGGTGCCCAACACTATGCTAGGCAAGCCCGACCATATTATCCCTTAAACCAGCCAATTATTAAATAAATTAAACTTAAACAGTAAATAATCATATCAGGTGATAACCGAAACGTAAAACATACAAAATACGGTCCCAAACATATCGTGGTGTCACGAGACTGAGCCTCTATAGAATAGCATCCTAATACAACCAAGTCTAGGCAAATAGGAAATCAACAAGATGATAAAGAAGGAGAAAACAAGCTCTGCGGACGCTGGCAGGCTACCTCGTAATCTCCGCAAAAGTAGACAAGGATCAGCAGCTACAATGTCTCAACTGCTCTCGGGCACCTGTGGATCTGCACAGAAAGTGCAGGGGAGTGGGGTGAGTATATTTCAACTCGGTGAGTAACAATAATAAATAATAACTGAAGGTAAGAACTCCTGTGCTATCACTTAGCAGTTCTAAGGCAACCCTCACAGGTACGTCATCACTATAGTAGTACTCTAACCTCCAATCCACGTTTATCTGTACAAGATTCTACACTGATCCAATCTTCACTCGTACCGCTACGGGGTACATCCAACTCAATGTATGTAGATATATACATATGGCTATAATATATAAGTATTTAGGTATGTATATGGATATGAATACGTATAAAGCTACGGCGTGCAGCCTGTTCCAATATATATACCGCTGAGGTGCGCAACCCGCTCCATTTAACGTCGACGGTGCTCGCTGGGGGTGTATACGGACTTCGGAGGGGCTCCCTAGGCCCAAACGCTATGATACTGCGGCGTGCAGCACGATCCACACATATATTACTGCGGCGTGCAGTCCGATCCAATATATATATGTATATATCTCTATACTGCTGCGGCGTGCAGCCCGATCCCATAATATACACCAGTGCTCACTGAGAATGTGTGCGGACTCAAACTCCGAAGGGGCTCCTACAGCCCAAGCGCAATAATACTGCGGCGTGCAGTCCGTACCACATGTATATTACATGTATATTACTGCAGCGTGCAGTCCGATCCAATATATATACTGCTGCGGCATGCAGCCCGATCCAATGTAGGTATATATATATAATACCTCATAATGGGTCCTCGACCCTATCCCAATCAATATATGCTTGGCCTCTCAGGCCCAATATAATATATCACAGTGGGTCCTAGACCCTGTCTCAGTCAATATAGACTTGGCCTTTCAGGCCCACTCAGCTAGAACAGGGAATTCCACCCTAGATAATCTCTCTCAATGTACACATCTAGTACAGGCTCATATTATGCTATGCAGCTAGAGCCATGGCTGAGTGTATATTTCCAACACAATGTAAAGGTCACCTAGCTCTATAGGTTCCCTAATGCTCTACGGATCGGCACGAGGCCCCAAACATGGCTATTAGCCCAATGGTACAGTTATAACCTCATTAACAGTTGTACAACACAGTATTCTATTAGCCGGGAAGGACTAAGTCCGAATCCCCTATCACAATGTCACCACGCCCGTCATATAACGTGTGTCTCATCTCAATATAGCACTGTGAAGTGCTAGTACGGGGTTTCAAACCCTCGGTACATTGTTTACTACTACCACTCACCTCGAACCGGTAGAAGCTTCAATCCGCCTTGCGCTTGCCTCGCAAATCAATCTCATCGGGTGCCAAATCTGCTCAAAATCATAGAGAATGCATCAATATACGCTAATTTCACGAAATTCATTCGAAATAACCCAATTTATACCAAAACCCACAAGTTGTCAAAACCCGACTTTTGGTGCGCTTCTCGAAAAATTATAAAAGTTACATATTCGGAATCCTCATCTCGATACGAGTCTAGGCATACAAAATTTACCAAAATCGGACTCCATTTGCCCACTCAAATCAGTGTTTTTCTTAAATTTAGGCCTAGGGCTCAAACCCACCTTAAATCTTCCATTTACAGGGATTTAACCAAGGATTTCATGTTAAAATGATGTAATTAAGCCACAAAACTTACCTCCAACGAATCCCCGATGAATTACCAGCAATTCCCTTGAGTTTCTCTCTCTAGAACTCAAAAATGGCGTTTTTGGGTATTAAACCCGCGACTGGTTCTGTTCTGAACTTAACTTCACTGCCAACCTCTTTTCTTCATCGCGTTCGCGACGCCTCTCACGCGAACGCGATGCCTTTTTCCTCTTCTTCATCGTGAACGCGACACTCTCTCATGCGTCCGCGAAGATCAACTCCTCAGCCTCCTGACTTTTACTCTACGCGAACGCGGCGTGAAGTCACGCGTCCGCGATGCCTTACCTTTTCCTCTTACGCGAACGCGACCCACCCATCGCGAACGCAATGGCCAACTGGCCCCAACCTTCGCGAATGCGGCATTGCCCTCGCGAACGCGATGCCTTACTGAACCTGGCCTTCGCGAACGCGGAACCTTCCTTCGCGAACGCGAAGGCTTATTTTATGCCCAGTGATCTGCAGATTTCAGCAGACCATTTCATGCTTCCAAATGCCGGATGATGGTCCGGATTCACCCCGAGGCCCCCGGGACCCCAACGAAAACCACCAACATACCCCAAAACACGATACGAACTTGTTCCAATCATAAAAACACCATCCTAAACATCAAAATCACCAATTACACACGGATTCAAGCCTAAATTTCTTAAAAACTTCCGAATTACACATTCGATCAAAAACCCCGACCAAACGACGTCCGAATGACCTGAAATTTTGCAGGCACATCCAAAATCACCTAACGGAGCTACTGCAACTATCGGAATTCCATTCCGACCCCCGGATCAAAATCTCACCTACCGTTCGGATTTCGCCAAAATTCAACCTTAGCCAATTCAAGCCTATTTCTACACCGGGCCTCCAAATTCAATTCCGATCGCTCCCCTAAGTCACAAATCACCTCCCGGAACTAACCAAATCATCAGAATCCGATTCCGAGCTCTCTAACCAAATAGTCAACTCCGGGTTGACTTTCCTTATTCAAGTTTCCTCCAAAAAGGCTATATGCCTCATTTTCAATCCAATTCACTCCTAACTCCCCCGATAGACTCTAACACCGATATAAAAGCATGAATTATGTAATTACAACATAACGGGGTGGTAATTCCCGTGACGACGGGCCGGGTCGTCACATTCTCCCCCTCTTAAGCAAACGCTCGTCCTCGAGCGGGTCAAGAAACATACCTGAAGTCTCAAATAGCTGAGGGTATCTGCTCCGCATCTCCTGCTCAACCTCCCGAGTAGCCTCCTCTACGGGTCGACCTCTCCACTGAACCTTAACTGATGCAATCTCCTTCGACCTCAACTTCCTTACTTGGCGACCCAAAATAGCAATAGGCTCCACATCATAGGATAGATCACCATCAAGCTGAATGGTGCTGAAGTCTAATACATGGGACGGATCTCCGATGTACTTCCGGAGCATAGACACATGGAATACTGGATGAACGCTGGATAAGCTGGGTGGCAAGGCTAACTCATATGCCACCTCTCCAACTCTCCTGAGTATCTCAAAAGGCCCAATGTACCTGGGACTCAACTTCCCTTTCCTCCCGAACCTCATGACACCCTTCGTGGGTGAAACCTTCAGCAATACTCTATCACCAACCATGAAAGACAACTCTCGAACCCTACGGTCTGCATAACTCTTCTGGCGAGACTGTGTTGTGCGAAGCCTCTCCTGGATCAACTTTGCTCTATCCGGAGCATCCTGAACTAACTCAGTCCCTATCAATCTATCCTCACCAGGCTTAAACCATCCGACGAGAGATCTACACCGTCTGCCATACAATGCCTCGTACGGGGCCATCTGAATACTCGACTGGTAGCTGTTGTTGTAGGCAAACTCAGCAAGTGGTAAGAATTCATCCCACGAACCACCAAAGTCAATCACACATGCTCGCAACATATCCTCCGGGATCTGAATAGTACGCTCAGACTGCCCGTCTGTCTGGGGGTGAAATGCTGTACTCAACTCAACCCTCGTACCCATCTCTCGCTGAAATGCTCTCCAAAATTGAGAAGTGAACTGAGTGCCTCTGTCAGATATAATAGACACTGGGACCCCATGCAACCCGACAATCTCCCGAATAAAGATCGCTGCCAACCGCTCCGATGAGTAAGTAGTACTAACTGGGATGAAATGTGCGGACTTAGTCAGCCGATCAACAATCACTCATACAGAATCAAACTTCCTCACTGTCCGAGGGAGTCCAGTAACGAAGTCCATGGTGATCCTCTCCCATTTCCACTCGGGAATAACCATACGCTGAAGAACACCGCCCGGTCTCTGATGCTCATATTTGACCTGCTGGCAATTGAGGCACTTAGCTACATGCCTAACAATATCCATCTTCATTCTCCTCCACCGGTAGTGCTGTCTCAAGTCTTGGTACATCTTTGCGGCACCTGGGTGAATAGAGTACCGCGAACTGTGTGCCTCTTCAAGTATCAACTCCCGCAAACCATCAACATTGGGCACACATATACGGCCCTGCATTCTCAAAACACCATCACTGTCGATAGTCACATCTCTAACATCATTATGCTGCACTTTGTCCTTAAGGACAAGCAAATGTGGGTCATCATACTGTCGCTCCCTGATGCGATCATATAAGGAAGATCGAGAAACAACACAAGCCAACACCCGACTCGGCTCCGAAATATCTAATCTCACTAGCCGATTGGCTAGAGCATGAACATCATAAGCAAATGGCCTCTCCCCAACTGGGATGAAAGCTAGGCTGCCCATGCTAACCGCCTTCCGACTCAAGGCATCGGCCACCACATTGGCCTTCCCGGGATGATATAAAATAGTGATATCATAGTCCTTAAGCAACTCCAACCACCTCCGCTGTCTCAAATTAAGGTCCTTCTGTCTGAATAAGTGCTGAAGGCTGCGATGATCCGTGAACACCTCACGGGAGACACCATACAGGTAATGCCTCCAAATCTTCAAAGCATGAACTATGGCTGCTAGCTCCAAATCATGAACAGGGTAGTTCTTCTCGTGGGGCTTCAACCGACGAGAAGCATAAGCAATGACCCTACCCTCCTGCATCAACACACAACCAATGCCCACTCCTGAGGCATCACAATATACAGTATAAGAATCTGAAGCTGTCGGTAGAATCAAGACTGGTGCTGTGGTCAGTGCTGTCTTGAGCTTCTGAAAGCTCTCCTCGCACTCCTCGGACCATAAGAAAGGAACACCCTTCCGAGTCAATCTAGTCAAGGGTGAAGCAATAGAAGAGAACCCCTGAACAAATCGGCGATAATACCCTGCCAATCCCAGAAAGCTACGGATCTCAGTAACTGAGGTCGGTCTGGGCCAATTCTGCACTGCCTCGACCTTCCTCGGATCTACATGAATACCATCACGGGACACCACGTGCCCTAAGAATGCCACGGACTCAAGCCAGAACTCACATTTGGAGAACTTGGCATACAGTTTCTCCTCTCTCAATCTCTGCAACACAGTACTCAAGTGCCGAGCATGCTCCTCCTGGCTACGAGAGTAGACTAGTATGTCATCAATGAATACGATCACAAATGAATCAAGATACGGCCTGAATACACTGTTCATCAGATGCATAAATGCTGCTGGGGCGTTGGTTAGCCCAAAAGACATCACAAGGAACTCATAGTGACCATATCTGGTCCTGAATGCAGTCTTCATAATGTCAGACTCTCTAATCTTCAGCTGATGGTAGCCTGAACGAAGATCAATCTTCGAGAACACCCTAGCTCCCCGGAGCTGATCAAATAAATCATCAATACGAGGAAGAGGATACTTATTCTTCACTGTTACTTTGTTTATCTGCCTGTAGTCAATACACATCCTCATGGATCCGTCCTTCTTCTTAACAAACGGGACCGGTGCACCCCACGGCGACACACTCGGCCGAATGAACCCCTTATCTAGGAGTTCCTGAAGCTGCTCCTTCAATTCCTTCAACTCAGCTGGTGCCATCCGATACGGAGGAATAGAAATAGGCTGAGTGCCTGGCACCAAATCGATACCAAAATCAATATCCCTGTCCGGCGGCATGCCCGGCAGGTCTGAGGGAAACACATCAGGAAAGTCTCGCACAATGGGAACAGAATCAATACTGGGAGTCTGGGCCTCGACCTCCCGCACAAATGCTAAATAAGAGAGACATCCCTTCCCAACCATTCGTTGGGCCTTGAGGAAAGATATTACCCTGCTAGGTACATACTCGGTCGTGCCTCGCCACTCGATCCTCTGAATGCCCGGCATAGCCAAAGTGACTGTCTTAGCATGACAGTCCAGAATAGCATGACATGGAGATAGCCGGTCCATGCCCAATATAACATCAAAATCAATCATGCTGAGAAGCAACAGGTCTACTCGGGTCTCCAGGACCTCCAATAGTGACCAAACAGGACCGGTATACGTGGTCCACAACAATAGTATCCCCTACCGGGGTAGATACATGCGCTGGCAGCTCAAGACTCCCTCGGGTCGTGCCCAAATGAGGAGCAAAATATGTAGACACATAAGAATAAGTAGAACCGGGATCAAACAATACTGAGGCATCTGTGTGGCAGACTGAAATAATACCTGTAATGACATCATCAGAAGCAACAGCCTCAGATCGGCCCTGAAAAGCATAGCATCTAGCCTGACCGCCTGATCGGCCTCCCCCTCGAGAGCGACCCCTAGCTGTCTGACCCTCACCCCTAGCTGGCGGGGCGGGTGCTGAAGTAGAATGACCAGATGACGAGGGCTGCCCCCTCTGCTGATAAGATCCGGAAACAAGACGGGGACACTCCCTACGGTGGTGCCCAAACTCTCCGCACTCGTAGCAACTCCCCGGTGCTGGGTACTGAGACTGATAAGGACCTCTGGCGCTGGAGTGGCCGGCTGATGAACTAGGCCGAGATGAACCCTGAGCGGATGGGGCCTGTGAAGAACTCTGAGCTGGCATGGCACTGAGAGCTGGCTGGCTCTGGTGCGAACCCTGATAATCCTGTCTAGGAGACCATCTGCGACGATCTGAGTGACCCGACTGCGAAGACCTGAAAGAGCGACCTCGGCTCTGCTGACTCTGGCCTCTGGTCCGAGTGCCACTGGAACTAGCTGCTCCTCGAGGCCTCTTGGCCTCCCTCTCATCCCGCTCCCTGCGACGATCTGTCTCTATGTCGCGAGCAATATCCACAGCATCCTCAAATGTACGACTCAAAACCCTCTCCCGAGTCATCAGAATACGAATGGTATAAATGAGGCCGTCCACGAAGCGCCCAATCCTCTCTCTGTCGGAATGAACCAACCACGGTGCATATCGGGACAACTCTGTAAACCTGATCTCATACTCTGACACTGACATGTCCCCCTGACGGAGACCCTCAAACTGCCTACGCATCTCCTCTCTCTGAGATCGAGGCACCCATTTCTCCAAGAACATAGTGGAGAACTCCGGCCATGATAGTGGTGCTGCTCCGGCTGGCCTGCGGCGCTCATAAGCCTCCCACCAAGCGAAGGCTGGTCCCTGAAACTGAAAGGTAGTGAAAGATACCCCACTGGACTCCAATATCCATGCCGTACGAAGCATCCGACGGCACTTATCCAGAAAACCTTGGGCGTCCTCGCCCGGAGCACCAGTGAACACTGGAGGAGATAACCTGGTGAACCTCTCGAGACGACGCTGCTCATCGTCTGTCATAGCTGGGACCCTGTCCCCCTGAATCCGATCTGCTGGCTGAACCGGAACCACGAGGCTGAGCTGGAGGAGCCTGCGGTGTACTGTAAGCCTGCCGCTGCTGGCTCTGGAGTGCGTACTGCGGGGGTCTGATGACCACCCCCGATCCCCGATGCAGCTGCTGCGGTAGTAACTGAAACCGCCTGTGCTAGGCCAGTGCAGACTGCTAGTATCTGAGCCAGGGTCTCCTGTAGACCCGGAATAACAATGGGCACAGCTGGTGCCTGATCTGGTGCTGCTGGCACCTCTGCAACTGGGGGCTGTGGGTCAGCTGGCACTGCCTCGGCTGCCCTAACTCCGCCACGACCACGACCGCGTCCACGGCCTCTAGCAGGTGGTAGTGGTGGTCGTCCTCCACGTCCGGATGATCGAGTTCTCGCCATCTGCGAGAGAATAGAATGTCAAAGTTCGGTTCAAGTCAAAAGTAATCGCACGACAAGAATTCCAAGAATTGAAACTTTTCCTAAAAAGGTTTGCAGCCTCCCGAGGATAAGTACAGGCGTCCCCGCACCGATCCACGAGACTCTACCAACCGGCTCATGACTCGCGAGACCTGTTAACCTAGGCTATGATACCAACTTGTCACGACCCAAACCCTGGTCGTGATGGCGCCCAACACAATGCTAGGCAAGCCCGACCATATTATCCCTTAAACCAGCCAATTATTAATCAAATTAAACTTAAACAGTAAATGATCATATCAGGTGATAAACGAAATGTAAAACATACAAAATACGGTCCCAACCATATCGTGGTGTCACGAGACTGAGCCTCTACAGAATAGCATCCTAATACAACCAAGTCTAGGCAAATAGGAAATCAACAAGATGATAAAGAAGGAGAAAACAAGCTCGGCGGACGCTGGCAACTACCTCGTAATCTCCGCAAAAGTAGACAAGGATCAGCAGCTACAATGTCTCAACTACTCTCGGGCACCTGTGGATCTGCAGAGAAAGTGCAGGGGAGTGGGGTGAGTATATTTCAACTCGGTGAGTAACAATAATAAATAATAACTGAAAGTAAGAACTCCTGTCCTATCACTTAGCAGTTCTAAGGCAACCCTCACAGGAACGTCATCACTATAGTAAGTACTCTGATCTCCAATCCACGTTTATCTCTACAAGATTCTTACGCTGATCCAACCCTCACTCGTACCCCTACGGTGTACGGCCATCTCAACATATAAAGACACATACCTATGTCTATAATGTATAAGTATTTAAGTAGATAATAGGATATGATTAAGTATAATGCTGCGGCGTGCAGCCCGCTCCAATACATATATCGCTGCGGGGCGTAGCCCGCTCCATTTAACATCGACGGCGCTCACTAGGGGTGTATACAGACTTCGGAAGGGCTCCCTAGGCCCAAGCACTATAATACTGCGGCGTGCGGCACGATCCACACAAATATTACTGCGGCGTGCAGTCCGATCCAATATATATATGTATATATCTCTATACTGCTGCGGCATGCAGCCCGATCCCATCATATACACCAGTGCTCACTGAGAATGTGTGCAGACTCAGACTCCGAAGGGGCTCCTACAGCCCAAGCGCAATAATACTGCGGCGTGCGGTCCGTCCCACATGTATGTTATATGTATATTACATGCATAATACTGCGGCGTGCAGTCCGATCCAATATATATACTGCTGCGGCGTGCAGCCCGATTCAATATAGGTATATATATATAATACCTCATAATGGGTCCTCGACCCTATCCCAGTCAATATGTGCTTGGCCTCTCAGGCCCAATATAATATATCACAGTGGGTCCTGGACCCTGTCTCAGTCAATATAGACTTGGCCTTTCAGGCCCACTCGGCTAGAACAAGGAATTCCACCCTAGATAATCTCTCTCAATGTACACATCTAGTACGGGCTCATATTATGCTATACAGCTAGAGCTACGGCTGAGTGTATGTTTCCAACATGATATAAGGGTCACCTAGCTCTATAGGTTCCCTAATGCTCTACAGATCGGCACAAGGCCCCAAACATGGCTTTTAGCCCTATTGTACGGTTATAATATCAGTAATAGTCTTACAACACAGTATTCTATTAGCCGGGAAGGACTAAGTCCGAACCCCCAATCACAATGTCACCACACTTGTCATAGAACGCGTGTCTCATCTCAATATAGCATTGTGAAGTGCTAGTACGGGGTTTCAAACCCTCGGTACATTGTTTACTACTACCACTCACCTCGAACCGGTAGAAGCTTCAATCCGCCTTGCGCTTGCCTCGCAAATCAATCTCCTCGGGTGCCAAATCTGCTCAAAATCATAGAGAATGCATCAATATACGCTAATTTCACGAAATTCATTCGAAATAACCCAATTTATATCAAAACCCACAAGTTGTCAAAACCCGACTTTTGGTACACTTGTCGAAAAATTACAAAAATCATATATTCGGAATCCTCATCTCGATACGAGTCTAGGCATACAAAATTTACCAAAATCGGACTCCATTTGCCCACTCAAATCGGTGTTTTTCTTAAATTTAGGCCTAGGGCTCAAACCCACCTTTAATCTTCCATTTACAGAAATTTAACCCATGATTTCATGTTAAAATGATGTAATTAAGCCACAAAACTTACCTCCAACGAATCCCCGATGAATTACCAGCAATTCCCGTGAGTTTCTCTCTCTAGAACTCAAAAATGGCATTTTTGGGTATTAAACCCGCGACTGGTTCTGTTCTGAACTTAACTTCACTGCCAGCCTCTTTTCTTCATCGCGTTCGCGACGCCTCTCACGCGAACGCGATGCCTTTTTCCTCTTCTTCATCGCGAACGCGGCACGCTCTCACGCGTCCGCGAAGATCAATTCCTCAGCCTCCTGACTTTTACTCTACGCGAACGCGACGTGAAGTCACGCGTCCGCGATGCCTTACCTTTTTCCTCTTACGCGAACGCGACCCACCCATCGCGAACGCGATGGCCAACTGGCCTCAACCTTCGCGAACGCGGCATTGCCCTCGCGAACGCGATGCCTTACTGAACCTGGCCTTCGCGAACGCGGAACCTTCCTTCGCGAATGCGAAGGCTTATTTTATGCCCAGTGATGTGCAGATTTCAGGAGACCATTTCATGCTTCCAAATGCCGGATGATGGTCCGGATTCACCCCGAGGCCCCCGGGACCCCAACGAAAACCACCAACATACCCCAAAACACGATACGAACTTGTTCCAATCATAAAAACACCATCCTAAACATCAAAATCACCAATTACACACGGATTCAAGCCTAAATTTCTTAAAAACTTCCGAATTACACATTCGATCAAAAACCCGACCAAACGACGTCCGAATGACCTGAAATTTTGCAGGCACATCCAAAATCACCTAACGGAGCTACTGCAACTGTCGGAATTCCATTCCGACCCCGGATCAAAATCTCACCTACCGTTCGGATTTCGCCAAAATTCAACCTTAGCCAATTCAAGCCTATTTCTACACGGACCTCCAAATTCAATTCCGATCGCTCCCCTGAGTCACAAATCACCTCCCGGAACTAACCACATCAACATGATCTGATTCCGAGCCCTTTAACTAAATAGTCAACTCCAGGTTGACTTTCCTAATTCAAGTTTCCTTCAAAAAGGCTATATGCCTCATTTTCAATTCAATTCACTCCTAACTTCCCCGATAGACTCTAACACCGATATAAAAGCATGAATTATGTAATTACAACACAACGGGGTGGTAATTCCCGTGACGACGGGCCGTGTCGTCACATTCTCCCCCTCTTAAGCAAACGCTCGTCCTCAAGCAGGTCAAGAAACATACCTGCCGGCGACAACCAATGTATGAACCAGACCCCCATTTTAACACCATATGACCTTCTTGAGATGATCTATCACCCCACCATAACCATATACCTCAAATATTACCCAACCCATCGAATATTAGAAAAAGTCTCGCCGGAACCCTACTCCAACAAGCACCCAAAACCAAAAATCCTTCAAAAACTTACCCCAAGTCGCCAAACACCCCTCACATACTCAAATCAGACTCCCAAGAGCTGTTTGGGAGATCTGTCATCTAAGAGACCCTAAGTCTCTAAAAGGCTAAAAAATCAAGAAAGAAGAAAGAAAATGAAAGAAAGAAGAAAGAAAGAAGAAAGAAAGAAGAAAAAAAAGAAAGAAAAAGGAAAAAGAAAGAAAAGGACAAAGCCTACAGCTAAGTACCCTAAACCTATTTCTGTTTAGTATCTTTTTGTGTTCTTATCTGTTTAGAACTTTAATCTGTTTTAAAATCCCTATGCATGTTAAAGTAATTAAAAGCCATGAATCCATCTTTGTGCTATACTTTGCTCTTCTGTGTTCATACTTGTTAAACCTGAGCTTATTACATGTAGGCGTGAAATGGATTAAGTATATTCTTAAGTTCTGATATTAGCTATCTGTAAATCATGTGTTGTTAGTTAGTTTTATGTTATTGTTCAATATATCCTGTCTCGACTAGGGTTTTGATTAGTTGGAATTCAACCATTATCAATTTGTCTCTCTGAGTTCTGATTAATTTGAAAGTTATTCGTAATTAGGGCTATTTGTGCAAAATAACATAAATATGGCTATATTTGCAATATGATTTGTATGTTGATTTCTTCTGAACTTCTGAGTGCTTATATACACTTAGGTTATATGTGTAAATATCTATTGTGGTTATGTTTGTAACATAGTATGAGTCTTTGGTTAGTTGCTATCTTTGCAATAGTGGTTAATTTTGGAAAGGTTATATAGTCTGAAACTGGCTATTTTTTAAAACAAGTCTTAGGGGGTTATATTTTTAATACATTCAATTACCCAAGTCTTGGCAGACCTAATACATGTCGGGTAAATATGATTAAATGCAAAGGGTAAAAGGGGAAAGGGAAATGATATTTCTGTAGATTACATAGAGCTTATGGGGGTATAAACGACTTTAACGCCTGATTTTTCTGAAAATACATGAACAATAAGGGGTAGACTAGGCATAGTTAAAAGGTAATTGTGTAATAAACCTTAGCAAGTGAGGGCAACTAGGTAAAATCTGCCCAATAGAACAATAAGGAATAGCCTAGAACCTTCTAGCAGGAGTTCAAGTGCATTTCGTTAAAATTCTGCTATACTTAATTGAATTAATTGAAAAAGAGCTGGGGAGGGAAATAGAAATAACTAATTCAAAATTCTCCCCCAAATTTACTCTATAATAGGTTATTTCAAGCCTGAAATAGGGGTTCGAAAATTTTCACATTGGGTTAGATTTTTGGGATTCAACTCTTGGGGTTCCGACTTTAGAAATTCGAAATCAAGTCTCATTTTTTGGTTCTAAGTTCTGAATTTCAGAGTTTGAGGGTTCACAATCTAAGAGTTCTAATCTTCAGAACTCTACTGGTCTTCTACTTAGTATTCAATTCAAGTGTTATTCCTCGAGTTATTTGTTGGTTGTCTACTGAGTTTGGAAGCTTGCTGTGTTAATATCTGCTCTTGTTTGCTGTTGATATTTGGCTGCTGCTATTGCTGATTTCTCTTCTCCTTCATCCCTTAGAACTCATCGATTTACTTTCATTTGATCAGGTACACTACTATCTCCTGAAGGTGTAATTGAAAACATGATGAAGGAATGAAATTATAGATTGATTTTTGCTGAAGTTATATTTCTATTTTTCTTATATAAGTAGTTATAATTTGTAGATCTCTTGTAATTCATTTAGGAATGGGTTGTAATAAGTAATATATAAACTTGATTAGATTAAAGTAGAAGTAGATATCGCTGTAGTAAACCGTATCTAGTAGGTTAGTCATAGTGATCACCTAATTCTAAAACTAAAACCGGCTAGAACTCAGCTAATACACTTAGATCTATATATATATATATATGTTCTGAAATTAGACATGTAATATTAGTACTTTGCTATTTCGTTAGTCGAGTTCTGAATCAGAATCCTTTAATTTGAATACCTGAAGTAGTCGAATTTCGAATCATGACACTGTCTTAACATTACTACAGCAAGACTAGCTATAAACTTTGTATTCAACTTTGTAAAAGGGAGATTTGAAATATAATTGTAATCTGAGCATGTTTTTGGCAAAAATGTAAATGTTGTTTTCAGTTAAAATAGTTAGATAATTCTGCAAACAGTGTCTCAACCAGTAGATAATTCATAAAATAATACTTTGTAATTCAGTAGTTAAATAGCAACAAGTTAAACTGGTGTTGACATTCTTAGTTAATTGATAGTACTGAAATCAGTAATGGTAAAAAATGTAGCTTGTCATTGTTTGAAACGGTTAATCTGTTAGCTGTTACATTCATGAGTGCTAAAAATGATAATTAGTCAAGCTTTAAATGTGAACGATTTGAGCCTCGATGGGAACCAAACCTGGATCGAATTAATGTGGCATTCATGCCTTCGAGTAGGAACAGAGATATATGCTGGGCTTCAGAGGCCCGGTTGTATTTGACTATGGACTGTTAGGAAATCTGCATTCGAGGCCCAATAATGAATAATGGTATGGACTCCAATATTATATAGTCTGAAATTAATACAAAAAATAGTTACATATTAGGAAGAAAAAACAAAAATAGAAGAAAATAGTTCATTTAAGATTGGACTTTTAAAATAAGGGATGAGCCTCGTACAAAAAATGAAACCACACGGGGCCCCCAAATAAGTTTCAACATAAAAATTCTAGACTCGGAAGGACCGTTTAGCGAATTTTACGGTCTTTCCCAAAGTTAATAAAGACATAGATACATTAGGTGTGATTAATAATATTACATTCCTAATATGGGTGCACATTTATGTGACCCAAGTCTCAAATTCCGGCGAAGCTGAAATGCACTAAAGTCACAGGCGTACTGGTACGGTGTGGCTCGAAATGCATTTTCGCGATGTCGCAATTCTTCAAAATGACAAAGCGGGACATCAATAATGCATAGAAATTGAAGCATATAAAGAAATCGGATAAAAACAAATACGACAGTTGAGCGACCATGCGAGAATCACGGAATCCGGGAGTGTCTAAAACCTTTTCCCGGATTAACAGAATTCCTTATCCGGATTTCTGATTTCGCGGACTATTAAACAGAGTCATAATTTCCTCGGTTCGGGATTAAACCGGTGACTTGGGACACCATTATTTTACCAAGTGGTGACTCTAAAATTTAATAAATAAATCCCGTTCCGAATGTCCTTTAAGTGGAAAAACTCCTTCCCTATTATTATTATATCTCTTCTCGAGGTGTAGTATTAAACAGTGGTATAAGAAAAAGGAGGTGTGACACCTACGTTGCATATATGATTCGCGAGCAGGGTATTTGTTTATTTATGTTGACTGAATTATACGCATAATGCACAAGCGAGGTAATAGAAGAATCTATGGTTCGAGCTATTTGACCCTCAGTAGTGCACAATTTTACTTTTATATTGGCCGAAAAACCCTTCTCTTCTTACCTCCGAGGATGTGCTTACTGGTTGAGACTCCCCTTTCTGTTAAGTCACACCCAAATAAGAAACAGAGGCCGGAAAAGTTACAAAGTCAGACGATCCCGCGGGTCCCCGGTACGTAGCCCCCTCCTCGATCCGAGTTGTCCGCTCGGGTACACAGTCTAGTACCATTGAAAATCAGGATATTGAGCCTAGAATTAGGATGATTATTTGCATCATATCTTACTTAGGGGACTCAACACAGGGGTTGGGTCCGTCTAGGACATGTGACCGGGATATCAAAGAACTGGGCATGATTATATGTTGCATTTATTTGTCTTGGACTATTATGCTGACCGGCCAAAAACCTGAAAACAAAAAGAGAGAAAAATAGAGATTTCTAGAATAGCAATACTTAAATACTGGCGAAACGCTATCGAAATTTTGAGAAAAAGAAAAGTCTTAAAATAGTCGAAATAATTTTTGTTGAAATAGTAGGTCTTAGACCAATTTGACCGAACTACACATGTTTGATTCTCACCGCTAGGCGAGATACGTAGGCAACCCGTGACGGGTCCAACCACCCATTTTCAAAAAATAACCAAAAAAATGTCGAATTTTTAGTTTTCAATAAAATCAAAGTGATGCTATTTTTGAAAATAGCCAAATGTTCCGAAAGGACGCCGAAAGGCTGTTTGCGCAAAAATGGCCGCTTTTGAAGTCATTTCCCTTAAATAATAATATCCTTGAAATCTTCGAACGAAGTATTGAAAGGCTGATTCTTTTGAAGAAAAATGATGAAAAACTTTCTTTAAAAAAATATTTTGTTTTTTGAGTCAAATAATATGAGTTTAAATCGCCTTTAATAAATGTGCAGGATGAGCACAATGCAAAACGAACCATTTTCACTAATGAATAAGATCCCTTTGGAGTTACGATTATGGTGGAATGATTTGTGCCAAGATGGACAGGATCGGGTCAAGAAATATTTGAAAGATCTTACTGGGCTGCTTGACATCGTACCTCGAGGCGACATTATTCAAGCTTTAGTTGCCTGTTGGGATCCCACACATAACGTTCTCCACTTTTCGGACTTTGAGCTCACTCCGACATTGGAAGAGATTGCCAACTACATCAGAAAGGGTGAGGTTCCCTTAAAAGACAAGTATCCAGTTGCTCCAAGAGCCATCACTGTGCACAGAGTCCTCGACTCTTTGAAAATAGCCAGAAATGTTCACAATGAAGATTTGGTCCACGGGTTTTGCACCATAAACTTTATATATCACAGATATGGCCACGTTGGAGGATTCAATGTTCCAACGAACAAACTCTGCAGTAAAGCAAACCGGGCTCAATGGGAGGAACATAGGCGCTTTGCCTTCATGGTAGCCTTTATGGGGTTAATAATATTTCCAAGGAAAGACGGGAATATCGACATCAGAGTTTCTGGGATTGTTAGTACCCTCCTTACACAGGACAACAGTACTTTGGCACCAATGATAGTGGCCGATATCTTCCGTGCTCTCACAGCCTGCAAAGCGGGAGAAGATTTCTTCGAGGGGTGTAATCTACTACTTCAGATGTGGATGATAGAGAATTTATGCCACCACCCTCGGTTTTTGAGTTATGGATCGTCTGAAAAGACCTGTATCGAAGAATTCTACATGAGGACAAAAGAGGCCAAGTTGCTAGAAGGGTCGAAAGGTTGGATCACATATTTCCGATCACTTACTGCTAGCCAGATAGAATGGCAATACGGATGGTTGCCCATCAATGAAGTCATATATATGCTAGCAGAAGGGTCGTATTTCCTGTTAATGGGTCTCAAGAGTATCCAACCTTATGCGCCATACCGAGTACTACGGCAACTCGGAAGATATCAAATTGTGCCTAAATATGGGGACCTTAGCCTTCAAGCAATAGAGATCAGTCCCGATGGGCAATCCCCGGAAGCAAAAATCCAGAAAATATGGAATGAATGCCAATGTCTAAGAGTGGACACCTGTGTGAGAGATCGGGCTAGAGGTGAAGTGTCACCGGGGTATTCCGCATGGTACCATAGAGATGTTGAGCATGAGAGACCGACGAAGAGACCTCATATTCAAGAATTTGCCGAGCTATCAAAGGAACAATGGGATTGGCTGGCCAAGGAGAATGAATATCGAGCCAAAATTAGTATGTTGGAGAAACAATTTCAGGACCTCAAATTCGAAAGCAGCTTACAAGCAGTGGCCGATGAGGGTGAAAAGAAATATCTGATGAAATAAAATGAAACATTAAAGGCTCATATTATGAAGATGAGAGCAACAACCGAAACCCCAGTTCAACTTGCCCGGGATGAAAAGCTAATTGATAATTAATGGGGCATGGTGAACAACTACAATTTTGATCTAGATAAAGCTGAGAAGGGATTAATTGGGGTTTGGAATCAATTGGATAGGAATGGCAAAGAAAGGGCTCGGATGATCCAACAGTTAAAGTATGAACATAATGTTGAAGTAGCCCGATTAAGGAAGAAGATTGTTACAACCGAGGTCAAAAGTAGCAAACAAACTAAAGAATTTGATATAGAGAGAGAGAGCATTGCTACATGGCCATGGCCCGGTTAGAATTGGAGCTACAACAACTTCAAAAGAAGAGCCAACAAACCTTGGATGCTCGTGCCGAATAGATTGGGAGGTTGCTTCAAGAGAAAGAGATTATCAGGGAAAGAATTGTCAACATTGATCACTATATTACGCGAAAATGCTAACTGTGCGAGGATATGACCCAGTCCATATTTACTGCACCAACAATGATCTTTGTGAAACAAGTGATGACCAACCTGGACAAACTCCAAAAGGGATTAACATATAGGCCCGCGGTAAGACCCAACTGTGTAAGGATACCAGTCTACGTTTACCACATCAGCAATGATCTCTGTTAAACAAATAATCACCGACCTGGACAAACTCCAAAAGGGATTAGCATATAGGTCCGCGGTAAGACCGAACGATGTCTCGCGGGCACTAGGAGCTTTAATGTATTCATAGGGCATGCATTTTATGTATTTTTATTTTTGCATCTAGAAGCTTGTAGTACAACATCATCTTTTGTAATCAATGTTTGAGTATCAATGAAATTAAAAATCCAAAAAGTTGTCATTATTTTTCCTTACATGCAATTGCTTGTGCGATAGGCAAACATATAGGACCGAAAAACAAAAAGAAAAAAAAGAGAGAAAAAAAAACAAAAAGAAAAAAAGAGAGAAAAAAGGAAACAATGAAAAAAAATAGGTGGAAACAAATGAAAAGAAAAAAAGAAAAAACCGAAAAAGAAAAGAAAATTGGCGGGTCAAAAGAAAGACAATAATGCCGGGATGACGCATAATTGCATGCAAAAGTTGTGTTTTTAAAACTTGTGATGTTCATCTTTTATGATCTAACTATTAACAAGTTTTGTCAGATAAAGCAGTTACAACTGGCATTCTAGCACATCACAACTACAACACTCGTTCTAAAAGCATGACAAAAGCAGTGACCTAAGAAATTGAGCCAACAATCATGAATCCCGTGCAGGAGGAGAAAGTAATAGATGTGAATAGAATGAAGGAAGAAATGTATAAGCTTAAACAGCAGATGTCGGAAATGTATCAGGCTTGGTCAAGGGGACAACCCTTACCTACTTACCCAGCCAACACCATATATATTCCTCCATCAAACCCGAACCAAGATCCACCCACCTGAACTCATCTTCTACATACCCTACTTACCCACACTATTACGCCACTACATCACAAGTACCACCCTCATTTCCTAAACAAGCTCCACCACCACACCCAAGGCTGCTCCCGTGTTTGTGGCACCACCACCAGCCACTTTACATAAATACTCTAGTAAGTCTGTATTTCTTATCCAGGATAATCATTACTACCCTCCACAACCCACCTTTAGACAACATGATTCTTACACCCCACTTATCGATATGGCAGATGAGGAGAAACCTGCTAGAAACCCTGAACAAGAGGAGATGGCCAGGAAAATGAAGAGCCTTGAGCAGTCATTTCGCAATATGCAGGGCCTCGGAGGCCAAGTTAGTGTGGCATACAAGAACATTAAGCGACTACAAAGTGAGGTACAACTACCTGCCGGGTTTAAATTGCCAAAATTTGACATGTATGATGGCCATGGTGATCCAGTGGCCCATCTGAGAGGATATTATAGCAAAATGCGTGGAGCTGGGGGAAAGGATGAACTACTTATGGCATACTTCAGTCAAAGCCTCAGTGGCTCAGCATTGGAATGGTACACCCATCAAGATCATACCCGATGGTTCATTTGGGGTGATTTGGCTCAATCATTTGCAAATCATTTTCAATATAATTTGGAAATTATCCCTGATAGATTGTCATTGACCAAAATGGAAAAGAAGCCCGGAGAGAGTTTTCGGGAGTATGGTTTCAGGTGGAGGGAATAGGCGGCCCGTGTGGATCCACCAATGAAAGAAGGAGAAGTGGTAGATTGTTTCCTACAAGATTTAGAGCAATATACTACGACCATTTGATGTCTGCAATAGAAAAGACCTTTAATGAGGTAGTGAAGATGGGGAGTTTTGTGGAAAAAGGTCCGAAGACAAACAAGATTATGAGCTACTCAGCCATCAAGCCTACAAATCAAGCAATTCAGACGGGAACAAGAGGAGCAATTGGAAAGAAGAAGAAGAAAAAGTGGCAGTTATAGAGGGAAGGTCTTGGTCCCGGTCCCCCAACCCATATTACCATCAGCCTCGCCCATATCAACCCTATCCACCAACACCATATAGCCTACCTCAACACTATTACCTTCCGACTGGTCCACAGTTTTCTGTCTAGCACGCCCAATCTTACCCATTTCCTCCTCGTTCATGGCGAGCCCCAGTCCCTCAGAATGTCTACTATGCCCAACATACCTACCCGCCACCAAAAACCTACAGTAATCCTAACCGAACCAGTTTCCGTCCTGACCCTGAAGTCAAAAGAGACAGGGCTCAGATAAAGAAAACATTCTCTCCTCTGGGAGAATCATATACCAGCCTCTTTCACCAATTAAGACAATTGGGGATGCTGAGTCCTATTGAGCCTAAAATTCCAATCCTCCACCGAGAAACTTAGATCAATCCATCCATTGTGAATATTGTTCTAGGGCACCGCGACATGACACGGAGAAATGTTGGCACCTAAAGTCTGTGATACAAGAGCTCATTGACTCCAGAAAAATTGAGGTGCAAGCCCCCGAGGCTCCCAACATAACACAAAATCCATTACCTGTGCACCATGAAACACATATGATAGAGCTAGTACGGGGAGAAAGCTGCAAAAAACCCTCTCAGACTGTGATGACAATCAAAGCAAACAGAAAGACAGAGGAGAAAGTCAGGAGTAAGAAAGTGTCAGTCGAGCCACCTGCAAGACAGCCAGCAGTGGTAATTGAACCTGAACTTGTAAAAGTGATAGTACCTGGGGTGAAGCCTATATTGACTGTGAAAGGGGCATATATAGAACCAGTTGTTATCAAGCCGGTCGTTCCGATGCTGATTGTGAAAATCAAAGCCGTACCTTGGAATTATGACAAGGTAACTATCATGTACAAAGGAAAAGAAGTCAAGGGGGAGATCTGAGAAACCCATGGTTTGACCCGATCTGGGAGATGTTTTGCTCTTGATAATTTGAGGAAGGTGAAAGTTGTGAAAGAAAATCTGGCCCATATGAAGAAAGCGGTCACCGAAGAAGAAGCTGAGGAGTTCCTAAAGAAAATGAAAGCTCAAGATTACTCCATAGTTGAGCAGCTGAGGAAGACACCGGCTCAAATATATTTGCTATCTCTGTTGATTCATTCCGATGAACACCGAAGGGAATTAATGAAGATCCTAAATGAAGTTCATGTACCAGAAAAGATCACGGTGTATCATTTGGAGAAGATTACAAACTAAATTTTTGAGGCAAATAGGATAATGTTTTCAGACGATGAACTACCACTAGAAGGGACAGAGCACAATAAGGCGTTATACCTTATAGTGAAGTGTGAGGAATCAGTGGTGACTCGTGTCTTGATAGATAATGGGTCGAGTGCTAATATTTGTCCTTTGCCTACTCTAGGAAAATTAATGATTGATCACGAAAGGATCCACAGAAACAACATATGTGTGAGGGGATTCGACGGAGGTGGAAAGAACACCGTTGGAGATATCATACTAGAACTCACCATTGGACCGGTGGAATTCACCATGGAGTTTCAAGTGTTGGACGTTACTATGTCCTATAACCTCCTGTTAGGACGTCCATGGATCCACGCTGCAAAAGCGGTTCCTTCTTCACTACATCAAATGGTGAAGTTTGAATGGGACCAGTAAGAGATAGTAGTGCATGGTGAGGATAACGTTTGTAATGCCATCACGCCATTCGAAGAAGTCGAGGGTGACAAAGGTCCTTGGGTGTACCAAGTGATCGACACTGTGATTGTGAACAAGATATCTGAAGGAGAAAACATCCCAGTACCCAAAGTAACCCTTGCAGCAGTCATGGTTGCCAAGGAAATGATAAAGAACGGGTTCTCTCCGGGAAGAGGTCTAGGAGTTGCTTTGCAAGGTATAACACAACCAGTGCTGGATAGCCATATGATTATCGTCTTGGGTTTCAAGCCAACCATCGCCGATATACAAAGAGCCAAAAGATTGAAAAAGAAAGGATGGACCCTCCCCAAACCTATCCCAAAACTTTCCTATTCCTTCATCAAGCCTGTTACACAAAGACGTCCAACGACTGTCATGCCGGGCCATGCATAGATAAGGCTAGATGAAGAGCTGTTAGAAAGGTTTGAGAGGTTGTTTGAAGGCGTGAATATGATAGAGGAAGCCGAGGGAACAAGCAAGATGGATGTTCAGTTTGTTGGACCCCAGATCAGGCTAAATAAATAGGAAGCTACTCCTCTTCCAATCAGGAAGGAGTTGTGGTAGTTAGCTTTTAATGTTCCATTCCTAAATCTGTCTTGTTTCAAAATTGTAATCCTATGTTCCGTCTAGTCAAAATGTATCCAAACCTTGTTACCTTTCAAAGTTTAATGAAATGCAATTTCTTTCTTCCTCTATTTTTGTAGCCTTATTTTATTTTCTTTTCTTTTCTTGTACAGTCCAGTTTTTGCTGATTTCAATGATGTGTCATGCATGAAGGATTCCCGGTCCAGTCTTGATAATCAGATAGTTATACAGGAAATTGAAAATGATAATGAAGTGGAATATGAGGTTGAGGAAGTTTTGGAGGAAATTAGTAAGGATTTGAGCCACTATGAAGAGAAACCCAAACCAAACTTAAATGAGACGGAGTCTATTAATTTGGGAAATGAGGAAAATATTTGGGAAACAAAGATTAGTGTGCACTTAGAGGCTTCCCTCAGAGAAGATTTTATCAGGTTATTACATGAGTACAAGGACATATTTGCTTGGTCTTATGATGACATGCCCGGGCTCAGTACTGACTTGGTAGTACATAAGTTGCCCACTTATCCAGAATACCGGCCGATTAAGCAAAAGTTAAGAAAGTTCAAAATAGATATCATTGTGAAAATAAAAGAAGAGGTCAATAAGCAGTTTGAGGCAAAGGTCATATGGGTTCACCAAGTATCCCACCTAGTTAGCCAATGTTGTACCCGTTCCAAAGAAAGACGGAAAAACCAGAGGTGTGCGTTGATTATCGAGACCTTAACAAAGCAAGTCCGAAGGATGCTTTTCCAGTGCCAAACATCCACATATTAATTGACAATTGTTCCAAACATGAGATTGGTTATTTTGTGGATTGTTATGCGGGTTATCATCAGATCTTGATGGATGAAGAAGATGCAGAAAAGACGGCCCTCATCACACCTTGGGGAACATATTGCTATAGAGTAATGCCATTTGGGTTGAAGAATGTTGGAGCTACATATATGAGAGAAATTACCACTATGTTTCATGACATGATATATCGAGAGATTGAGGTGTATGTGGATGATGTTATTATCAAATCCAAAAAGCAGTGTGATCATGTCAAAGACTTGAGAAAGTATTTCCAGAGACTTCGAAGATATAATCTCAAGCTCAATCCAGCAAAATGTGCTTTTAGAGTACCATCAGAAAAGTTATTAGGGTTCGTGGTAAGCCGGCGTGGTATTGAACTAGACCCGTCAAAGATAAAAGCAATTCAGAACTTGCCTCCGCCAAAGAGCAAGAAAGAGGTGATGAGTTTGTTGGGCAGGTTGAATTATATTAGCAGATTTATTGCTCAGCTGACATCGACCTGTGAGCCCATTTTCAAATTATTGAAGAAAGATGATGCGGTGAATTGGACTGAGGAATGTCAAGATGCATTTGACAAAATCAAGGAATATCTGGCCAATCCTCCTGTGTTGGTTCCTCCAGAACCTAGAAGGCCCTTGATCCTTTATTTGACCGTATTGGATAATTCTTTTGGCTGTGTACTGGGGCAGCATGATGAGACGGGGAAGAAGGAGAAAGCAATATACTATCGCAGTAAGAAATTTACATCATACGGGGTAAACTATACTTAGTTGGAAAGGATATGTTGTACTTTAACATGGGTTGCACAGAAGTTGAAACATTACCTATCGGCTTACACCACTTATCTCATATCTTGTTTGGATCCACTAAAGTACATCTTCCAGAAGCCTATGCCTATAGGAAGGCTCGCTAAATGGCAAATTCTGCTTACAGAGTTTGATATCATTTATGTAACTCACACTGCAATGAAAACACAAGTAGTCATTGATCATTTAGCAGAAAATCCAGTCAATGATGAGTATGAACCACTGAAAACATACTTTCCTAATGAGGAGACCATGAATATTGATGGAACAAGACGAAAAGTCGGGCTGGAAATTATACTTTGATGGGGCTGTCAATAGCAAAGGAGTCGGAATTAGAGCAGTGCTCATCTTAAAAACGGGTCAGCATTATCCTGTTACCGCTCAGCTCCGATTTTTCTGTACTAATAACATGGCCGAGTATGAAGCATGTATATTGGGATTAAGAATGGCAATAGACATGGGTGTTCAAGAGATTTTGGTCATGGGTGACTCGGATCTATTGATACATCAAATTCAGGGTGAATGGGAGACAAGGGATTTGAAGCTTATACCATACCAACAATGTCTACACGAACTATGTCAAAGGTTTCAATCCATAGAATTCACGCATATCCTAAGAATGCATAATGAAGTTGTAGATGCCCTGGCCACATTGTCGTCCATGTTGCACCATCCGGACAAAGCTTATATAGATCCATTGCAAATACAAGTTCATGATCAAAATTCTTATTGTTTCACGGTAGAAGGGAAACTTGATGGTGAACCATGGTTTCATGATATTAAAGAATATTTGAGGATGGGGGTGTACCCAGCGCAAGTCACGGGAGATCAAAAAAGGGCTATAAGGCGACTAGCTAGTGGATTTTTCTTCAGTAGAGGGATTGTATACAAGAGAACCCGTATTTGGGTTTACTGAGATGTATAAATGCACAACAGGCCACTATAAGCATGGCTGAAATACAAGCAGGAACTTGTGGACCTCATATGAGTGGATATGTTTTGGCAAAGAAAATACTAAGGGCTAGATATTATTATCTCACAATGGAGCGAGATTGCATCAGATATGTACGAAAATGCCATCAATGCCAGATACATGGGGACTTGATTCATTCCCCGCCATATGAGTTGCATACAATGTCAGCACCATGGCCTTTTGTCGCCTGGGCATGGATCGGTCCAATAGAACCCACAACATCTAATGGCCATATGTATATTCTAGTAGCCATTGATTATTTCACTAAATGGGTGGAGGCAAAGACATTCAAAGCAGTAACAAAGAAGGCAGTAGTGGATTTCGTACATACAAACATCATATGTCGCTTCGGGATTCCCAAGGTGATTATCACGGATAATGGAGCCAATCTTAATAGTCATCTCATGGCGGAGGCATGTCAGAAGTTTAAAATCTTGCACCGTAATTCTACACCTTATCGGCCTAAAGCAAATGGAGCAGTTGAAGCTGCAAATAAGAATATTAAGAAAATTCTTCAAAATATGGTAGAGGAGTCAAGACAGTGGCATAAAAATTTACCATTCGCTCTAATGGGTTATCGCACTACTCTGCGAACTTCAATTGGTGCAACCTCTAATGGGTTATCGCACTACTGTGCGTACTTCCCCTTACTCATTGGTGTACGGAACGTAGGCAGTGATACCTGCAAAAATTGAATTGGTAAAGGACCGGTTAGAGCAATTGAGCCTGATCGACGAGAAAAGATTAGCGTCAGTGTGTCACGGATAGCTGTACCAACAAAGGATGGCTAGAGCATATAACACAAAAGTACGTCCACGAAAATTTAAGATTGGACAATTGGTGTTGAGACGTATTTTACCACATTGGGCAGAAGCAAAAGGAATGTTTGCACCTAATTGGCAGGGGCCGTTTATGGTATCCGGGTATTGTCCAACGGAGCTTTATATCTGACAGATATAGAAGGGAAATATGTAGAGACTGCTATTAACTGTGATGCAGTCAAGAGATATTATGTATGATTCCTTTCATGTATACAATTGTATTTGTCATAATTTTGAGATTGAAATAATGAAGGCATTTTATTTCTCTATCCAAACACTTTACCCATTACTACCCTTTTTTAGCCTTATTATATTATTCTTTCATACCCCTCTCTCGGAATCAATAATGAATTCAAAATTAATGATTAAAAAAATAAAAAGAAAAAGAAAAAAAACATGAAAAAAGGAAAAAGAAAAATATATACAAAGAAGAAAATCGGGAAAAGTCAAACGATGAAGAAATCTTATGGTATGAACTACGTCTGACTTAATCCCGAAAAGGTACGTAGGCAGCCTCAATGAGGTTCAGTCACGGCAGAAATAAAATCCAAGTTTCCCCAAAAATTGAAACTGGGGCAGAAGTTATGTTTTTATGATTCCGAGAGTTGTAATTATTTTGAACCCATGTGATAAATTTGAGCCTTTATACCATTCTTTCTATGCCCATCCAAAAGTTACATTACGGTCCAAAGAAAGATCTTCTGATTAATTTCAAGGAAATGGCAATGCAGCGAGAATAAAGGGAAACATATCATGGACAGTACCCAGGAGTTTGAAGACAGAAAATAAAATAAAATAAAATGAGAGAGTTTTATTGGTGAAAACCCTCACGGGCACCATAAGGCGAATGTGAGTTGAGAGAAAAATAAAAATGAGAGAGTCTTATTGGTGAAAACCCTCACGGGCACCATAAGGCGAATGTGAGTTGACAAAATAAAAATGGGAGAGTCTTATTGGTGAAAACCTTCACGGGCACCATAAGGCGAAAGTGAGGAATGACCTGATGAAATAGAAGTGGCAAGACAAGTAAGGTTTGGGTTGATGAAAGGAGAAATTAAGTTAGCAAATATTTGGTTGGACAGACTGGGTCGGATATCCAAATGCATGGCATGGTCAAAGGAATCAGTCCTCCTACCCAGATAAGTACTGTATTTTTTTTCTTCAAAATATCCCTACCCTAGATTCAGGTCATTGCATTTCAATTTATTTTTTCAAACCCCGTTGCCAGTTGAAAGCTAACTACCAGCTTCTCATGTTGGATGGCACAATAATATTGGGTCCTTCAAAGGACAAAAGAAAATAAAATAACACATGGCAATCCTATAGCCAAAGGGAATAAAAGAGAAAAATAAACAAAAGAGAAAATAAAAGGGGATTACAATGAAGAATTGGAAGGACAATCAGGAAAATACAGCAAAGCAGTACAAAGCAAGATGAGGCAGACGGTAGAAGCAAGGCCAACAAGAATGCCAGTTGCTAACCATCATTTTAAAACTAATAAATTGTTCATTGATTAAGACATGGACAAAAGATTCAAATTCTTACTAATCACTTTAAAGTGAATGTGACCAATGTGGGAGAAGCAATCAAAAGAGGAAGCAGTAATAAAGGAAGAAGTCCACGAAGGAAGAATCAATAATCTCGAACCTACTCGAACAACGAGGGAGGTATTATCTTTTATTTATAAAAGCTATACCCAGTTATCAAAGGAATACTTTTTCGCATTCGCATTTCATGCATCAGGCGCCCATATAGATAACAAGGGAATATTTTTCCGCATTCGGATTTCATGCATCAGACGACCACCTGGATAACTAGGGAATATTTTTCTGCATTCACATTTCGTGCATCAGGCGCCCACCTGGATAACAAGGGAATACTTTTTTGCATTTTGATTTTTGCACTCAGGCGCCCACTTGGATAACAAGGAAATATTTTTCTGCATTTTAATTTTTGCACTCAGGCGTCCACCTGTATAACAAGGGAATATTTTTCTGCATTTTGATTTTTGCACTCAGGCGCCCACCTGGATAACAATGGAATACTTTTCTGCATTTTTTATGTTTGCACTCAGGCGCCCACCTGGATAACAAGGGAATATTTTTCTGCATTTTTAATTTTCTGCATCAGGCGCCCACCTGGATAACAAGGGAATATTTTCTGCATTTTTAATTTCTGCATCAGGCGCCCACCTGGATAACAAGGGAATACTTTTCTGCATTTTTAATTTCTGCATCAGGCGCCCACCTGGATAACAAGGGAATATTTTTCTGCATTTTTAATTTCTGCATCAGGCGCCCACCTAGATAAAAATGGAATACTTTTCTACATTTTTAATATTTGCATCAGGCGCCCACATGGATAACAATGGAATACTTTTCTGCATTTTTAATATCTGCATTTTTAATATTTGCATCAGGCGCCCACCTGGATAACAAGGGAATAGTTTCTGCAAAATAAAAATTTTCTTTTATCTAACAAGTAACAGCATAATAGATTGAAAGCCCCATACTGGGGCAGAAAAAAGTTTTCTTTATTTTTGTAATAAGCAGATACCAACCCGGAGAACAGGGAAACACATTTTTGAAGTCATACAAGCAGAATGAAGCAATATGTTTGAAGCAAGTTACAAGCAAAAGATTCATCGAAGAATGGAAGATACAAATAAAGAACAAGATGCAAGATGAACGATCAAGGCAATTTAAGATGCAAGACATAGATAGGATTTTTGTAATCCATAGACCATATCTTAAGCTAACTTCTTTATTTTTCTTACCATGGTGTAATATGGAGTCAGTCAGCAGTAACAATAGCAACAGTAGTGAAATCACAACTTCCTTGGTAGTTCCCACTGCCAGACATTCCCGAACTACACTGGCCTAATTTCTGTATAACCCAGGATATGTAGGCAATCCTTGAATCCAGATGCGGTCAAAACTTTCAAAAATGCTTCATACGGAATATGCGAGTGGGCAAAAATCCCTCATTACTGCTCACTTGTCTTTGCACTGATGATCAGTATACACCTCAAAGGACATGTGAGCACGTGATTTTTGCCCCAAGCAATTAAATTCCAAAATAAAAAATACAAAAATGATTTTTATTTGCAATTGTTTTGATTAGTGTGTACAAAATACCAGTGTTTGTTTTTAATTGATAAAAATAAAATTTGAAACGAAATACAAAAAGCAAATCAATTGAACAATATTAAAAAATATAGAAAAATACAGGAAATTAGAAATTAATTAGAAAAAATATCACAAAAATATAAGGTAAATATAGGAAATTAGAAAATCAAGGAAAAAATACAAAAATTTGAAAATAAAAGAAAATACATTAGTGTAAAATGTATACAAGGAAAATTTGTATAACATACAAAACGAAAAATACAAGAAATTAAATAAAATACAATTCAAAAATAACAAAAATGCAAAATACAATATAAAGACAAAAGAATTGGGCCAAAATACAAAATTCTCAGCACAAATACATAACACAGACCAGGCCCAGAATAACTAAGCCGGTCTGCCCAGATACAAGACCCAACGACGCCGTATAGCACTAAATAATCTGGGCCGTTGATGATTTAAATCAAATGGACCAAGTAAGGCGGTGGCTGTATTAACAAAACGACACCGTATGAAGAATTAATCACGACCGTCCATCTCACCTAATCAAACTGACGAAACTAGTGTATCATTTAACCAAACGACGTAGTCTAAGGAATTAAATCATGACCATTCAAATATCTAATCTAACGGACCAAATAAAAGACCTCACTAAACCAAACGACAACGTTTTGAGGACAAAAGATCTGGACCATTCATCTAACTAAATCCAACGGTTGAGAAACAACAACACATCATCAGTATATATCCCCAAACCCCCATTCATTCTTCATTATACACACATACCTCTTCACAAACAAACCCTAGTCGCCATGAAACCCCTCTTCTTCCTCCCCCATTCTCTCACAAAGACCACCGGAACCCTACCGGTGGTCACTATTCTGTCATCATCACCGGCTCAGGCCAAGCCTCTAAACCCCTCTCTTCTTCTTCTAACACTTCTAACACCATTAACCCCGTCCAAAAACTTACCAGTCTCCATTTCTTGAAATTTCAGTTGCCAGAACCCTAGCCGGTGACCACCGAGGTATGAACCAGACCTCCACCTTAACACCCTAGAACCGTCTTGAGACGATCTATCACCCCACCATAGTCCCATACCTCAAATATTTCCCTAACCCTTCGAATATTAGAAAACGTCTCGCCGGAACCCTACTCCAGCGAGTACCCAAAAACAAAAACCCTTCAAAATATCACCCCTAGTCTCTGAATACCCCTCACACAACCAAACCAGACTTCCAAGAGTTTGTTTGGGAGATCTGTCATCTAAGAGACCCTAAGTCTATGAAAGGCTGAAAAATCAAGAAAGAAGAAAGGAAATGAAATAAAGAAGAAAGAAAGAAGAAAGAAAGAAGAAAAGAAAGAAAGAAAAAGGAAAAAAAAGAAAAGGACGAAGCCCTAAAGCTAAGTACCATAAACCCGTTTCTGTTTAGTATCTTTTTATGTTCTTATCTGTTTAGAACTTGAATCTGTTTAAAACTCCCTATGATTGTTAAAGTAATTAAAAGCCATGAATCCATTTCTGTGCTATACTTTGCTCTTCTGTTCTTACTTGTTAGAAAGCCTGAGCCTATTACATGTGTATGCCTAAAATCGACTAAGTATTCTTAGTTCTCACTATAGCTACCTGTAAATCATATGCTATTTGTTGTTTTATGGTATTTTTCAATAGATCTGTCTCGACTAGGGTTTTGATTAGTTGGAATTCAACCATAATAAATTTGTCTCTCTGAGTTCTGATTAATTTTAAGTTAGTCGTAAATAGGGCAATTTTTGCAAGACTACATAAAACTGGCTACATTTGCAATATGATTTGTGTGTTGGTTTCTTCTGAACTTCTAGGTGCTTATGCATATTTAGGTTATATGTGTAAATATCTATTGTGGTTATGTTTGTAACATAGTATGAGTCTTTGGTTAGTTGCTATCTTTGCAATAGTGGTTAATTTTGGAAAGGTTATATAGTCTGAAACTGGCTATTTTTTAAAACAAGTCTTAGGGGGTTATATTTTAAATACATTCAATTACCCAAATCTTGATTGACCTAATACAGGTCGGGTAAATATGATTAAATGCAAAGGGTAAAAGGGAAAGGTGAATTGGTATTTCTGTAGATTACATAGAGCTTATGGGGGTATAAACGACTTTAGTACTTGGTTTTTCTGAAAATACATGAACAATAAGGGGTAGACTAGGCATAGTTAAAAGGTAATTGTGTAATAAACCTTAGCAAGTGAGGGCAACTAGGTAAAATCTGCCCAATGGAACAATAAAGAATAGCCTAGAACCTTCTAGCAGGGGTTCAAGTGCATTTCGTTAAAATTCTGCTATACTTAATTGAATTAACTAAAAAAGGTTGGGGAGGGAAATAGAAATAAATAATTCAAAATTCTCCCAAAATTTACTCTATAAATAGGCTGTTTCAAGCCTAAAATAGGGGTTCAAAAATTTTTCACATTGGGTTTGATTTTTGGGATTCAACTCTTGGGGTTCCGACTTTAGAAATTCGAAATTAAGTCTGATTTTTGGTTCTAAGTTCTGAATTTCAGAGTTTGATGGTTCACAATCTAAGAGTTCTAATCTTCATAACTCTAATGGTCTTCTACTTAGTATTCAATTCAAGTGTTATTCCTCGAGTTATTTGTTGGTTGTCTATTGAGTTTGGAAGCTTGTTGTGTTAATATCTGCTCCTGTGTGTTGTTGATACTATTGCTGATTTCTCTTCTCCTTCATCCCTTAGAACTCATCGATTTACTTTCATTTGATCAGGTACACTACTATCTCCTGAAGGTGTAATTGAAAACATGATGAAGGAATGAAATTATAGATTGATTTTTGCTGAAGTTATATTTCTGTTTTTCTTATATTTGTAGTTATAATTTGTAGATCCCTTGTAATTCATTTAGGAATGTATTGTAATAAGTAATTGACTATATGAATTCGATTTAGATTAAAGTAGAAGTAGATATCGCTGTAGTAAACCGTATCTAGTAGGTTAGTCATAGTGATCACCTAATTCTAAAACTAAAACCGGCTAGAACTCAGCTAATACACTTAGATCTATATATATATATATATGTTCTGAAATTAGACATGTAATATTAGTACTTTGCTATTTCGTTAGTCGAGTTCTGAATCAGAATCCTTTAATTTGAATACCTGAAGTAGTCGAATTTCGAATCATGACACTGTCTTAACATTACTACAGCAAGACTAGCTATAAACTTTGTATTCAACTTTGTAAAAGGGAGATTTGAAATATAGTTGTAATCTGAGCATGTTTTTGGCAAAAATGTAAATGTTGTTTTCAGTTAAAATAGTTAGATAATTCTGCAAACAGTGTCTCAACTAGTAGATAATTCATAAAATAATACTTTGTTTATTCAGTAGTTAAATAGCAACAAGTTAAACTAGTGTTGACATTCTTAGTTAATTGATAATACTGAAATCAGTAATGGTAAAAAATGTAGCTTGGCATTGTTTGAAACGGTTAATTGGTAATGCTGAATAATACTTGTTCAAATACTATTATTGAAATGTTAGCCTGCCTTAATTTTCTTTAAATAATCTAGGCCTAGCCGTGGATACAAGCCCAGATCTGATTAATGTGGCACTCACGCCTTCGAATAGGAACAAAAGATATGCTGGGCTCCAGAGGCCTAGTTGTATCTGATAATGGACTGTTAGGCAGTCTGAAGTCCAGGCCCAAAAATGAATAATGGCCTGGACTGCAATATTAATAAGTCTAAAATTAATACAATAAAAAGTCATATATTAGGAAGAAAAAACAAAAATAGAAAATATAGTGCATGAATAGGATTGGACTTTAAAAATAAGGGATGAGTCTCGTACAAAAATGAAACCACATGGGGCCCCCAAATAAGTTTCGACATAAAAATTCGAGACTCGGAAGGACCGTTTAGCGAATTTCACGGTCTTTCCCAAAGTTAATAAAGACGTAGATACTTTAGGCGCGATTAATAATATTACATTCCTAATACGGGTGCACATTTATGTGACCCAAATCTCAAATCCCGGCAAAGCTGAAATGCACTAAAGTCACAGGCGTACTGGTATGGTGTGGCTCGAAATGCGTTTTCGCGACGTCGCAATTCTTAAAAATGACAAAGCGGGACATTAATAATGCATAAAAATTGAAGCATATAAATAAATCAGACAAAAACAAATACGACAGTTGAGCGACCATGCTAGAACCACAAAATCCGGGAGTGCCTAACACCTTCTCCCAGGTTAACAAAATTTCTTATCTGGATTTTTGATTTTGCGGACTGTTAAAATGAGTCATAATTTCCTCGGTTCGGGATTCGACCGGTGACTTGGGACACCATTATTTTCCCAAGTGGCGACTCTGAAATTTAATAAATAAATCTCGTTCCGAATGTCCTTTAATTGGAAAAAACTCCTTCTCTATTATTATTATATCCCTTCCTGGGGTGTAGTAGTAATTAGTGGTATATACACGAAAAAATGAGGTGTGACAGCTCTGGCGACTCTACTAGGGTAGAGGCTCCTGACTCATGACCCCGGATTCTGTGGGGGGTATTGCGCTATTTTGGGATATTTTCACGGTTTATGCTAGATTTTGTATCTTTCTTACCATTGTTAATGCTTTAAAAGTAAAGTGAGTGCTGGTAGCTCAATATTTTGAAAGGTTGGTCAGGCTGGCCTAGAAATTTGACTTGGTGACAATTAAGACATCGAGCCACATAATTCATAATATCCTTTTTCATCCTTCTCCATCGGTAATGTTGTCTCAAATCTTGGTACATCTTCGCGGCACCCGGATGAATCGAATACCGCGAGCTGTGGGCCTCTTCTAATATCAACTCCCGAAGCCCATCTACATTAGGCACACAAATCCAGCCCTGCATCCGTAACACACCATTATCTCCGATGGTCACATCTCTAGAATCATCGTGCTAGACCCTGTCCTTCAGGACAAGCAAATGCGGATCATCATATTGACGCTCTCGAATACGGTCATACAAGGAAGACCGAGATACCACACAAGCCATCACCCGGCTGGGCTCAAAAATATCTAACCTCACGATCTGATTAAATAGAGCCTGAACATCAACTGCAAGGACCCTCTCCCCAACTAGAATATACGCCAAGCTGCCCATACTAATAGTCTTCTGGCTTAAAGCATCGGCCACTACATTGGCCTCCTCGGGATGATACAAAATAGTAATGTCATAGTCCTTGAGCACTTCAAGCCATCTCTGCTGCCTCAAATTGAGATCCTTCTAGTTAAACTAGTGCTGAAGACTGTGGTGGTCTGTATATACATCATAAGATAAGCCATATAAGTAATGCCTCCAAATCATCAAGGCATGAACAATAGCAGCTAACTTTAAGTCGTGAACAGGTTAGTTCTTCTCATGGGGCTTTAACTGGCGAGAAGCATATGAAATAACTCTACCCTCCTGCATCAATACACAGCCGATCCCAACTCTCGAAGCATCACAATACACCGTATAAGACCCCAAAGCTGATGGAAATACAAGTACATGAGCTGTGGTGAAGGTCAGCGTGAGCCTTCTGGAAGCTCTCCTCACGTTCATGAGACCTAACAAATGGAGTATTCTTCTGTGTCAACTTCATTAAAGGTGAAGCAATAGATGAAAAACCTTGAACGAACCTGCGGTAATAACCTGCCAAACTGAGGAAACTCCATATCTCAGTAGTTGAGGATGGTCTAGGCCAACTCTGCACTGCCTCGATCTTCTTTGGGTCAACTTGAATACTATCACTGGACACCACGTGTCCCACAAATGTCACAGTATTAAGCCAGAACGCGCACTTAGAAAACTTTGCATACAGTTTTTCCTCTCTCAATCTCTACAATACCACCCTCAAGTGTTGTGCGTGCTCCTCCTGGCTGCGCGAGTACACCGGGATATCATCAATAAATACGATCACAAAAGAATCCAGATACGACCGAAATACACTGTTCATCAAGTGCATGAATGCGGCTGGGGCATTAGTCATCCCAAAAGACATCACCAGAAATTCATAGTGCCCATATCTCGTTATGAAAGCCGACTTCATAATGTCTGAATCCCTAATCTTCAACTGGTGATAACCCGATTGAAGGTCAATCTTAGAAAATACACTTGCTCCCTGAAGCTGATCAAACAAGTCCTCAATACGAGGTAATGGGTACTTATTCTTTACTGTCACCTTGTTCAACTATCTGTAATCAATGCACATTCTCATTGTGCCATCTTTCTTCTTTACAAATAACACCGGTTCACCCCACGGTGACATACTCGGGCGAATGAACCCCTTATCTAGGAGTTCTTGAAGTTATTCCTTCAACTCCTTTAGCTCTGCTGATTCCATACGATAGGGAGGGATAAAAATGGGCTGAGTGCCCGGCACCAAGTCAATACCAAAATTGATATCCTTGTCTGGTGGCATGCCCGGTAGGTCTGCTGGAAATATATCCGGAAATCCCTCACAACGGGGACCGAATCAAGACTAGGTGTCTCAGCTTCAACATCTCTAATGAAAGCCAAATAAGATAGACAACCCTTCACAATTATTTGTTGGGCTTTATAAAGGAAATCACCCCTGTCGGATACATAATCAGTCACGCCTCGCCACTCGATCCTCGGATTACCTGGAATAGCCAGCGTAACTGTGTTGGCATGATAGTCCAGAATAGCATGGTAAGGAGATAACCAGTCCATACCTAAAATGACATCGAAATCCACCATGACCAATAATAACAAGTCAACTCGGGTCTCCAGACCCCCAATAGTAACAAGACAGGATCGATATACCTAATCCACAATAATTGTATCACCCACCGAGGTAGACACATGCACGAGCAAGGCAAGAATACCACTGGTCATACCCAAATAATGCGCAAAATATGAAGAAACATAGGAATAAGTGGATCCGGGATCAAATAAGACAGAAGCATCCCTGTGGCAGACTGAGATAATACCTGAAATGACAGCATCTGATGCACTAGCGTCCTTCCTATCCGGAAGAGCATAGAAATGATTGACCTCCGCAAGTACGGTCCTCACCCCTGGGGCGACCTCTGGCTACCTGACCACCACTCCTAGGTGACTGAGTGGGTGCTGAAGAAACAGGAGCAGAAGATGAGGGCTGATCCCTCTGCTGAGACTGTTTACGGAGTAACTGGGGACACTGCCTCCTAATATGACCCAACTCACCACACTCAAAGCAACATCCTGAAGTTGGAGAAAGGGAATGCTGGGAACCCTCACTGTAGATGAACCCTGAGCTGAAGGAGCAGGAGCAAAGCTATAAGCTGGAAGGGCGCTTAGTCCGGGCTGGCTCTGATGACGACCCTTCTGACCATGATAACCCTGACGACCACGGTCTGACGACGAAGCCCCGCTAGACTCTGCACGGCCTAACTGAGGAGATCTGAAGGAACGACCTCTGCTATGCTAAAACTGGCCCCTAGACGGAGCACCAGTATAACTACCTGCACCACGAGGCCTCTTAGCCTCCCTCTCCTCACGCTCTCGACGGTGGTCTGTCTCAATCTGACGAGCCGCATCAACCACCTCCTCAAAAGTAACTGTCGTAGCCCTCTCTCTAGTCATCAATATGCGGATAGGATAGTTGAGACCATCCACAAATATCCTGATCCTCTCACGATCTATCGAAATCATCCACATAGCATGCCGAGCTAGCTGTGTAAACCTTAACTCGTATTGAGTCACTATCATATATAACTGCTTCAACCACTCGAACTGACGATTCAGCTCCTCCCTATGAGATCGGGGCACATACTTCTCCTAAAATACCATGGACAATTGTTGCCATGTCAGGGGTGCTGCCCCAATAGGCCTACGCCTCTCGAAGTCCTCCTACCAATTAAATGCAGGTTCTGTGAACGGGAAGGTAGTGAAAGCAACACCGCTAGACTCCGAAATACCCACAGTACGAAGCATATGCTGGCACTTATCCAAAAAACCCTAGGCATCCTTGCCCTCAACAATGGTGAACGCCGGAGGCTGTAGTCTCCCGAACCTCTTCAACCGACGTTGCTAGTCATCGGGCATAGCTGGGACCACATGAGCTGGGGCTGGTGCGACTCGTGCAACCGGCTGAACTGGCTGAGCTGGAGCTGCTTCAGGTGCCTGTAAATTCTGAACTACCATCTCTGGTGTGCGAGCAACGGGGGTCTGATTTCCTCCCCCTGCCTGTGAAGAAGTTGCTGCAGTAGAGGCCGCAACCACCTAGGCTAAGCCAGTACACACTGATAGGATATGTGCTAAGGTCTCCTGGAGACCCGGTATCTCAATAGGCACTACCAGTGCCTGAACCTAAGCTGTTGGAATGCCTGCAGTTAGGACCTGATCCGTCCCTGGTCCATTGGCTCTGGGATATGACCCTGAGTCTGGTCAGCTGGTGGGTCAGTAGGTGCTGTCACTGCTGCCCTACCTCTGCCACGACCACGGCCTTTAAGTGCCACTGGTGGTCGTCCTCCACGTCCGTGAGTACGGGTTCTCGCCATCTGCGAGAGAATAGAATACAGGAAAAATTCAATTTCATGATAACACAAACCGCACGATATGAATCCAAGAAAGTGAAATGTTTCCTAAAGTTTTGTAGCCTCCCGAGGATAGATACAGACATCTACATACTGATCCGCGAGAGCCTACTAAACTGGATACCAACTTGTCACGACCCAAACCCGATCGTGATGGCGCCCAACCCTAAAGCTAGGCGTGATGGCGCCCAACCCTAAAGCTAGGCAAGCCAGACCAACAACCGTTTCATATTTAACAACAAGTCCCGAAACGACAATTCAAGGAAAAAACAAGGTTTATAATAATAATCTAATAATAATAGTAGAATGATATTACTGATGAGTGCGAAAAACCGACAATAATACTCCCAAATATCCAGGGTCACGAGTCTAGAGCCTCTAAGCAAAACTGGATAATAGTAATATCTGAACGAAATACTCAAGTCCGAAAGTATATATATAAATAAAGCTGGAATAAGAAGAGTAGCTAGGTCCTACGAACGTCAGCAGCTACCTCAACAACTCTGATAAAACGAGAAGACTAAACAACTTATCTAGACCTCCAACGTACCTGAATCTGCACACATTGTTGCAAGGAGTAGGGGTAAGTACTAAGTACTCAGTGAGTAAAAAGCATATAAAATAGGTGAAAGCAAGAAACCCACAAAATGCCATAGAGTAACGCTATGTCTAACAGTCTGATACCTACTATGAACTAATAGCAATAACAAGCCACAGATAACACAAGTAATTAACAATGCATTAATGCAATGCAATGCACATGACTGCTACGGCGCGTAGCCCGATCCGTTCAACGTCGATGGCGCTCACTGGGGGTGTATACAGACTCCGGAAGGGCTCTTTCAGCCCAAGCGCAATAATAATATCATCCACTACAGTGTGCAACCCGATCCATACTCGATCCACAACATGCATATGAGTCACACAACAATTCAATTTATTTATTTCCAGTTTCCAATTCATTAATAAGGAAAATACTTTAGTTACTTAATTTTCAAGAAAAGGTGACTTAGCATTTCATAATAATGAATAAACCCAAGAGTGAGATTAATGATTTTACAAATCATGCTATCAAAAAGATATTTATCCCTTAAGGATACTACAGGTGAGCATAAGGCCCCAAACATGTCATAAAGCCTAGATATATATTCAACACATAGTGCGTTTCAATTTCCAATATAGTATTATTCTTGTTGGGGATGGACCAAGTCACAATCCCGAGTCATAACCAACCCCGCACCTGCCATGGGATGCGAGTCACGCCCTAAATAGCGTCACAATGTGATAAGCCAGGGTTTCAAACCCTCAGGGCATCATATATACCAACTACTCACCTCTAACTTGTCGTGGACTCGTTCGCAATGCCTTTTCCTTTCGTATTGACCTCCTCGTGCATCGAATCTAGTCAAAACCATAACGAATACATAAATATGGGTCAAAGAAACATAACCCAATCAAAAATACTCGAAAAATACGCGATAATACACCAAGTTGGTAAAACCTGGACCCCGGGCCCGCTTCTCGAAAAATTCCGAAATTTATACCAACGGATTCCTTGTCTCGCCGCGAGTCCGTGGATATAAAAATTATCAAAATCGGAGTTCGAATGACCTTTCAAAACCCAAAAATTCGTTTTCAAGAATTATCACAATTTCTACCCAATTTCATGAATTTGAGTGTTGATTCTTATATAATAATGTTTTCTAGTAAAGAGACTTACCTCCGAGTAATACCCATTGAAAACCCTCTTCAAATCGCTCAAAGACCTCTCTTGGCAGAGTAAAAATGGTACTCCCTCTGTTTCAGTTTATGTGAATAACCTTAAAATCGTGGAGTAGCCTTTTAAAAACATTATGCCCGGCAGTCAAAATCCTTTCTTCGCGATCGCAACACTAGCCACGCGATCACGTAACACAAATTTTGATTTCCTCAAAGAAACTCCATGCGAACGTGACAAAATCACTGTGAACGCGATGCATTCAATGAGCAACTATTACGAAGAATATTTGCATTGATAGCACACTCTTATATACTCATCAGAAACACAACAAGTTACAAAATTGCAAAATATAAATTCTTCAACTCCATGATTATCACTCCGAGACCCTTGGGACCTCAACCAAATGCATAGATATGTTATATTACTTCATTCAAACTTGCTCGCAACATAAAAACACCATCACAAACACCAAAATCATCGAATTCTCATGGATTCAAGCCTAAGTTTCACTAAAACTTCTGAAACTTGCATTTGATCCAAAACCCGGCCTAAACACCTCCGAATGATCTCAAATTTTGCATACATATCCAAAATATCTAATGGAGCTACTGCAACTCTCGAAATTTCATTCCGACCCCCGTATCAAAATCTCACCTACCATCCGGAATTCGCCAAAATCCAACCTTAGCCAATTCAAGCCTAAATCTACACCGAACCTTCGAATTCAATTCCGATTGTTCTCCTAAGTCATAAATCATCCCCCAAAACTAGTCGAATCATCAGAAGTCCATTCTGAGCCTTCTAACTCATAGGTCAACATTCGGTTGACTTTTCCAAGCTAACCTTCCCATAAAGAGGTTTATTGCCTCATTTCTAATCGAATTCTACCCGATTTAATGTCAACTTGAAAAATAATTTTACTTATATGATAAATTTGGATAAGAATGAATCTGAATTATTGTTCTAATTGGATAATTCAAATAAGTAATTATGTGTTATCAACATTAACAAAAATCTATTTTGAACATTTAAATTGTCAATATTGGCTTCCTCTTATTTTCTTTGCTTATGTAATATTAGCTCATACCAGCTTTCAAATATCTAATGATTATTATATTTTTATCCAAAAAGAGTTCTGTTTCCAAATTGTAAAGAATTTGAATTTGAATTTTTATGTTTTTCGAATGGTTAGTGTCATTGGCTTTTGCAAATCATTTTCTTTCTCGCTTTCTGTAGCTACCTCAACTGTTGAGTTTAATTTTTAAATTTATATCACTATTTATGTCCAAGCAAAATGTTTTGCATTTAAATGGGAATCTTTCCTTTTTCAATTTTGTTTATATCACAATTGTGCACCTAAATTTTAGCACAGTTAGTCGATCTATTTTGAACAACGTGCAATTAGAGAGAACTCATATAACATTAGAAGATTTGGTGTTATTTAATTTTAATTTATGTTGAAGATTTATATAAGGTAAAGTGTTTGTGATTCTAATATTTTAAATATTAAGAATTTTCACTTACTTCAAATAAGGAAAGATGTAATAAGCAATTTTTTAATTGATTTTAAACTCTTAAATATTAGGAAAAATAACTAAAAGACAATTTTGTCCTATAACTAGTTTTAGGGTACGCGCTTTGCGCGTGTACCCTGTATCAATAAGTATGTAATCTTAAAAAATTCGTCTATATAACTTCTCATATTTTGTTTCTTTCTTAATTATTTTTCTTTATATTTTATTACACTTAACTATGTTATTATTCTAATTTTTCTACAAAATTCTACCTCGTAATTTTTAAAAAGAATAAATCATCCACGAACTTAACTTATTATTGGATCGGATTATATGAAACTTAACTACGTTAAAATAATATATTATTTTCTTAATATTTAAATAATCATTTTCCAACCTTTATTTTTGTGATTCTATGTAATCGCTCATATTTTTTTTTTTTTTTTTCTTCATTAATTAGCATTGTTCTATTATTGTAGTTTTTAACCTACTCCTCCTAATATTAAAAATAATGAATCATTAATAAACATAGTATACAATGAGTGATATCATTAAAATAGAATCATTGTTGAATGAGGTTATAGACTTATGTTTTCATTTTCTTTTGAATTATATTTACTTATATTATGTTGAAACATATTTTATGTTATGTTTTAGTTTAACATAAGAGTATTATGTTAATTTTTTTTTGATTTTGAAGTTATGTTATATTTTCACTTACATTTTATTTGCTTTAGTAGTATTCGATCACTTATTAATTGTGACGTCACTTTTTTGAGTTAGAAAATTAGAATTGATTAATTATTTTTTCGCAAAATATTTCAGCAACGTTACGATATTATATTGTTTTGTCAATCGTGTATTCATGACGTTCTTACAATATGTGCACTTTTAAATTTTATAATTGATTAAAATAAAATATTATTAATATATATATATATATATATATATATATATATATATATATATATATATATATATATATATATATATATATATATATATATATATATATATGAATTATTTTAAAATATTAGTTATAAATATATGATCACTTATTATATATTTTTCAAGAAATAATATTTATCTTAAATGTTAAATTTAATATTATTTATAAATGCATATATTTTTTAAATATAGCTTTCAATTTTTGATAATCAACTTTTTATTTAAAATTTAACCTAACTGTGTAATTACACTTGCGCAACCAAATAATATACTTATAATTATACAATAATTACATTATTGACAAACAAATAAGTCTCGTAATTACAATATTGTATAGTTACTACCCTAGTAATTACACCAATTTTAATTATCTAGTGGCTTTTCAAACGGACCATAAGCAAATATTTCCTAGTTAATCTTAATCCTGAAAGGTTAAGCGTTGGACAAGTTATTCCAATCCTAACAAGATTAATATGATGATTCTATTTATTCCACTCCTAACAAGATTAATAAGATGATTCTATTTTAATTCTACCTTATAGATTGGCAAACATATTATTACTTTGTGCATTGTATATAACGAACTAATTTTTACAAACAAATTCTTACTCAATTTTAAAATTTTAAATATTAGAAGTTATTATTAATAATTTCTTAGATTATTAAAAGTCTTAACATTAAAAATAATTAAATAACAAATATTTTATTAATTTCAAAGTTTTAAGGTTTCCTTGCAGAACTTTGCATGTAAATAATAACTGCATATAAATTATGAGAAATGCACGCGCATATTGTTGCCGAAGTTAAGCCAAAAGATACCGGACAATATTAGGAAAAGTCTTAGTTGATGTTTTAAATTTTAAGCCTTCCTTCACGGTTTAATAAGAATTTTTTTATTGTTATTATTTTGCCTTTACAAATATGTTATATGATATAATTTAAATAAAGAAGGATCCAATATATAAATTTAGCTGATTTTGAAATCTTATATATTAGGAAAATAATTAAATGATTATTCCTAAATCTAAAGAAAATAACTAAATGACGATTTTCTCTAGTGTAAAAGCTGTTTTTAAAAGGGTAAAAAAGGCGAACGACATTTTGCTAAGGGCCTTCGTACTTTTAATATAATATATAATATATAAAGTTTAAGTGGCCAGGAAGCCATTTCGCCTATAAAATATTCGTAATACAAAAAATAAAATAAATATACTAAATCATCCTAGAATAATTACAATATTTTCAAAATAATTTTCAATCTTATTAGGGATATATAATAAATGCTATTCGATCCATTCATATTCAAATTAAATTCGTCTATCAAAAAGTTTATAGTGTCGACACGTACAAGAAAAAAATTAACAACTAAAATTTTAGCATCTCAAAATCCTAAATATTAACAAACTTATTAAATAACTATTTTTTCTAAACTTAAAAGAATAAAAGGTAAATTTTAATAATGCAAAATATAAATGCAGTTGGAAAAATATAATAAGAGTTGAACGACAAACTTTCCTAGTTTAAGCAAAATTTTATTAACTACAAAAAGGAAACTTTAGGTGTCTCCGTTCGTATTATGCCATAAATTTAGTACTCCAAAGTATAAATGGAAATAGGAAGACTAACTTTCCTAGCATATAGTGAACGCTTAAGCAAAATTCTATTAACAATAAATGACTATTACTAAATTGTAGGAAAATTAATTAAAAAATTATACCTAAATATTAATAAAATACTCAAATTTCTATTTTGTCCAATGTGAACCACATATTTTAAAGGATAAAAAAGCCGTACAACATGCCCAAAAACTTTCTGGCAGTTAATTGAACATGGACAAGATTAATGAAAAAGTTAAAAATCCAAAAATATTTTAATACTTATTTCAAGCATTTAACAAGATTATTGAAAAAGGAAACACTATTGTCAAGTTATTAAAATTTTACAACAGTATCATTTCTATGCATTGAGAAGAGATGTACAAGATATCCAACAGATTAATTTATTGTCATCGATGAGTTATTTACAATAATCCAAAATTTTGCAGACTATTTTGAATCTCTAGGAAAAGATATTCTTTTCCTCCATTTTGGGAGATCACCTTTCACCTTTCACCTTGACTGGCTGATTCACTATAAAAACCTTCTTATGCACATATGACATTCCCATCTTGCAGACTCTTGGCTTAGTATTGTTGGTGAACTGAACATGGAGGAATGTTGTCAACTCTGGAACGAAGAAGAACTTCAGATGCATTAGGTTCAGTAGCAAAACTGTGCAAAATGGATTGTACTTGTATTCTTTTGTCTTAAGGAATTTAATCCCCTCCTAGTACCCAAGGTTATGGATTATTTCCTCCCAGGATAGAACGAATTACACACTGGTGTAGTGGTACTGCAAACCCCAGTGTTTCAGCGAACACAAAGTTCGGTAGCAAATCACACTTACTTTTTGCTTTGTTTGATGCTAAAAGTATGCGGAAGAAAGGAGGAGAAACTCAGAAATTCGTAGTGAAATTCTGAGAAGAATAGTGTTGTATTTATAGCCAAAAGTTGGGCTGAAATCTGAAGAGGTGCAACTCTTCAGAATGGCTGTTTATGCAAAACGCCCACAGCATAAATGCCATTACATAAATGGCCATTCATTCAACAATAAAGAGGGAAAATAAAGAGAAAAAATTGATGGGTAGCTAATTTTCTGTTACAAAAATTAAAAACTAAAATTTGGATTTAATATTAATATTCTGTTATTAAAATAAATATTTAATAACATTTCTGTTAATATTTTACTACTCAAAAATTTCATTTCCCTCAATTTTCCATTCACCCTCTTTTAAGTATTTAATATAATAATTAGATATATTAAAAAATCCGACAATCCCTCACATGAATGGGGAATGGCTAAATCACGGAAGTATGTATGAAAAACTGTGTGATTCGCAAGTAAGGATTAATTCCATCTAGATAAGTAGGTTTTCCTTTGAACTTTTCATAGTGAACTTATGTCGGATATACTCGATCAATCGGTAGATTTGATATCTTTGAATCGTCGAACTTTGGTGTATACCTAGACAACCACAAGTCACACAACCAACCCTTAACCGTCTTTGGTTCTCATTGTTGTGTTCGTTTCAGCCATGAACACCACCTGGTTTCATAAGTGCGTAGAGAACTGGTCTTACAAAGTTCTCCTTGAAGCGGTTAACACTTCACACTTACATAGGTGATTCCTAAACGTGTCATCCCGTAGATACACTATTTGATATACCCGTATCAAATTTAGAAATCATTAAAAAGCCTTAATGCTTTATCCTTGGTACCGAACATTGTCTTATACGAGAATGGACCAAAGGTTTATTAGACAATGTTGAACCGTCATAAATGACTTTGTTTGATCTCCTTGAACCTAGATCTTGGGATCTCCAGTCTTCTAGGTAGAGTTACCGCCACTATGACTTGTTCTCGGCCACAGTCCCATTCCACTTGATGATTTCTCAACTACATCTCTAGTTAGGCCTTTTGTAAGTGGATCCGCCACATTATCACTTGACTTTACATAGTCAATCGTGAGGGTTGCTGTGAGCACGTGATTTTTGCCTTACTCGAGAAGTACTCCCAGAAAATTCAAAATAAAAAAAATAGTTTCGTGTTGGGCATGATTTGTGTGATTTTGTGTTAATTTCATCTTTTGTGTGCACGTTTATTTATTTAAATTAAAAATACAAAATATATGCTAGGCTTTGCATTTTTCAGTGTTTGATATCGAAGTCATGTGATTTACATTTTTCGGGTAATATGTAATTGTGTGCGTTAATTGTAGTAAAAGCAGCGGTGTTATAGGTTGGTATATACATATGTGTGTATATATATATATATATATATGTATACATACATATATATATATATATATATACACATATGCATATAATATAGCATGAAGATCCGAGCTGGGCCAAATTCAGTCTAAAAGCCAGGCCCAATCGGATTTCTTCCAACCCAGGCCCAAACGAATCCCATACCCGTCCAGCTTCATGCCTGTGTAACACTTGATCTGGACCGTTGGATTTTATTATCCAACGGCCCAGATTAATCCTTTAATTCTAAAATGCATTCAGCTTATGATTTAACCAAACGACGTCGTTTGGTTTAAGTGAGGGAATCCTGATCGTTGATCGTAAATGATCCAACGATCAGGATTCAATCTCATCTCTGGTATATATTCCTCATTTCATACCCCGCCCCCCCAAGCCAGACCCCCCTCTCCCTTCTTCTCCCTCAGGAGCTCTCAAATCCCCGGCGTAACGCCGCCGTGCGCCGCCTGCCGGAAATCGCCTCACGGCGGTTCCGGTAGGCCAATCAAACCCAAACCAACGCCAAAACCTTCCCCTTACCTCCCCCATCACGATCCCGGCTTCCATTAACCTCGAATCTTGCCGGAGCTCCTCGAATCTTCATTTGAAGATTCGAGTCAAACTCGAACCTATGCCAAATTACCCCAAATTCACACCACGGTCTCCCCACACCTCCCTCGTAACCCCGCCGGCATTGGTTTGCTTCGAATCTAACCAAAAATACAAAAGCCCCAAATCCGAGCCCAAGAACCCTAATTTTGAAGAAATCCAATTCGAGCCGTTTTAGCCACAATTGAAGTCCAAGGGACTTTAGTCTAGGTGTTCTCAATCGAGAACATCCCGATTAAAGCCCGTTTGGCTTCAATAAGTCCGAGTTTTAGTTCGAAGTTTGGTCGGCAGTCTTCTTTTGAGGTATTCACTCCTTCTTTGGTCGTTTTAAGTCGATTGGTGTGAATATGTGTGTTTGTTTCATTCATTATTTCAGTTTCTCATGTTTTTAATTTCCCATACCCGTTTGGTCTGTTTCTTCTCATTTGAGGCCCTTTATTTGGCCAATTCTTCTGTTTTAGTAGTTAAAACGAATCATGAGTCCAATGTGATTAAAGTCGTCAAATAGTTCGTAACATTAATCCCTTGAATCTGCCTGATGCAATTCACTGGTATAGGGTTGGTTACTGTTTAATTCAGATTAAAGGGATAATTGGGTGTAGTTAATAGTATAATTGTTTAATCATACACCCATACAAAGGGCTAGTGGAACTGAGCACAGCAGGGTATCCACTGAACACTGCCAGGCTTATTGTTTAAGGCTTGAGCCCATCTTTGGACAGTAGTTAGTGGGGTTTGCAGGGCATTTGATGGGTCTGGCAGAGTTGGGAGTGGGCAGGGTGATTAGTTAATTAGGGGCAGGTGTTCTGGAGGGGCTGTGAGCTATAAATATAGCATCAGATAGAGACATTGGGGGGGATACACAGACACACATTATAGAGACAGACTTGAGAGCATCTGTGATAAGCAAAAATACCTGGAGAGTACACTGAGAGTGACAAAAGGTCACTGTTTTCCTTAGTTTGGAGTCACTGTTTCATCGAATCTCTTGGCTACTGTTTCATTGCTTTGATTTCAATAGTTGAGTTGTTGTGGTCGTTTGGTTGCTGCACTCGTTTGGTTGCTGCACTGGTTTGGTTGTTGTTGTTATTACACTGCTGTGTTGCTGTTGGTCAGTGGTTTGTTGCCTTGGTCGATTGATATTGCTGGCTTGGTTTGGTTGCTGGTTGGTCTGTTGGTTTGCTGCCTGGCAGTGTTGTTGTTACTGCTTGGTTCAATTGCTGCTGTTAGTCCTTATTGTTGTTGTTGTGGTGTTCAATTGAGGCTGTTGGTCAGTGTGTTGTTACTGCTTGGTTCAAAGATAGCTGTTAGTCCTTATTGTTGTTGCTGTGGTGTCCAACTGAGGCTGTTGGTCAATAGTTTGTTGCACTTGGTCTATTGTGTGGCTGGGTTGGTCTATTTGGTTGCTGCTGGTTGTTGGTGTTGTTTCATTAGTTTGTCACTGGTTTTGGTCTAAGTGAGGTTGGTCCAGTATTGTTTCTTCTTGGTTCATTTGATACTGTTGGTTTGATTTGGTGCTGTTAGTTCATTATTTTGCTGGCTGTTGGTCTATTTGGTTGCTGGTCTATTGGTTATTGGTTTACTGTTGCTGTTACTGTTCCTGCTACTGTCACTGCATTACCATTGCTCACTCTTCCTTGTTCTTCCGCATTCCAGGTACACACCTCTTTTATTGTAATTCCTTGGTTCGACAAGAATGAAATTTGAAGCTTATGCATAAAGTCTATTGAAACATGTAGTCGTCTTATGTTCAATTACATTCTGTTAGTCTCCAATTAAGCTTGTATTGTTAGCCTTGGTTATGGAAAAGCGTAGCTAGGCCAAAGTTACATTGTCGTTAGATAAGCATGTAAACCTGAATTAGTCTTCGTATCTCTATTCAATCTTCCCTACTCATGTGCGTAATCTCCAAACCTGTTAAATGATAGACCTTGTGTTAAGAGCAAGATTAGCTAAGGAGTTGTTACTTAACGGAATGACGTAGTTAGATTAAAAAGAGTCGGGGGTGCATTTCATGTGACCCGACCCCAATTTCGGGCAAGAGTAAACAAAGCATGTTGAGAACCACAGGCGCATTTCATGTGATGTGGTTCGTAGCAAGTTTTAAGTAATTTGGAATCAACTCTTAAGTAAGATACAGTGAGATGTAGTTCGCTTTAGATTTGAATCAAAGGTACACCTCGCCCAATAGTTACATTAATCACATAGCCGTCATAAATGTACATATAAATACTTAGGTTTCGAGATGCGTCGTTTCTTAACGAATATCACGCCTTTCTCAACAAATGTAAATAAGTAGTCAACCCAGGCGCATATTTTAGTTTTACCTTTTTAAATACGGGTGTGCATTTCATGTGACCCAAATCCAAACCCCGAAATGTTGAATAAGAATATGTTGAGGATCCGGGTGCATTTCATGTGACGCGATTCGAAAGCATATTTTTAAGCAACTTTCTCTTTCGTAAATCATAACCAATAATAAAAGCGGTAAAGGGGTATTAACTTGCACTAAGTACATAATTGTAAAAAACAGATAGATAAGCCAAACACGACAGTTGAGCGACCGTGCTAGAACCACGGAATTCGGGAATGCCTAATACCTTCTCCCGGGTTAATAGAATTCCTTATCCGGATTTCTGGTTCGCGGACTGTTAAATAGAGTCATTCTTTTCCTCGATTCGGGATTTAACCGGTGACTTGGGACACCGTAAAATCTCCCAAGTGGCGACTCTGAAGTAATTAAAATAAATCCCATCTCGATTGTCCTTTAATTGGAAAAACTCTTTGCGTCCTTGCGGGTGCGTAAAAAAGAGGTGTGACAGCTCTGGCGACTCTGCTGGGGATATCTTTAGAACTCGAGCTCGGAATAACTTGTTGTATTTAGTTTATTATTATCTTAGGTTTAAATGTGCAAAATGATATTTTTATCGCTTTGATATTTTGTGAATTGTACAGATAAATTGTGCTAAAACCAATCTCCTCTCCGAGTCTTCTAAATCATGAAGAAGGGTGCACTTCGTGTGACTTCTTTTCTGTATAGTGTCTAATTCCCACTTTAGAACGAGGTTTGGATAAGTTGCAAAACCGGTGAAGCTTCTGTATTCCCGGGTTGCTGCCTCCTCCTCGGCTCGAGCTGTCCGCTCGGGTAAGCCAAGTCTAGAACAGATAAACCCGGGTTTTTAAACCTAGAATAACAAAGCTTCATGCCGGATCCCTAGTAGGAAACGTTTATTTGCATCATGTCGCATTTTGGCTTAGGGGACTCAACACGGGGGTTGAGTCCGTCTAGGACAGGTGACCTGAAATGAACAGACTATCCTGCTGCATCCTGTTTGTCTTGCGCATTTATCTGTTATAGACTTGCATGCTGACCGGCTTTTAAAAAAAAAAAAAAAAAAAAAAAAAAAAAAAAAAAAAAAAATGTGTGTGTTTTACTCTTGAGATAGAAATAGCTTATTTGTTTTCCTTTAGTAAAGTGAATAAATAAATAATGCCGTTTGTTTCGTCAAAACCGAACTACGGGGGTTTGATTCTCATCGGATGTGAGATACGTAGGCAACCTCCATCGGGTCCAACTTCACCTTTTGAAAAATTAACTTTTGTACTAAATAAGTCGGTGACGCTGTTTTTAAAAATAGCCGAATGTTCCCGAAAGGGACGCCGGAAGGCTAATTTCGTATAAACGGCCACCTTTGGGTCAATTTTGATTTCGATCAATTTACCCCACGGCCTTGAAAGCCTTCGTCCCCGAGACGTTGAGAGGCCGTGATTGAAAACTGATTTTTTTTTTTTATTTTTTAGCAAAACAAAGTTGTTTTCTTATTTAAATCACCTTAATAAATGTGCAGGATGAGCACGAATCAGAATAAATCATTTTCAATCTTTAGTGAGGTCCCTCAGCAGCTCCGTATATGGTGGAACGATTTGGAAGACAATAGCAAAAAGGTCGTAGGGAGAATTTTGGGAGGTTTGGTTGATCTGTTGAATATCGAGCCAAGGGAGGACATCATCAAGGCACTGGTATCTTTCTGGGATCCGACCCGCAATGTGTTCCGTTTTGTTGACTTTGAATTGACGCCCACATTAGAGGAAATTGCGGGCTATGCGGGACTTAATGGGAAATTAAGAGGGCAATACCTACTTTCACCAAGACCGGTATCTCCACATGGGTTTCTGGATCTGCTGAGCATTAGTCGGAAGGTGAAAAATGATGATCTGTTGAAAGGGTGTTGCGACCTCCAATTCTTATATCAACGGTACGGCACTCCTCGGGGTTTTGAAGAGTCAAACCTTGGACTGACTCACGCAGGGAATAGAACCAAGTGGGAGGCCAGACGAATTCTAGCATTCCTAACGACATTCTTGGGGGTTGTGATTTGTCCGCGTGAAGATAAGAAAATAGAGATAAGTCTGGTAGGAATAGCCGATGTTGCAATCAAAAAGGCTACCAGCACTGTGGTCCCTTTGGTTTTGTCCGAAATCTATCGGGCTTTGACTGTATGCCGAGAAGGGGGCAATTTCTTCCAAGGTTGCAATCTGTTACTTCAACTATGGATGCAAGAACACCTCCATCACCGAACACAATACATGAACCATGGGTTGACCGGAAAAAACTGTATCAGGGGTTTCGAAGAACGGATGATGGGTGCTGTATTCCCTGAAGGCGTCGAGGCATGGCTTGCACGACTGAGCTCAATAGAAGCCGATCGGATTGAATGGGCATTCGGGTGGTTACCCGATACTGAAGTAATATATATGGCGGCCGAGGAGTGTTATATCCTTCTGATGGGGATCCGCAGTGTCCAACCATATGTCCCTCACCGTGTATTACGTCAACTAGGAAGGTTTCATGTTATTCCTACCGATCAAGACCTAAGGAAGTACGCCATTGAGTTGAGCCCGGGAGTTGTCTTCCCCGAAGAGAAGGTTAGAAGGCTATGGCACGAGTGTCGGTTCCTTGAGCCTAAAACCATGGTCCGGGAATTAGCCAAGGGAGAGGTGGATCCAAAGTACAACGTGTGGTTCGGGAAAAGATTTCAGATTCGTCGGAAATGTTCTAAAAGAGCCCATGTCCAACAATTCACAGAAGATTCACGGGAACAATGGGATTGGTTAGCAAAAGAGGAAGGGTACAGGACGAAGATCGGCAGGATAGAACAGCAGGTCCGGGACCTCCAATTCGAGAAGAACATGCAAGCTGCCACCGATGAAGGCGACAAAAAGAAGTTGGTACAAGAAAATGACTTCTTGAGAGCTCAAATCCAGCAAATGAAAAGAGATGCCGACAGACAGTCGAGGAGTCGGGCCGACGAAAAATTGATAAGGGATTTGAAAAGCCAAGTCACCGACGTCCAAAGAGAATTGGACGAGTCAAAAGCCCAAATAACGAGGATCCGCGCTAGCTGGAAAAAGGATGCACATCAACATGCACTTCACCTAAAGCGGGTGGAAGAAGATTACACCGATATCATCACTAACCTGAGGGAAGCAAATGTTGTCCTTAGGGAGCGGGTTTTCAAGCAAGCCCAAGATGCCAGAGCAGACCTCGACCGCTGCCACAATTTGATGGCCCGACTGCAAGGACAAGTGGATAGGCTCCTAGATCAAGTCACCAACAATGCTCGAAGATTGGGGGCGAAAAACCAGCAAATAGAGCGGCTACTCGGAGAAAGGGACATGATCAAGGATAGAATTGGAGAAATCGGGCACTATGTCGCCATGAAGTGCCTAGCTTGTGAACGAATGCCCCGCGCCGACCTTTTCGCTTCAATTATGGGTTATGTTCATCGGATCATGGAAGAGTTGAGGGAACTGCACAAGGACCTCACACCGAGGCCTGCGGCAAGGCCGAATGATGCCTCGCAGGCCCCCAGGAGTTTTAGGGCATTAGATTTTTGATTGAAAATGTATTTTAATGTTGAGTCAAGCTAGTTGGCATTTTCTTTACTTTTCCAAGTCAAGCATTTTCTTTTTGTTTTGATGATTTTGTAAGACGTGTTTTGTAACTACACGGTTTTATTTGATATAAAAGTTACAAAATTTTGCCGCAATCTTGTTACCAGAACTACGCTCGGTCTGATTCACGCGGGGTCGTGATACGTAGGCAATCCACATAAGATTCGACCACCACTAAAAAAGAAAGAAAAAGAATCCAAAGGCTAAATAACAATAAGGCTTGCAAAGATAGTCGAAAAAGAAAAAAAAAAAAAAAAAAAGAAAAAGAAAAAGAAAAAGAAAAAGAAAAAGGGCCGGAATGACGCATGTTAAAGAGTACACGTAGAAAGGGCTATTTGGTTAGGTGCATTGCATCCAACGTGCTATAACATATCTGTCAAACTCGGTGAACTAACAAGTTTGTTGCGTGTTCCAGAAAGTTTAGCAGTTGGTTTGACGGAATATCCTGGCCAGCCATCACTACCGTACTAGATCCAAAGGACCAGTTACAGTAAGCATGTCGAGTTCTGGCAAGAGTCTCGAGGAAGAAAAGTCCGAGCTACAAATCATGAAGGAAGAAGTAGACCGGTTAAAACAACAGATAACAGAGATGCACCTGGCCTGGGCCAGGGAACAATCTTCACCAAACCGCCCTACTCTCGCCTCAGCTCCGGAACATCCGCCCGTCGATCCTTCAACAAGCGCCCCGAGCTATCCATACTTCCAGGGGGAAAATCCATATGCCACCCACATTCCACCAGCCAAACCAAATCCTCCTCCAGTCACCCCTGTTTTTGTAGCACCTCCACCTGCTCCTCTGCAAAGGCCGGCCAGCGAGCCATATGTTCAGATCCATGACAACTCTTACTATCCTCCAGAGCCTACCTTCAGGGCTCCTGAACCACAATCACATACACCTCACTGGGATAATCCGGCAGAACCGGAAAAACACTTCCAAAGTTCGGAGCACGAGGAAGTTGTCAGAAAAGTTAAAAGCCTGGAGCAGTCCTTCAGGAACATGCACGGTTTAGGCAACCAGGTCAGCGTCGCCTATAAGGATCTGTGTCCATTTCCGGACGTCCAGTTGCCAGCGGGATTTAAAATGCCCAAATTCGACCTATACGAGGGGCATGGTGACCCAGTGGCCCACCTGCGGGGGTTTTGCAGTAAAATGAGAGGGGCCGGAGGACGGGACGAGCTTCTGATAGCCTACTTCGGCCAGAGTCTGGGAGGATCGGCATTGGAGTGGTACACTAGACAGGATCCCAGTAGATGGTTTACGTGGGATGATCTGGCTCAAGCTTTTATCGGCCAGTTCCAATACAATCTTGAGATAATCCCTGACCGCCTATCATTGCTAAAAATAGAGAAGAAGCCTGCTGAAAGCTTCAGGGAATTTGGTTTTCGATGGAGGGAACAGGCGGCCAGGGTAGATCCGCCGATGAGAGAAAGCGAGATGGTGGACTACTTCTTGCAGACATTAGAGCCCACCTACTTCGGACATCTGGTAACGTCCGTAGGCAAATCATTCACTGAGGTGATAAAAATGGGGGGTATGATCGAGGAGGGTTTGAAGGCCAACAAGATCATGAGTTACTCGGCACTGAAAGCCACCACTCAGGCTATCCAAAGTGGTACTGGAGGAGTACTGGGGAAAAAGAGGAGAGAGGAAGTTGCGGCCGTCGAGTCCGGGGCATGGTTCAGAAATAGAGGCCCCGCACCCCAATATAGCCCACCCCGACCTCACCACCAAAATTACTCTCACAGCCCATATAGCCACCCGCAACATTACTATCCCGCACCTGATCCCCATTTTACTGTCCACCATGCACAATCCTATTCTGCACCCCCCGTTCATGCACCGTGGTGTGCACCAAACCCCCAGAACAATCATCCACCCCCAAGAGCTTACAGAAACCCCTCGGGCGCGAGTTTCCGTCCGAACCAGGCATTCAGGGGCGACAGGGCGCCGAGGCCAAAGACTTTCACTCCCTTAGGAGAGTCTTACACCAGTCTGTTCCACCGGTTAAAGCAGGTAGGGTTGCTGAATCCGGTTGAAGCTAAGTTGCCAAACCCTCTTCCGAAGAACCTGGACCATTCAGTGAATTGTGCCTACTGCTCGGGATGTCCGGGACATGATACAGAAAAGTGTTGGAGGCTGAAGACGGCCATCCAAGAGCTCATTGACACCCGCAGGATCGAGGTCCAGACTCCAACAGAGCCCAACATCAACCAAAACCCGCTTCCAACCCATCATGAGACCAACATGATCGAGTTGGTACGGGCGGAGGAAGGAAAGGAGAAAGCCTCTCAGACTGTAATGATGATTAAGTCTAGCGGGGCAGGAACGAGAAAAGGGCCAAGCTTTGATGAGTCGCCCAGTTGCAAGAAAGACATACCAGGAGAGTCGGAAGCAGGAAAGGAAAGTGTGAACGAAGTACCGGTGAAGCCGGCCAAGATAGTTGTACCAGGGGCAGCAATCAAGCCCATCTTGACAGTAGCGGGCGTTCGAATGGATCCTTTCATCATCCAGCCGGCAACACAGTTGCCAGTAACTGATAGCCGGGCTGTCCCATGGAATTATGCTCGGATTACAACGACCTACAGAGGAAAGGAGGTGAAAGAGGAAGTTTGTGAAGCCCGAGGGTTGACCCGCTCGGGGAGATGTTTTGCCCCTGCGGAATTGAGGAAGACCACTCCGGCAGTATTGAAAAAGCCGGTCACCGATGAAGAAGCAGAAGAATTCTTGAAAAAGATGAAGCTGCACGACTACTCCGTCTTAGAGCAGTTGAAGAAGACTCCGGCACAAATATCATTGCTATCCTTGCTGATACATTCTGAAGAACATCGGCAAGCATTGATGAAAGTCCTGAATGAGGCACATGTACCGGATAAAATCTCGGTGAGCCATTTGGAGAAGATCACCAATCGGATCTTCGAAGCAAATCGGATCACATTCACCGATGACGAGTTGCCTGAGGAAGGCACTGAGCATAACAGGGGCTTTATATCTTACGGTGAAGTGTGAAGAGGCGGTGGTTACCAAAGTCTTGGTCGATAATGGGTCCGGTGCTAACATTTGTCCTCTCTCTACACTGGGCAAATTAAAAGTAGACATCGGCAGGGTACGCGAGAACAGGGTATGTGTTCGAGGGTTCGACGGAGGAGGTAAAGCGTCGGTTGGTGACATAGTGCTAATCTTGACAATTGGGCCAGTGGAGTTCACCATGGAATTCCAAGTGCTGGATATGGTGGTGTCATATAACCTCCTAATAGGGCGACCATGGATTCATGCCGCAAGAGCAGTTCCATCCAGCTTGCACCAGCTCGTCAAGTTTGAATGGGACCAGCAGGAGATCGTCGTCCATGGAGAGAACGATCCACAATCAGGCACCATCATTCCCTTTGTTGAAACAGAAGAAGATGTTGGGCCGTGGGTGTATCAGGTCTGCGATGTGGTGTCCGCCCACCGAGTTCCGGAAGGGGAATGTATTCCCGGCGACAGAACAATTACTGCGGATGTCATGGTGGCGCATGAAATGTTGCGACATGGTTTCGTACCCGGTAAAGGTCTAGGTGCATCTCTGCAAGGAATCATACAACCGGTATCGGTGGTCGAAAACTTGGGAACCTTCGGCTTGGGATTCCAGCCAACCTCAGAGGACATCCGGCGAGCAAAGAGGAGCAAGCAGAAAACATGGGTGCTCCCAAAGCCTGTTCCACGCCTTTCCCAATCTTTTGTCAGGTCCGGAGCAAGAGGACATCCGGCGCCAAAGATTCCCGGTCCTACGGTCAGGCCAGACGAAGAGTTCTTCAGGAAGTTCGAAAACCTATTCACAGATGTATGTATGCTCGAAGATGGTGAAGGATCCAGTCATGCCGAGATACAATTTGTGGGACCAAAGGCAAAACTGAATAACTGGAAGGCTACTCCTCTCCCTGTCCGGAAGGAGTCTTGGTAGTTTGTCTTGGATTGTCTTTCTTTCGAAATTTTGTATTGGGGGGTTTGTCCCCGGAGTAAAATCCCGTTTGTTTTGTTTATTTTTGATTTAAGTTTGCAGTTTGTTTTCCCTTTGTACAATTCCCATCAATGAAAGTTGGTTCCTTCGTGTCTAATTTTGTTTATCTTTTCTTCTTTTTACTTTTCTGAACAGCCTTCTTGCAACTGATCTTAATGACATGGCGCACCTAAAGATTAATCAACCCAGTCTAGAAAGTCAATCGGGTTTGGAAATAATAACACATGAAATAAGAAGTGACGAGAGTGAGTCGGAGTACGGCGATGATGAAGCCGTGGAAGAAATCGGTGAAGAATTAAGTCACTTCGAGGAAAAGCCCAAACCGAACTTAAATGATACCGAGGCCGTTAATCTAGGGAATGCTGATGACGTCAAAGAAACCCGGATAAGTGTCCATATTGAACCCAATCCGAGAGAAGAATTGATCAAAACACTCATGGAGTTTAAAGATATTTTCGCATGGTCGTACGACGACATGCCGGGACTCAGCACTGATCTAGTGGTTCATAGATTACCCACTGATCCGGCATATCCTCCCGTCAAGCAAAAGCTGCGGAAATTCAAGACGGAGATGAGTGTGAAGATTAAGGAGGAGGTAACCAAGCAGTTGCAGGCGAAAGTCATTCGTGTCACTCGATACCCTGAATGGTTGGCCAACGTAGTACCGGTGCCAAAGAAAGACGGAAAGATCAGGGTATGCGTGGACTATCGCAATCTCAACAAGGCAAGCCCTAAGGATAATTTCCCACTTCCCAATATCCATATCCTGATTGATAATTGCGCCGGACGCGAGATTGGATCCTTTGTGGACTGTTATGCGGGATATCATCAGATTTTGATGGATGAAGAGGACGCAGAAAAGACGGCTTTTATCACACCATGGGGGACTTATTGCTACCGAGTGATGCCGTTCGGTTTGAAGAATGCAGGGGCAACATATATGAGGGCGATGACTACGGTATTCCATGACATGATACACAAGGAAATTGAGGTGTACGTGGATGATGTGATCATAAAATCTAGGCGTCAAGAAGACCATGTTGCTGACCTCGGGAAGTTCTTTCAAAGACTCCGAAGGTACGACATCAAGCTTAATCCGGCCAAATGCGCATTCGGAGTTCCATCAGGAAAGCTGCTAGGATTCATCGTCAGCCGACGGGGCATTGAGTTGGACCCATCCAAAATCAAGTCCATTCAGGAGTTACCCCCGCCGAAGAATAAAACAGAGGTAATGAGTCTGTTGGGAAGGTTGAATTACATTAGCAGGTTTATCGCTCAGCTTACGGCAACTTGTGAACCCATATTCCGCCTATTGAAGAAAGACGCTGCGATAGAATGGACGGCGGAATGTCAGGAAGCGTTTGACCGGATCAAAGGGTATCTGTCAAATCCACCCGTACTAGTTCCGCCTGAGCCAGGTAGACCCCTGATTCTTTATCTGACGGTCTTGGAGAATTCGTTTGGCTGCGTACTGGGGCAGCATGATCTTACTGGCAGGAAGGAACGGGCCATTTACTACCTCAGTAAGAAGTTTACGGTCCACGAGGTCAAGTACACTCATCTAGAAAAGACATGTTGCGCCCTGACTTGGGTAGCCCAAAAGCTGAAACACTACTTGTCTTCTTACACCACTTACCTCATTTCGCGTCTGGATCCGTTGAAGTATATTTTCCAGAAACCCATGCCTACGGGGAGGTTAGCAAAGTGGCAAATATTACTTACGGAATTCGACATCATATACGTGACAAGGACGGCTATGAAAGCTCAAGCCCTAGCCGATCACTTAGCTGAAAATCCCGTTGATGACGAATACGAACCTTTGAGGACGTATTTTCCAGATGAGGAAGTATTGCAGATTGAGGGGTTGGAACTAACCAAGGATCCGGGATGGAAGCTCTTCTTCGATGGAGCGGCAAACGCAAAAGGAGTCGGAGTAGGGGCTGTGCTTATATCTGAAACAGGACATCATTATCCTGTTACTGCTCAACTGCGTTTTCATTGCACCAACAATATGGCTGAGTACGAGGCATGTATCTTGGGGTTGCGATTAGCGGTGGACATGGATGTACGGGACGTCTTGGTCTTGGGGGACTCGGACCTTCTGGTACATCAGATTCAGGGAGAATGGGAAACCAGAGATTTAAAGCTTATCCCATATCGTCAGTGTTTGCATGATTTGACCAAACGCTTTCGATCGGTAGAATTCAGGCACATCCCGAGGATGCATAATGAGGTTGCCGACGCGTTGGCTACTTTAGCATCAATGCTACATCACCCGGACAAGGTTCGTGTCGATCCGTTACATATCCATGTCCGGAATCAACATGCTTATTGTAATGTGATAGAGGAAGAGGTGGATGGTGAGCCGTGGTTTCATGATGTCAAGGAATACCTCAGGTTAGGAGTATACCCAGAGCAAGCAACCGGAGATCAAAAGCGAGCTATTCGGCGGTTGGCGAACGGATTTTTCCTTAGTGGAGGGGTGCTGTACAAAAGAGCCCCAGACTTGGGATTATTGAGATGCATAGATGCAAGTCAAGCCACAACGGTGATGACGGATATACACTCGGGAGTTTGCGGACCACACATGAGCGGATACGTATTGGCAAGAAGATTCTTCGAGGAGGATATTATTGGCTCACTATGGAGCGGGATTGTATAAGTTTCGTGCGAAGATGCCATCGGTGTCAGATATACGGAGATTTGATTCATTCTCCGCCGACTGAATTGCATACAATGTCAGCACCATGGCCGTTTGTCGCATGGGGTATGGATGTTATTGGACCTATTGAGCCTGCAGCTTCCAACGGTCACAGGTTCATCCTGGTAACGATTGATTATTTTACCAAGTGGGTGGAGGCCAAAACATTCAAATCAGTGACCAAGAAGGCAGTAGTGGACTTCGTACACTCCCACATCATTTGTAGGTTCGGAATCCCAAAGATGATCATTACAGATAACGGTGCAAATCTTAACAGTGGATTGATGAAAGAGGTATGTCAACAGTTCAAGATTACACACCGAAATTCCACACCGTATCGCCCAAAAGCAAATGGTGCGGTCGAGGCAGCAAACAAGAACATAAAGAAGATATTGAGGAAAATGGTAGAAGGATCTAGGCAATGGCATGAAAAGCTACCATTTGCGCTGTTGGGTTATCGCACTACCGTCCGGACCTCGGTAGGTGCAACTCCTTACTTGTTGGTATACGGGACTGAAGCAGTAATACCCGCAGAAGTTGAGATTCCGTCCCTCCGAATTGTCGCTGAAGCTGAGATTGATGACGACGAGTGGGTCAAAACCCGATTAGAGCAACTGAGCTTGATCGATGAAAAGAGATTGACAGCAGTATGTCACGGCCAATTGTATCAAAGGAGAATGGCGAGAGCATACAACAAGAAGGTACGTCCCAGGAGATTTGAAGTGGGACAGCATGTGCTGAAGAGAGTTCTACCCCATCAGGCCGAGGCGAAAGGCAAGTTCGCCCCAAATTGGCAGGGACCTTTTGTGGTGACTAGAGTATTATCCAACGGCGCTCTATGTCTGACTGATGTCGAGGGAAGATGCACCGATATGGCTATCAATTCTGATGCGGTTAAGAGATATTATGTGTAATTCTTTAATGCATTTGTCAACGTTTGGTTTCGTTTGTGTGTATTTGGCATTTTTCGGAGAATGAAATGACAGAGGCAATTTTTCTGCTACCCAAACACTTTAACCTTTGTTTCCCCATTTGAGCCTTAGTTATTCTTTCATATACCCTCTTTCGGAATCATCAAGGAAGATGTGTAACAGAATAGAAAAGAAACAAAAAAGTAATACAAGAAAAAGTGAACTACGTTCGACCTGATTCCTCAAGAAGGATACGTAGGCGCCACACGGCTCGGTCATGATAAAATAAAAATCAAAAATCCCCCAAGCAATAAAACTGGGGCAGAAGTCATTGTTTCGTTTGAAAGATAGTGTGGATTCCGAAAGTTGTAATAAGCTAACCGTTGAGGCTAAACCCCTTTCTTCGGCCTCACGCGCAGAAACCATATCAAGAACCAGAAAGACCTCTCGATCAGTATTTGAGAAGTGCCAAGTCATGTGAATGAAAGCCAAGAGTGACGTCCCGACCCTCGATTGAATTCAGGATGCACAAGCCGAAAGGGGGTAACGCTCTAGAGGGAATCTCAGGGATGATACCCCGCCGCAAGGAAAGAAAGCATAAATGAGAGAGTCTTAACGGTGAAAACCCTCGCGGGCACCTTAAGGCGAAGGAAGTTGAGAGAAAATAAAATGAGAGAGTCTTAACGGTGAAAACCCTCGCGGGCACTTTAAGGCGAAGGAAGTTGAGAGAAGTAAAATGAGAGAGTCTTACGGTGAAAACCTTTACGGGCACCTTAAGGCGACGGGAGATAGAGAGAAATGAGAGAATCTCATTAGTGAAAACCCTTTGAAGGGCACTGTGAGGTGACAGGATGAGATGGTTACAAGATGTCTGCATGAGACAAGGTTGGGACATCCGTTTACCTCTAGCAGGACGCGGTATCAGAAAGTGATTGACATGAATAGACTGGGTAGTTTAATCTCAAAGGCGCGGCATAACATTGGATCAGGCACACATTCAGATAAGTTTCCTATTTTTGAGTTCAGAAAAGTTTTTCTTCTTTTGTCATTTGCGGTCAGTATTCTTTTCTTTTCTTTCATTTTCGAAAATTGATTTTTTTAAAGCTTACTACCAAGTCTCCCAAAGCAGTATATTGAAAGTGAATAGGCATGGAACAAGGCAATGAGACAGAAGTCGTTACGATAATAAGATTGGGATGACAGGCTGAGTGGAAGGTTCGCAAGAATTATGGAGTATGATGGACACATGTGGCATGTCCGAAAGATGATTTCACGCAACAGATCACCGGCTAAAAAGAGTCGGACCAAACCAAAGAGTGGAATAAAAGGAAAGATGAGAGGTCGTTCATGGAAAAAGCATCTTCCCAAGCAAGCGTCAACGTCGTCCTCAAAGTTCAAGAGAGGCCAAGCAGCTGAAAGAGAATGGCCTCAACAAGAGTGGCACGACCACTCGCGGCGTTTTGAAACTAACAATTTTTCTTTGATTTAAAGCAGGAAAAGAGGGTCCGACGGCAGAAAAGCATACCGTCCAGAAGTTTATCACACTGGGGCAGAAAATTTTCTCCGGTTGCGAAAATTCTCTGGAAAGCAAGACTCAGAGGATAAGTGTAGAAAGCAACGCAAGACGGGGTGATCTTTGAGCCGGGTATCATCCCCAGCAGTTATTGGAAAAAGAAAAAATGGCTTCGAGATTCCCCCAGCAGTATTACATCCTATAATTTGATCAAGGAAACAAAAAGCGTGAGTCCCAGAAGAGGTAGGGGACGAAGGAGGAGAATGAGGAGTGAAGGAAACAAAGAATACTTCCTCAGCAGCATCACCCCCCAGCAGGCGAGTAAACAATTCCAAAAATATCCCCGGCAGCCAGAAGAAAAGTAATACGACCGGGGGAAAGCAATTCCAAGACAGGATAATTCAGAAGAGAAGGTGTTCCGAGAGGTAACGCGGGAACAAGGATAGGGTACAAGAGGCAAAGGAAGGTAATCAAGATAGGATGAAAATCAGTGAGTTGTAGCTGAAGTCAGGGAGCCCGCCTGAAGAATGGAGTGGCGATTTAATTTTAAAGTAGTAGTTGAAGTCAGGGAGCCCGCCTGGAGAATGGAGTGGCGATTTAATTTTGAAGTTGTAGTTGAAGTCAGGGAGCCCGCCTGGAGAATGGAGTGGCGATTTAATTTTGAAGTTATAGTTGAAGTCAGGGAGCCCGCCTGGAGAATGGAGTGGCGATTTAATTTTGAAGTAGTAGTTGAAGTCGGGGAGCCCGCCTGAAGAATGGAGTGGCGATTTAATTTTGAAGTAGTAGTTGAAGTCAGGGAGCCCGCCCGGAGAATGGAGTGGCGATTTAATTTTGAAGTAGTAGTTGAAGTCAGGGAGCCCGCCTGGAAGAATGGAGTGGCGATTTAATTTTGAAGTAGTAGTTGAAGTCAGGGAGCCCGCCCGGAGAATGGAGTGGCGATTTAATTTTGAAGTTGTAGTTGAAGTCGGGGAGCCCGCCCGGAGAATGGAGTGGCGATTTAATTTTGAAGTTATAGTTGAAGTCGGGGAGCCCGCCCGAAGAATGGAGTGGCGATTTAATTTTAAAGTAGTAGTTGAAGTCAGGGAGCCGCCCGGAGAATGGAGTGGCGATTTAATTTTGAAGTTATAGTTGAAGTCGGGAGCCCGCACGGAGAATGGAGTGGCGATTTAATTTTGAAGTAGTAGTTGAAGTCGGGGAGCCCGCCTCTGAAGAATGGAGTGGCGATTTAATTTTAAAGTAGTAGTTGAAGTCAGGGAGCCCGCCCTGGAGAATGGAGTGGCGATTTAATTTTGAAGTTATAGTTGAAGTCGGGGAGCCCGCCTCTGGAGAATGGAGTGGCGATTTAATTTTGAAGTTGTAGTTGAAGTCGGGGAGCCCGCCTGGAGAATGGAGTGGCGATTTAATTTTGAAGTTGTAGTTGAAGTCAGGGAGCCCGCCTGAAGAATGGAGTGGCGATTTAATTTTGAAGTTGTAGTTGAAGTCGGGAAGCCCGCCTGGAGAATGGAGTGGCGATTTAATTTTGAAGTAGTAGTTGAAGTCGGGGAGCCCGCCTGGAGAATGGAGTGGCGATTTAATTTTGAAGTTATAGTTGAAGTCAGGGAGCCCGCCTGGAGAATGGAGTGGCGATTTTATATTGAAGTAGTAGCTGAAGTCGGGGAGCCCGCCTGGAGAATGGAGTGGCGATTTTAATTTTGAAGTAGTAGTTGAAGTCAGGGAGCCCGCCTGGAGAATGGAGTGGCGATTTAATTTTGAAGTTGTAATTGAAGTCAGGGAGCCCGCCTGGAGAATGGAGTGGCGATTTAATTTTGAAGTTGTAGTTGAAGTCAGGGAGCCCGCCTGGAGAATGGAGTGGCGATTTAATTTTGAAGTAGTAGTTGAAGTCAGGGAGCCCGCCTGGAGAATGGAGTGGCGATTTAATTTTGAAGTAGTAGTTGAAGTCAGGGAGCCCGCATATCCCCAGCAGCCGGAAGAAAAGTAATACGACCGGGGGAAAGAAATTCCAAGACAGGATAATCCAGAAGAGAAGGTGGTCCGAGAGGTAACGCAGGAACAAGGATAGGGTACAAGAGGCAAAGGAAGGTAATCAAGATAGGATGAAAATCAGTGAGTTATAGTTGAAGTCAGGGAGCCCGCCTGAAGAATGGAGTGGCGATTTAATTTTAAAGTAGTAGTTGAAGTCAGGGAGCCCGCCTGGAGAATGGAGTGGCGATTTAATTTTGAAGTTGTAGTTGAAGTCAGGGAGCCCGCCTGGAGAATGGAGTGGCGATTTAATTTTGAAGTTATAGTTGAAGTCAGGGAGCCCGCCTGGAGAATGGAGTGGCGATTTTATTTTGAAGTAGTAGTTGAAGTCGGGGAGCCCGCCCGAAGAATGGAGTGGCGATTTTATTTTTGAAGTTGTAGTTGAAGTCAGGGAGCCCGCCCGGAGAATGGAGTGGCGATTTAATTTTGAAGTTGTAGTTGAAGTCGGGGAGCCCGCCCGGAGAATGGAGTGGCGATTTAATTTTGAAGTTATAGTTGAAGTCGGGGAGCCCGCCCTGGAGAATGGAGTGGCGATTTAATTTTGAAGTTGTAGTTGAAGTCGGGGAGCCCGCCCTGGAGAATGGAGTGGCGATTTAATTTTGAAGCTATAGTTGAAGTCAGGGAGCCCGCCCGAAGAATGGAGTGGCGATTTAATTTTGAAGTTGTAGTTGAAGTCGGGGAGCCCGCCTCTGAAGAATGGAGTGGCGATTTAATTTTAAAGTAGTAGTTGAAGTCAGGGAGCCCGCCCTGGAGAATGGAGTGGCGATTTAATTTTGAAGTTGTAGTTGAAGTCGGGGAGCCCGCCTGGAGAATGGAGTGGCGATTTAATTTTGAAGTAGTAGTTGAAGTCAGGGAGCCCGCCTGGAGAATGGAGTGGCGATTTTGTTTCGAAGTAGTAGTTGGAGTCAGGGAGCCCGCCTGGAGAATGGAGTGGCAAGTTGTTTTGAGTTGGTAGAGGAAAGCGGTAGAATGTAACAGGAATCTCCAGCATGAATCCAAGTTCGTAAGAAGAGACGAAGCGTCAGAAGGAACGCCAAGTCAGACAAGATGGCAAGGAGCGCGACAAGATCAAGTTAAAAAGGATAGATAAGAACTTGTAGTACTGTAACCTAGTCTAGCTTCTTGTTTTTGTTGCTTAGCGCGGTGTAACAAGGAAATCGGTTAAGCAGTGGTAACAGCAGTAACAGCGGCAACAGCAGTAACAGCGAGATCGCAACAGGCATGGTAGTCCCAGCTACCAGAACTTCCCGAACTACATTGACCTGATTCCCTTTTTGCCAGGGATATGTAGGAGACCTTTGAAGCAAGGTTCGGTCAAAACTTTTCCAAAATGCTTCATACGGAGTGTTCGGATAGGCAAAAATCGCTTATATCCGCTCATTTATCTTTGCACGAAAACTCGGCGTGTTTACGCGCAAAGAGGGGCAGCTGTGAGCACGTGATTTTTGCCTTACTCGAGAAGTACTCCCAGAAAATTCAAAATAAAAAAAATAGTTTCGTGTTGGGCATGATTTGTGTGATTTTGTGTTAATTTCATCTTTTGTGTGCACGTTTATTTATTTAAATTAAAAATACAAAATATATGCTAGGCTTTGCATTTTTCAGTGTTTGATATCGAAGTCATGTGATTTACATTTTTCGGGTAATATGTAATTGTGTGCGTTAATTGTAGTAAAAGCAGCGGTGTTATAGGTTGGTATATACATATGTGTGTATATATATATATATATGTATACATACATATATATATATATATATATATACACATATGCATATAATATAGCATGAAGATCCGAGCTGGGCCAAATTCAGTCTAAAAGCCAGGCCCAATCGGATTTCTTCCAACCCAGGCCCAAACGAATCCCATACCCGTCCAGCTTCATGCCTGTATAACACTTGATCTGGACCGTTGGATTTTATTATCCAACGGCCCAGATTAATCATTTAATCCCAATATACACTCGGACTATGCTTTAACCAAACGACGTCGTTTGGTTTAAGTGAGGGGATCCTGATCGTTGATCGTAAATGATCCAACGATCAGGATTCAATCTCATCTCTGGTATATATTCCTCATTTCATACCCCGCCCCCCCCAAGCCAGAACCCCCCCTCTCCCTTCATCTCCCTCAGAGCTCTCAAACACCCGGTGTAACGCCGCCCTCCTCCGCCTGCCGGAAATCGCCTCACGGCGGTTCCGGTAGGCCAATCAAACCCAAACCAACGCCAAAACCTTCCCCTTACCTCCCCCATCACGATCCCGGCTTCCATTAACCTCGAATCTTGCCGGAGCTCCTCGAATCTTCATTTGAAGATTCGAGTCAAACTCGAACCTATGCCAAATTACCCCAAATTCACACCACAGTCTCCCCACACCTCCCTCGTACCCCCGTCGGCATTGGTTTGCTTCGAATCTAACCAAAAATACAAAAGCCCCAAATCCGAGCCCAAGAACCCTAATTTTGAAGAAATCCAATTCGAGCCGTTTTAGCCACAATTGAAGTCCAAGGGACTTTAGTCTAGGTGTTCTCAATCGAGAACATCCCGATTAAAGCCCGTTTGGCTTCAATAAGTCCGAGTTTTAGTTCGAAGTTTGGTCGGCAGTCTTCTTTTGAGGTATTCACTCCTTCTTTGGTCGTTTTAAGTCGATTGGTGTGAATATGTGTGTTTGTTTCATTCATTATTTCAGTTTCTCATGTTTTTAATTTCCCATACCCGTTTGGTCTGTTTCTTCTCATTTGAGGCCCTTTATTTGGCCAATTCTTCTGTTTTAGTAGTTAAAACGAATCATGAGTCCAATGTGATTAAAGTCGTCAAATAGTTCGTAACATTAATCCCTTGAATCTGCCTGGTGCAATTCACTGGTATAGGGTTGGTTACTGTTTAATTCAGATTAAAGGGATAATTGGGTGTAGTTAATAGTATAATTGTTTAATCATACACCCATACAAAGGGCTAGTGGAACTGAGCACAGCAGGGTATCCACTGAACACTGCCAGGCTTATTGTTTAAGGCTTGAGCCCATCTTTGGACAGTAGTTAGTGGGGACTGGAGAGCATCCTGGAAGCAAAAACAGTAGCACATTCATACATTGAGAGATACATACTGATTTTGAGAGCATCCTGGAAGCAAAAAACAGTAGCACATTCATACATAGAGATTGATAGAGATACACTTGAGAGGAGCAGACTGAGAGTAACTAAAGAGATATATACATTGATAGGCATTGATACATACACTTTAGAGGATATACATACAGAGATTGGAGAGTACACTGAGAGTGACAAAAGGTCACTGAGTGACAAAAGGTCACTGTTTTCCTTAGTTTGGAGTCACTGTTTCATCGAATCTCTTGGCTACTGTTTCATTGCTTTGATTTCAATAGTTGAGTTGTTGTGGTCGTTTGGTTGCTGCACTCGTTTGGTTGCTGCATTGGTTTGGTTGTTGTTGTTATTACACTGCTGTGTTGCTGTTGGTCAGTGGTTTGTTGCCTTGGTCGATTGATATTGCTGGCTTGGTTTGGTTGCTGGTTGGTCTGTTGGTTTGCTGCCTGGCAGTGTTGTTGTTACTGCTTGGTTCAATTGCTGCTGTTAGTCCTTATTGTTGTTGTTGTGGTGTTCAATTGAGGCTGTTGGTCAGTGTGTTGTTACTGCTTGGTTCAAAGATAGCTGTTAGTCCTTATTGTTGTTGCTGTGGTGTCCAACTGAGGCTGTTGGTCAATAGTTTGTTGCACTTGGTCTATTGTGTGGCTGGGTTGGTCTATTTGGTTGCTGCTGGTTGTTGGTGTGGTTTCATTAGTTTATAATCCAATTTTCCATGCAAGTTACTATGTTTATAAAATTTATGATATCAATACAAAATATTTGATTTGGTGCTGTTAGTTCATTATTTTGCTGGCTGTTGGTCTATTTGGTTGCTGGTCTATTGGTTATTGATTTACTGTTGCTGTTACTGTTCCTGCTACTGTCACTGCATTACCATTGCTCACTCTTCCTTGTTCTTCCGCATTCCAGGTACACACCTCTTTTATTGTAATTCCTTGGTTCGACAAGAATGAAATTTGAAGCTTATGCATAAAGTCTATTGAAACATGTAGTCGTCTTATGTTCAATTACATTCTGTTAGTCTCCAATTAAGCTTGTATTGTTAGCCTTGGTTATGGAAAAGCGTAGCTAGGCCAAAGTTACATTGTCGTTAGATAAGCATGTAAACCTGAATTAGTCTTCGTATCTCTATTCAATCTTCCCTACTCATGTGCGTAATCTCCAAACCTGTTAAATGATAGACCTTGTGTTAAGAGCAAGATTAGCTAAGGAGTTGTTACTTAACGGAATGACGTAGTTAGATTAAAAAGAGTCGGGGGTGCATTTCATGTGACCCGACCCCAATTTCGGGCAAGAGTAAACAAAGCATGTTGAGAACCACAGGCGCATTTCATGTGATGTGGTTCGTAGCAAGTTTTAAGTAATTTGGAATCAACTCTTAAGTAAGATACAGTGAGATGTAGTTCGCTTTAGATTTGAATCAAAGGTACACCTCGCCCAATAGTTACATTAATCACATAGCCGTCATAAATGTACATATAAATACTTAGGTTTCGAGATGCGTCGTTTCTTAACGAATATCACGCCTTTCTCAACAAATGTAAATAAGTAGTCAACCCAGGCGCATATTTTAGTTTTACCTTTTTAAATACGGGTGTGCATTTCATGTGACCCAAATCCAAACCCCGAAATGTTGAATAAGAATATGTTGAGGATCCGGGTGCATTTCATGTGACGCGATTCGAAAGCATATTTTTAAGCAACTTTCTCTTTCGTAAATCATAACCAATAATAAAAGCGGTAAAGGGGTATTAACTTGCACTAAGTACATAATTGTAAAAAGCGGATAGATAAGCCAAACACGACAGTTGAGCGACCGTGCTAGAACCACGGAATTCGGGAATGCCTAATACCTTCTCCCGGGTTAATAGAATTCCTTATCCGGATTTCCGGTTCGCGGACTGTTAAATAGAGTCATTCTTTTCCTCGATTCGGGATTTAACCGGTGACTTGGGACACCATAAAATCTCCCAAGTGGCGACTCTGAAGTAATTAAAATAAATCCCATCTCGATTGTCCTTTAATTGGAAAAACTCCTCGTGCCCTCGCGTGCGCGTAAAAAGGAGGTGTGACAATCATGAGTTTGAGGCTCGATTTGATTAAAACGAAGTGATATTGGCGATATGATCGCACGAACAAGTCCATAATGTGTTTTTGAGGTTGTGTACATGTATGCATATTGGTGCCAAGGGTTTGGGCCAAAATTGAATATCTTCCAAGAAATTCCGGAGCCATTCAGCTTCTTCACCGGCTTTATCCGAGGCTATGAACTCAGCCTCCACTGTAAAGCGGGCAATACAAGTTTCTTTGGACGACTTCCAAGATACCGCTCCTCCACCAATGGTGAATACATATCCACTTGTGGACTTGGAATCAGTTGATCTGGTGATCCAATTTGCATCACAGTATCCCTCAATGACCGCCGGATATTTATTATAGTACAAAGCAAAGTCCTGGGTATGTACTAAGTACCCCAAAACTCGTTTCATGGCCATCCAATGATATTGACCTGGATTGGTCGTATATCGACTCAATTTACTTATAGCACAGGCTATTTCTGGTCGTGTACAGTTCATGATGTACATTAAGCAACCCAACACATGAGCATAATCCATTTGTGATATGCTTTGGCCTTTGTTCTTTGCTAATGCAAGATTCACGTCAATCGGAGTCTTTGCAACTTTAAAGCCCAAGTGCTTGAATTTTTCAAGTACTGTCTTGATATAATGAGATTGTGACAACGCCGGACCTTGAGAAGTCTTATGGATCTTAATTCCCAGAATTAAATCAGCAACTCCCAAGTCTTTCATATCAAACTTGCTAGTTAGCATAAGCTTAGTAGCATTTATATTGGCAATGTCATTACTCATTATGAGCATATCATCCACATATAGGCAAACAATGACTATGTGATTTGGAACATTTTTAATGTACACACATTTATCACATTCATTATTTTAAACCCATTTGACAACATTGTTTGGTCAAATTTAGCATGCCATTGTTTGGGTGCTTGTTTTAATTCGTAAAGGGACTTAACAAGTCTACATACCTTCTTTTCTTTACCTGGAACCACAAACCCTTCTAGTTGTTCCATGTAGATTTCTTCCTCCAACTCTCCATTTAAGAAAGCCGTCTTAACATCCATTTGATGAATTTCAAGACCATAAACTACAGCTAACGCTACTAACGTTCGTATGGACGTAATTCTTGTAACCGGAGAGTATGTATCAAAATAATCAAGACCTTCTCGTTGTCTATACCCTTTGACCACAAGTCTTGCCTTATATTTGTCAATAGTGCCACCATCTTTCATTTTCGTCTTAAAAATCCATTTATAAACCAAAGGTCTATTTCCAGGAGGAAGATCAACCAATTTTTATATATGATTGTTTAGTATGGATTCTATTTCACTATTGACAGCCTCTTTCCAAAATAATATTTCAGAAGAAGACATAACTTCTTTAAATGTTCAAGGCTCATTTTCCAATAAGAAGGTTACAAAATCTGGTCCAAATAAAGTAGATGTTCTTTGACGTTTACTACATCTTGGATCCTCCTGATTAAATATAATTTCTTTTATTTTTTCCCTAGGTCATTTTGATCCTTCACCAATCGACTCACATTCCTTTTTATAAGGAAATATATTTTCAAAGAACTCAGCATTATCTGATTCTATTACCGTATTATTATGAATGTCGGGATTTTTTTGATTTATGAACCAGAAATCGATATGCTTTACTATTAGTCGCATATCCTATGAAAACATAATCAATAGTTTTCAGTCCTATTTTTACCCTTTTGGGTTTAGGAACTTGCACTTTTGCCAAACACCCCCACACTTTAAAATAATTCAAGTTGCGCTTCCTTCCTTTCTATTTTTCATATGGAATGGATAATTGTGAAAACGATAAAATTTGCTAATTTTTTTAATAACATGCAGTAATAATGCAAAATAAAAAATAAAAAAAATTGAACAGTAATTCGCAGTATAATACTGCGAATTACAAAATTTTTTTTATAATTCGCAGTATTATACTGCGAATTACCAAAAAAAAATTATAATTCAAACTATTACTGCATGTTATTAAAACAAAAATTAGCAAATTTTATCGTTTTCACAATTAACAAATTTTATTTTTGTTGTGTTATTGGTTGCTAATGTTTGAGCTTATTTTCATTTGCAAAATCTTGTACTTTTATCATAATTAAAATACAAAATAACTTGTTGTTGAAGTTTTTTGATAGTCCACTATTTTTGGTTGCTTTTAGACTACTTTCTAACCGACTAGTATTAATTTAAAGCAACATAAGCGGCATGCATAATATTATGAGTTACAAGTAATTTTGCATCAAAATACTTGAGAAGATAAATAATTTTCCTAGCAATAATTTACTAGATACATTTTTTTTAAATAACTCAGATTTCGACATATTTTAATCTATACTATATTAAAAGCACGAAGGCCCTTAGCGAAATATCGTTTGCCTTTTTACCCTTTTAAAATAGAATTCACACTAGACAAATTAGTCTTTTAGTTATTTTCCTAATATTTAGCAATAGCCATTTAATTATTTCCTAATATTTATAAATAGTTATTTAACTATTTCTCTAATATTTAGGACATTAATTTTCAATTCCTTCCAATTCTAGAAATGAAATACTTGCGACCACATTTAAATATAGGAATATTAAATAAGCACTTGTAATTACAAACTAGGATAGTTTCGACAACTTTCAGTATAAAAGTATTTTTTCCCTCTTTTTTTTCTTCTAACTTTGTAGATCGCTTACCTTTTATTGAGAATATATTTGAAGTTAGAATTAAATTTTTTCAATGATACAATTTCAGGAGTATAAATTATCTTACAGAGTAATATTAAATCATTTATCATTTTATACTTGAAAATAAAATACTAAAAAAGAAAACGAGGTTACAATCTGCGAAAATTGTTTATATATGTTTATGAAACTAAAAATAAATATATATAAAAAAGAATAAGAAATCATAAAATCTAAAAAATGAAAAAAGCAAAATGTTTTTGTAAATTTTTTAATCATTTTTAAAAAGTCTTTATTTATATGAGAGTTGATTATAGCCATACAAGAAAATAAAAATATTACATATGTGGGAAGAATAAATTCTAATTTTGATCAACATGAATTTTATATTCTAACTCCTTCCAATACAATATTAAAGTAATATTTTCATAATCAAACGATTGAAGAAATACTACCAGATGAAGAATCTGATATGCATGATTATGTGTTTAGATAAAAAGAAGAATTGTAGATTAATCATACTATAACGGCTGAATTAATCTATTTTTACAATAATAATTTATTATTTTCTAATATGTTGCAAACAATAAATATGTAGTACTTATTAAAGCAATTGAATAATTTGCATTATGATCATGAGAAGAAAAAAAAATCTTTTGCAAGTTAATCAACCATAATTTTGTCTTTTTAGAATAAATTTAAAAATATAGAGTACACGCGCAACGCGCGTACACAAAGACTAGTTATGATAAAAGTACAAGATTTTGCAAATAAAAATAAACTCAGACATTAGCAACCAATAACACAACAAAAATAAAATTTGTTAATTGTGAAAACGATAAAATTTGCTAATTTTTTTTAATAACATGCAATAATAATGCGAAATTAAAAAAAATGAACAGTAATTCGCAGTATAACACTGCGAATTACAAAAAAAAAATTGTAATTCGCAGTATTATACTGCGAATTACCAAAAAAAAAATTATAATTCGCAGTATAAAACTGCGAAATGCATTAACGGCGGTTTTCGGTCCTATTTTTACCCTTTTGGGTTTAGGAACTTGCACTTTTGCCAAATATCCCCACACTTTAAAATAATTCAAGTTGGGCTTCCTTCCTTTCCATTTTTCATATGGAATGGATTGTGTTTTGCTATGGGGCACTCGATTTAATATTCGGTTAGCCGTAAGAATAGCTTCCCCCCACAAGTTTTGTGGCAAACCAGAACTTATCAATAATGTATTCATCATCTCCTTTAATGAAGGATTCTTTCATTCAGCAATCCCATTGGATTGGGGCGTGTAAGGGGCCGTTGTTTGATGAATAATTCCATATTTTAAACATATTTGTTCAAAAAGGAGATTCATATTCACCACCCCTATCACTTCTTATCATTTTGATTTTCTTGTTAAGTTGTGTTTCAACTTCATTTTTGTATTTCTTGAATGCGTCTATTGCTTCATCTTTACTATTAAGTAAGTAAACATAGCAATATCGAGTACTATCGTCAATAAAAGTTATGAAATACTTCTTTCCATCGCGAGATGGTATTGACTTCATGTCACAAATATCTATGTGAATTAAGTCTAAAGGATTTGAATTCCTTTCAACCGACTTATAAGGATGTTTAACATACTTAGATTCCACACATACTTGACATTTTGATTTGTCACATTCAAATTTAGGCAATACTTCCAAATTAATCATTTTCCGTAAGGTTTTATAATTGACATGATCCAAACGTATATGCCATAATTCATTTGACTCAAGTAAGTAAGACGAAGCTGAAATTTGATTATTATTCTCAACAACTATTACATTCAGCTTGAAAAGGCCCTCGATGAGGTAACCTTTTCCTACAAACATTTCGTTCTTACTCATTACAACCTTATCGGAGACAAAACAGATTTAAAACCATTCTTAACAAGAAGTCAAGTAAAGACTAAATTCTTCCTAATCTCGGGAACATGAAGGATGTTGTTCAAAGTCACCACTTTGCCGAAAGTCATGTTGATAAATATCTTACCACATACTTCAATCTTGGCCTTTGAAGTATTTCCCATAGAAATCGTCTCATCGGGTCCAACGGGAGCATAAGTAGCAAAAGCTTCTCTAACACCACAAACATGACGAGTGGCTCCAGAATCAATCCACCACTCTTTAGGATTGCCTACCAAGTTGCATTCGGAAAGCATGACACATAAGTTATCAACATCATCATGCTTTTCAACCATGTTTGCTTGACCCTTCTTCTTGTCTTTCTTCGGAGCACGACACTTCGTAGATTTGTATCCCGGTTTTCTACAGTTGTAGCAGTTTCCACTGAACCGCTTCTTGCTTGGGTTATATTTTGGTCCAGAAGCCTTCTTCCTCTTCTTGTTCTCTTCAACAATATTTGCTCCAATTATTGTTGAGTTTCCACGGCCTCTCTTTTCAGCAGCTTTATTGTCCTCTTCGATTCTCAACCGAACAATGAGATCTTCAAGGGACATCTCCTTGTGTTTGTGTTTCAAGTAGTTTTTGAAGTTCTTCCGCAAAGGATGCAACTTCTCAATCATTGCTGCTACTTGGAATGCGTCATTGATAACAAGACCTTTAATGAAATTTCTCTTAGTAAAATACTAAGATTACTACTTTCAACATCAATATTAATTTGATTTATACCTTCGTCAAGGAGATCGTGAATAATCACTTGCAATTCCTGGACTTGAGTAATAACAGACTTGCTATCTACCATTTTGTAGTCCAAAAACTTTGCAGCAACAAACTTTTTCAACCCGGCATCTTCAGTTTTGTATTTCTTTTCAAGCACAGTCCACATTTCCTTTGACGTTTCTACGCCACCGTAGACGTTATACAAAGAATCTTCTAGCCCGCTTAGAATATAATTCTTGCATAAAAAGTCTGAATGCTTCCACGCCTCAACGACGAGAAAGCGTTCAGTTTCTGGAGTTTCGTTAGACAACACAGGAATATCTTCCTTGATGAACTTCTGGAGACTCAGAGTAGTCAAATAGAAGAACATCATCAAAAAATAGTTTTAAATAGTGGAAATTAGGAAAAATAGTAGAAAAATTGCAAAAAATATTAGATAATTAATGTAAGTAGGAAATTAAGTTTTTATAATAATTCATAAAAGAAAAGAAAAAAAATATAAAAGAGGGTGTTTAAATAATTAATTAAAACATCAGAAAAACAAATACATAGGAATAATAAAACTGGGCCAATTGAAATCCAATTGTTTTGGCCCAGTGAATTGGCCCAACAGATTTGGCCCGTCTGACCCATAAGCTTTGAACCTGCTGAATCTCAGCCGCTCATTTGCATCATCCAACGGCAGAGATATTAGTGGATTTCGTTAATTAATATGAGAGTTGATCTGAGCCGTTTGTTTAGATGATCCAACGGGCGAGACCTTTTGGTCTTATTGGTAACGAAACTACGCCGTTTAAGTAACACTCCTAACAACCGTTGATCTTCATCAGATCAACGGTCCAGATTTCCTAAGACACATCGCCTATAAAAGGCTTTTGTGTGAAGAAATTTGGCCATTTGATATTCTCTCTAAAACCTAGCCGCCCCCATTTCTCTAATCTCCTTCATCTTCTTCTCTGCATCACCTCTGCTTAACACTAGCCGGCCATGGAGGCCACCACCTTTCACGGTGGTCTCCGGCCACTCCTTACCCCCCCCTCCTCTCACTTTTCCTTCTTCTTCTTCTTCTTCTCCGACCAATCCTCAAACCAAAGAACCCCCTTTGTTCTTGACTCGCCGATCACCGGAACCTACCTCCGATGACCACCAAACAACGAATCTCTCCTTCAAACCAATGCCAAAAGGACCGTCTTGGTCCGATCTACCCAACCATACCATTCACCTCCCTCGAATCTCACCGGAGCTCTTCGAATGTCCCAAAAAGGGTCGCCGGAAACCTAACTCCGGCGACTCGGAACTTCAACCCCAATCAAGACCCAACCTTTACCCTCTCCCAAACACCCCAGTCCAAACAAAAAACCCTAAAGACTCCGTCTTGAGGACTAAAGCAGAAAAACAGAAAGAAAAAAATGAAAAAAGAGAAAACAAAGGAAAAGGGTCTGAGAGTCTGAAAGAGAGAGCGAAAAAGAGAGGAAAATGGAAAGCTTGGGGGACAGACCCCGCTAAGCTAAGTTTCCCCCTCCCTTCTTTGTTTGCTGCTTGCTTTCTTCTTTGATTGTGTTTCCTGTTATGTTTTGTCTTTGTTATGTCCTGTTAGTTTGTCATACGAATTAGGGTGTTCTTTTGTCTTAATTTTGGTTTGTTTCTCTGATTTAAAGATATGTTCTTGATATCCCTGATTCTTTTTCATCTTTTGTTTCCTTCTCTGTTGGCTTTTGATATCTCTTCTATATTTCTTATCTGTTTTCGCATGTTAGTTTTAGGGTTTTTCTTTGCTTCCTTTCCCGTTTCTGTTCATCTACCCTATATTTCACATCTTACTCTTGTCTGTTTCTTTGATTACATGTGTTCATCTCCTATATCTTGCCGTTGTTTCTTTGAGCCTATTAGTGCTAGGGTTTCTGTTTGCTATTTTTCTTGTTCTATCTATCATGATTTCTTTCATCAGAGTTCAAAGATCTTGTCTGTTCTCTGTTATTTCTGATTTGGGGTTTTTAATTCATGACTGTTGATTTTTGTTTATCTCTCATTCTCTTATATGTTTAGTAAGTCAAAAGTGGCTTTGAGTCTCTTCTTCTCTTCATTATTGATTAAGTCATATAGTCTTGATCTGTTCTGACTCTTATAGCATAACTTCTCTTTTATTGTCTTGCATACTCTGTCATCTTTTCTTTCTTCATGTTGAGTCTTTTCTGTGCGTTTTTCACTTTTGTTTATAAGTGTCTCTGTCTGGTCTTCAATGCCTCATCTCTAGAAGTGAATGTCATGATTTAGCTGTTTTTATGTTTTCACTGTTTTCCCTCTCAACATGATTCTAAGATTAGTCATTAGACTTTCATGCCTGTTTAGGAACTACTGTGTCATGAACCTTGGTGATTCTGAAGTTTTTCAAACTGTCATATGACTTGAACTGGTAGTAATTAGGTCTGAATCGACATGAGTTCTTACTTTGTCTCATCAAATTGGATAATTTGAATTAATTAACTGAGATTCAACCATATCAATTGCCTTTTCCGAGTTTTGGTTGATTAATGCATATTGTTTGATCTTATGTTCCTGTGTGCAACAAATGTTGAGAATGATTAAGTTTTGCTAGTTCTTGTTGAATGTGAGTGTTTGATTAACATTGATTGAACCTTAGGGGATTGGTTATAGTTGTTAGAGTTAGATTCCATGAAATGGCTAGTTTTTAAATAGACTTAAGATTGAAAAATGAACAAAAATAGGTTATTAGGCAATAATTGACCCAAGAGTGGTCAACTTTGCAAAGTTGATCAACTCTATAAGGTCCAAACACACTGGTCCATCTCAAAAGAGGCTAGTTGTGCAAAACTGGTTAAGTCTGCAAATGCAGGCTCACCAAGGCTCATTTGAGCCCTGAATCTCAGGTGGCTAAGTCTGCAAAGACTTTAGCACAGCCTGTGATCAGTCAAAGGCTGGAATTTCCAAAATTGGCTAAGTCTGCAAATGCAGACTTGCCCAGGCTCTTTTTGAGCCCTGAACCTTAAGTGGCTAGGCCTGCAAAGGCCTTAGCCCAGCTTATGTTCAGTAAATGGGTTTAATTACCCAAGCTAAGTCTCAACTTGACACTGGCTAAGTTTTAAATAGGCTAAATATAACAATAAAGCAGGCTAGTCCTGCAATTATTTTTAAAATGAAATAAAAGGTCTTAATTGACCGAAAATGAAACAAAAGAGGCGATGTTTGAAATAGTAGAACTAGTCGGTCCTTAACTACCAATGCAAGGACTGGTCATAGGTTAAATAAGTCCAAAATGCTGGAAACTTGACCTAGGCAGGTCGGGTAAATCAGCAAAGTCACTAAGGGTATAAAAAGAAGCCAAATATGTAATGGTGAATTGTTTAGAACATAAAGGGTTATGGGAGTAATTTGTACCCCTGATTTCTGCAATTTTGCAGAGATTAAAGGGTATAATGGTCTCCCTAAAAAGGGAAATCAGTAAAAATCTTCAACCCTTAGGGATACTTTGGTAAAAGCTTTAAAAGGGAATCTAATAGAACCTTCCAGCACATGCTGGAAGGGATTTGATAACAGAAATTGGGGCCTTAGTGTAAGTTTAGTAATTTTAAGAGGGGGAGAAGTGGGATTTAATCCCAAACTTTCTCCCCAAGTCATCAGCCCATTCCCTTCCTATATATACCTCCTCAAAAAGAGTGAATAGGGGGCTTCTTTTGAAAAGAAAAGTTCAGAGAAATAGATTAGTAATTCAGCAATAGGCATTTTTCCTGCATTTTCGAGTGAGAACTTAGGGATATTCTTCTGATTTTTGGGTTCTTTGCTCGAGTGTTTGCCTGGATTTCTACTTGCTTTGTTGTGGTTTTCCTGCTCGAAGTTCTGCTTTGTTGCTGTGGTTGGTTGATATTCAAGCTTCTACTGTTGCATTGCCTTGAGTCTTTGTTGTTGCTTATCTCTTAACCCCCTAGAACTCATTGGGGTTACTTTGCTGATCCAGGTACTCTTCTATCCATAATCAAGCTGTAATGGAATTTGCTGAATAGAAATGAAGTTCAAGCATCAGAAATTATCTGTTATTATGAATCTGTAGTTTAATGTTATTAATAGCTGTAGTATTAGTTTAAATTTATAATTTATTTGTGTAGCAGTAGGTAGTAGCTGAAAAACAAAACAAAAAATAGTGTAATAGCTAGTATATTAGTGGTAGTATAGTCATAGTAGATCACTTAGTAAATAGGTAAAACCTTTAAAACAAGGTCGGATAACTCTAACATGGGTCGTTACAGAACGACTCACATAGCAAATCGGATCTGGAAATCAATAGCTCGATTAGTGTAAGTTAAAAGAGAAACAAGTAAAAATGAAGTAGTAACTCAATTAAGATTGCAGTCGTGATATCCAAATAAGTGTGGCTTGCATCAGTATTAGTAGTTAATCAGATCTGTTGAATTGTATATAGATGCCAATAAGCTAAAAGGAAGAATAGTTAACAGAAGTGACAAGTTATTTGCAATTGGGTATGTGGTAATTAATGGGGTATTAACCATATAAGATTCAGTAATATGATCTCGTGTATATTCACTAACCAATTAGTCTTAGGTGATTTGGTTATCATTAACAAGTATTTGGACGGTTTAAGTAAAGCCTCACATTGTTGAACAGCTTCTTTCTTTTAATTTATAGGTTAAATAGTTTCAATGCTGGTATGAGTCATTTAGCAGAAAACAAAAGAATTAGAATAGTTGGTGCTCACATATAGGAGTTATAATCTAGAGTTAACATTGATCATCTTGTACATCAGTTTCCCTCTTTCTGATAAATAAAAGCATTCTGATTTCCTTCTTATTCTTGTATGTTTGTTTTATTGTGAAGTTTGCATTTCTGCTTTAGCTATCTCAAATTGGGTCTGGGCTTGATAAATAGCGTGAGCCTGGACTGTGTTCGCATGTCTGCCGGATCATTGATTCAAAGCCCAAGCTGGATCTGGGTCACTAAGACCTGGATGTGTTTCATGTTGCATTAAGTATCATTCCAAAAATCTAGGCCCAATAACAACAGAATAATAATATGGGCCTGGAATACTTAGTACCAGAAATGGCTAAGGGAAAAACATATATAGAAAATATAGTTGAACAAATAGGATTGGACCTTAATAAATAATTGGGATGAGCCTCGCACGATATTAATAAGCGGGGCCCCCTTTTTCGTAATGAGATAACACAACTAGACTCGGGAAGACTATTAGCAAATTCCATAAGTCATACCCAAAACAATTAAAAGCCGATAGACCATTTAGGGCACGATTTAATATACTTTCCTACGAACGAGTGTGCACCCTGGTGCAACTCAAATCCTAAATCCCGGCAAAGCTGAAATATACCAAAAGTCACAGGCATACTGGTTGCGGTGTGACTCGAGGCGTGTTTTCGCGATGTCGCAATTCTATAAAATATTTAAGTAAAAGCACATATATGTTGTTAAAATCTGTAATGAGTCAAACAAGAGTCAAGAACGACGATTGAGCGACCGTGCTAAAACCACGGAACCCGGGAATGCCTAACACCTTCTCCCGGGTTAACAGAGTTCCTTATCCAGATCTTTGTTTTGCGGACATTAATAAAAGAGTCAAATTCCTCGGATTCGGGATTAACCGGTGACTTGGGACACCATTATATTCTCTCAAGTGGCGACTCTGATAATTTAAAACAAAATCCCGAACCGATTGTTCTTTAAGTGGAAAAACTCCTTCCTCTATGCTATTATATCCGTCTCGGGTATTTGAACATCGAGGTATACCCTATAAACACATATTTTGTGTCCTTTTGGGGTAGTAAAAAGGGAGGTGTGACAGCTCTGGCGACTCTGCTGGGGAACCCAACCCCGAACTTCGGTTTCAGGGTTTAAGAACTCGAGCTCCTTAGAATTGCCGTTCGTGATATTGTTTGACTTCACTATATGATTTGAACAACATGCTATGTGCTTTATCGACTTTGATACTATGTGGATTGTATATAAAAATTGTGCCGAAAACACTTTCTCTTCTTCACCACCGGAGATGTGCTTACTAGTTGAGACTCCCCTTTCTATTAAGTCTCCCAAAAATTAAGAAAAGAGAGGTCGGATAAGTTACAAAGCCGATTGACTCCGCGAGTCACCGGTACGTAGCCCCTTCCTTGATTCGAGTTGTCCGCTCGGGTACACAGTCTAGCATTCTATGAAACTATAAGATGTTGAACATAGGTCTAGGACGATTATTTGCATCATAACTGACTTAGGGGACTCAACACAGGGGTTGGGTCCGTCTAGGACAAGGTGACCCGGTATTTGAAAAAGATCGAGCATATTATGTGTTGCATTTTTATTGTCCTTGATCGTTATGCGGACCGGCTAAATTTCCGAGGTTAGAAAATTGTTGAAAAGGAAAAAAAAGGAGAGAGAGAAAAAGAGTTGGTGAAAATAGGTATCCGGAAAATCCGAAAATTGAAAAAAAAATGGTTTTGTTGTTGAAATAATTGGTCAACTAGTCTGACCGAACTACGCAGGTTTGATTCTCCCCATTAGGTGGGATACGTAGGCAACCCTCATCGGGTCCGACCACCCCTTCAAAAAATAAAAAAAAATGTCGAAGTTTTAGTTTTCAATAAAATCAAAGTAACGCTGTTTTTGAAAGTAGCGATTTTGTTTTAGAGGGAAGTTAATATAAGGTGGCAATTTGTTCAATATGGTTAGTTAGAAAAGAATAAATTTTCCAACTTAGTGATTAGTTGAATCATATATTTTTTATATCAATTGATAACTTAATTTTAATCGAACTTAACATTTTTTTTAATTATGCACACCCAACACGAGTGTGCGTCAAGTTAAACAAATAGATAAATTGGTTACATAATGTTACTTTTGTGTACGTAGAAGGTCTTAGGTGTTTTTTGTGGGAGGGTGGGTGTCGGTCCACATGTAAGCATGGGTGGAATTACTGCCTTGTGTTCTGATTGTTGCTTGTATAGAGGTTCCCATCAGGTGCACCAAAATAACACTTCTAGAGAAGATTTGAGATGTCATTTTAACTTACCAATAGAAATAATTATGCAGGTGATGTATTTCATGCAGTGAAGTTAGACTGGATATTTAATATTGGGTTGACGCTTTGTCTGCTAGGGAGCAGTTTTATAATATCCACATTATAGGTATACGCTTGAAATATTCTTCCGTAAGGACATGAGTTTAACACCCAGCATGTAAGCGGGAACCTTGTAACATAACTTCGCTCCTGGAACTTATTGGTGCTAAGCTTCGCTGCTATATGAGTGTTGATTGGTGGTACTTTTTGCGATTGTTATGCTGTTTGAATATATCACTTCAAGAAATAGATTTGCACCAAGATACAAGCCTGATGATGCTCGACTGCTAATGCTGATTCAAAAGCAACTTTTCTTAATCATGGGTTTAACTACCCATGTTTCTCTGTGGGATCTTTTCAATATCACTTGATTCCTGGAGCTTATTGTGCTAGATGTTCACTGCAATATGTTGGTCCGGATGGGCAATTCCCGGAAGCAAAGATCCGTCAAATTTGGAATGAATGCCAAAACTTGAAAGTAGACACTTGTGTGCAAAATAGAGCTCGAGGGGAAGTGTCGTCTGGATATTCCGTATGGTATCGACGGGGTATTGAGCATGAACGGCCTTCGAAAAGACCCCACCTACAAGATTTGGTGGAGCAATCTAAGGAAAATCAGAATTGGGCGGCCAAAGAAAGAGAATACAAGGCCAAGATCAGCTTGTTGGAAGAACAATTGAGAAATCTCCAATTTGAAAGTGGTTTACAGGCAGCATCTGATGAAGGAGAGAAAAAGCAGCTGAAGAAAGAAAACGAAATGTTAAAGGCTCGGGTTGCTCAAATGAAAATTGCATCCGAGACCCCCATTCGCTTAGCTCGGGATGAGAAATTGATTGAGACTCTTCGGCGCAAAGTGAATGACTACAACTTTGACTTGGACAAGGCAGAAAAGGAATTAGTCAGGGCTCGGAAGCAAATAACCAGAGATGCTGAGGAAATGGCCAAGTTGGTTCAGCAGCTACAGGATAAGCATGAATTTGAGGTAGCTCGACTGAGAAAGAAAATCATTACAGCCACGGTTAAAAGTAACAAGGTTATCAAGGATCTCGAAGAAGAGAGAGAGCATTGTTACACAACTATGGCTCGATTAGAGTTGGAGCTGCAGCAAATACAGAAGGATAACCAACATACCTTAGATGCTCGCACTGAACAGATCAGTCGATTGCTTCAAGAAAAAGGGGTTATTCGAGAGAAGATTGTTCGTATTGCTCAATACATCACCCCGAAGAGTCAGTTGTGTGAAGATATGTCCCAAGAAACCTTTGTATCAGCGGTGAAGTTCTTTGTGCAGCAAGTCATGTCTGACCTGGATAGGCTCCAAAAGGGATTAGCATATAGGCCCGCGGCAAGACCGAACGATGTCTCGCGGGCACTAGGAGCATTAATGTATTCTTAGGGCATGCATTCTATTTTTATGTTTCTTTACATTAGCATTACAACATCATCTTGTAAACTAATGTTTTTGAGCTACCAATGAAAATCAAGAGTTGTTGTCAATCCTTTTGCTTTATGTTAATTCTTTTAATTACGATAGGCAAATAAATAGGAACGCAATTATGAAATGAATAAAAAGAGAGAGAGAGAGAAAAAGTGAAAGAAAAAAGAGATGATTGGTTCAAATAAGTAAAGGCCGGGATGATGCATGACGATCCAAGGAAAATGTGTTTATTCTAAAATCGTTGCATCTTATCTCTTCATGCGCTAACCACTAATGGGTGTTGATGTTTGTGAGATTCAGATTCTAGTGGCAACTGGCATTCTGGCTACTCACCCTTACAACACGAGATATAAGAAAATGACAAAAGCTGTGTCGCAAGAGATTGAGGCAACGGTCATGGATCCCGCCCAGGAGGAAGAAATTGTGGACGTAGCGGGGATGAAGGAAGAGATGTACAAATTAAAACAGCAGATGGCCGAAATGTATGAGGCTTGGTCTAGGGGTCAACCCTTGCCAACTTACCCTGCCAATCCCACATACATCCCTCCAGCTAACCCCAATCCTGAGCCACCCACGATGAATTCATCCTCTACATACCCTGACTATCACCACTATTATGCTTCCACTTCCCAAGTGCCACCACCTCTGACGAAACAAGTACCACCCCGTCCACCCCAGGTTGCTCCAGTATATGTGGCACCTCCACCTGCCACCCTACACAAATCATCTAGTGAACCAATGTTCCATATACAAGACCCCCACTACCACCCACCTGAGCCGACCTTCCGACAGCACGAATCTCACACTCTGCTGATGGAGACGAGCGAAGAGAAGCCTGCTAAAAATGCAGGGCAGGAGGAGATGGCTAGGAAGGTGAAGAGTTTGGAGAACGCCTTTCGCAATATGCAAGGATTGGGAGGACAAGTAAGTGTGGCATACAAGGATCTGTGTTTGTTTCCTGAAGTGCAACTTCCCGTTGGATTTAAGTTGCCAAAGTTTGATATGTACAGTGGACATGGCGACCCGGTGGCCCACCTCAGGGGATATTGTAGTAAAATGCGAGGTGCATGAGGCAAGGACGAGCTGTTGATGGCGTATTTTAGCCAAAGTTTAAGCGGTTCCGCTTTGGAGTGGTACACTCGCCAGGATCACACCAGATGGTTCATCTGGGATGATCTCGCGCAAGCATTCGCGAACCATTTTCAATACAATTTGGAAATCATACCAGATAGATTATCGCTCACGAAGATGGAGAAAAAGCCGGGAGAAAGCTTCAGGGAGTTTGGTTTTAGGTGGAGAGAACAGGCGGCGAGGGTAGATCCGCCGATGAAGGAAGGTGAAATGGTAGATTGTTTCTTACAGGCTTTGGAGCCTACTTATTATGGGCACTTAGTGTCAGCTATTGGGAAAAGTTTTAATGAGGTTGTGAAGATGGGAAGTTTCGTTGAGGAAGGTTTAAAAACCAACAAGATCATGAGTTTTTCGGCAATTAAGGCCACAAATCAGGCCATACAGACTGGGAATGGAGGAACAATTGGGAAGAAGAAAAAAGAAGAAGTAGCAATTGTAGAAAGCAGGCCTTGGAACCGCAACCAACATCATCACCCACCACGACCATACCAGCCATACCCGCCAAACCCATCAACCCTATACAACCCACAAACCACATATAACCCACCAGCATCAGACAACCCACCGCCACCATATTACCCACCAACTACCCTGCACTACCACCACCCACAAGCCCAAACCTATCCACCACCACTACCACATGTATGGCGAGCCCAAACCTCGCATAATGTTTACCACACACAAAACACATACCCTTTTGCCTAGAGCCTATAGAAACCCAAACAAACCCAGTCCTGACCCAGAGATGTGAAATAGAGCAAATAAAACATTCACCCCGTTGGGGGAGTCCTATACTAGCCTCTATCACGGATTAAAGGAATTGGGAATGTTGAGCCCAATTGAGTCTAAGCTTCCAAACCCACCCCCGAAGAACATCGATCAGTCAGTCAGGTGTGAGTACTGCTCAGGAGCACCAGGACACGATACTGAGAAATGTTGGCATCTGAAGAATGCTATCCAGGATCTTATTGATAGCCGGAGGATTGAAGTGCAGGCTCCGGAGGCTCCAAAAATCACGCAAAACCCACTGCCAGCTCACCATGAAACGCATATGATAGAATTGGCGCAGGATGAGAGCAGTCGGAAGCCGTCTCAGTCTGTTATGATGATTAAAGCCAGTAGCAGAATGGAAAAGGAAGCCGAGAAAGGAAAAATGATTGTTGAGGAACCAGTAAAAAGGCCAGTAGTGGTGGAGAATTTGAAGGTTGTAGTACCGGGCGTGAAGCCGATATTAACAGTGAAAGGCGCGAGTGTGGAACCAGTGATCATAAGGCCGGTGGTGCAGATGCCGGTAGTAAACACGAAGACTGTACCTTGGAACTACAACAAGGTGGCAGTGGTTTACAAAGGGAAAGAAGTGACTGGAGAGATCAACGAGACTCACGGTCTAACTCGGTCCGGGAGGTGTTTTGCCCCGGAAGAGTTGAGGAAAATGAAGGTAGTGAAAGAAAGTCAATTGAAGAAGCCTGTGTCCGAGGAAGAAGCAGAAGAGTTCCTCAAGAAGATAATATCACAGGATTACTCCATAGGGGAACAATTGAGGAAAACACCCGCGCAAATCTCTTTGCTCTCGTTGTTGATCCATTCGGAAGAATACAAAAAAGCTCTGATGAAGATATTGAACGAGGCGCATGTCCCGGAGAAGATCTCGGTCTGTCATCTTGAAAAGATTACCAATAAGATCTTCGAGTCTAATAAGATTACATTCTCAGATAGTGAATTGCCCGTTGAGGGAACCGAGCATAATAGGGCGCTTTATCTTACGGTAAAGAGCGAGGAGTCGGTGGTTACCAGAGTGTTGATAGATAATGGTTCAAATGCAAACATTTGCCCGCTGTCAACCCTTGGAAAGTTGAATATCAGTCCGGATAGAATTCGGAGAAACAATATAAATGTGAGAGGATTTGATGGTGGAAGTAAGAACACGTTGGGAGACATCGTCTTGGAGGTGACCATTGGGCCCGTGGATTTTACAATGGAATTTCAGGTATTGGACATTGCTGTGTCTTACAATTTATTGTTGGGCCGACCATGGATCCACGCAGCCAAAGCAGTGTCGTCATCCTTGCACCAAATGGTCAAATTTGAATGGGAGCAACAAGAAGTCGTGGTGCATGGAGAGGAAAATACCTGCAATATGGTGATGCCATTTGATGATGCTGACGGAGACAAAGGTCCTTGGGTATACCAGGTGACGGATACCATAATAGTGAACAAAATTGCTGAGGGAGAGAAACTGCCAATCCCTACGGTAGCACCTACTGCTGTGATGGTGGCCCGGGAAATGCTTAAAAATGGGTTTGCACCAGGAAAAGGGCTGGGGGAAGCTTTGCAAGGAATCACCCAACCAGTTCAGCTGCCAGTGAACAAAGATACTTTTGGCTTAGGGTTCAAACCCACCTATGCCGATCCAAAGAACCTCCAAAACCAAAAAGAACTGGACCCTGCCTAAGCCTATACCCAAACTATCAGACACCTTTACCAAGCCTGGTACTAAAAATCGGACATCTGTTGCGTCAAGGTACATTGAGACCCGACCCGATGAAGAGATTTTGATGAGATTTGAGAAGATATTTGGGGATGTGAACATGGTTGAAATGGGGGAAGGTACTAGCAGGATGGATGTGCAATTTGTGGGATCTAGTGTTATGCTCAACAACTGGGAAGCCACTCCTTTCCCGATCAGGAAGGAGTCTTGGTAGTTAGCTCTTGAAAATTCATCATCATTTTCCCGGAAAAGCAATTGTTACTTTTTGTAGTCCTCCTACCCCCCATTAAAAAGAAAAATCAAAATGTATCCCAAACTTTGTTCATCTTTTTTATCAATGAAATGCAGTTTTCTTCTTTCTTCATTTTTTGCCTTATTTTTATCTTTTCTTCTGTACAGTTCTGTATGTGCTGATTCTGATGCCATGTCATGCATGAAGGATTCTCGACCCGGTTCTGACAGTCGCATTATCATACAAGAAATTGAGGAGGATAGTGAGATAGAATGTGAGGATGAGGAAGCCCTGGAGGAAATAAGTAAGGACATGAACCAATATGAGGAAAAGCCCAAACCGAATTTGAGTGAGACAAAATCCATCAATTTGGGGAGCGAAGATAATGTCCGGGAAACAAAAATTAGTGTTCATTTGGAGACACCCCTCGGGGAAGAATTGATAAGGTTGTTGCATGAATTTAAGGACATCTTTGCTTGGTCCTATGATGACATGCCCGGACTTAGCACTGATTTGGTGGTACACAAGTTTCCTATCTACCCCGAATGCCGGCCAATAAAGCAAAAGTTACGGAAATTCAAAACGGACATTAGTGTAAAGATAAAAGAAGAGGTGAATAAGCAGTTTGAGGCGAAGGTCATACGAGTCACCAAATACCCCACCTGGTTGGCGAACGTTGTGCCGGTCCCAAAGAAAGATGGAAAAACCAGAGTGTGTGTGGACTACAGAGACCTCAACAAAGCCAGTCCAAAGGATGATTTCCCACTACCAAACATCCACATATTGATCGACAATTGCGCCAAGCATGAGATCGGTTCATTTGTAGATTGTTATGCCGGTTATCACCAGAACCTGATGGACAAAGATGACGCGGAGAAAACTGCTTTCATTACACCTTGGGGAACGTATTGCTACAGAGTAATGCCGTTTGGATTGAAGAATGTCGGGGCAACTTATATGAGGGCAATGACCACGATGTTTCATGACATGATGCACCAAGAAATCGAAGTGTATGTGGACGATGTCATCATAAAGTCCAAGAAGCAACATGATCACGTGAGGGATTTGAGAAAGTTTTTCCAAAGACTCCGGAGGTACAATCTTAAACTCAATCCTGCGAAATGCGCCTTCGGAGTACCTTCAGGGAAGTTGTTGGGGTTCATAGTGAGTCGGCGAGGTATTGAACTAGATCCATCAAAGATCAAAGCCATCCAGAGTCTACCTCCGCCGAAGAACAAAAAGGAAGTGATGAGCTTATTGGGAAGGCTGAATTACATTAGCCGGTTCATCGCTCGGTTGACATCAACATGTGAGCCGATCTTCAAGTTGTTAAAGATAGATGCAGCGGTGAATGACCGACGAATGTCAAGAAGCCTTCGACAAAATCAAGGAATATTTAGCAAATCCTCCAGTGCTAGTTCCTCCAGAGCCGGGGCGACCTCTGATTTTGTACCTGACAGTGCTTGACAACTCCTTTGGTTGTGTGCTAGGGCAACACGATGAGACGGACAAGAAAGAGCAAGCTATATATTACCTCAATAAGAAGTTCACATCTTACGAGGTGAAATATACTCAGCTAGAAAGAACTTGTTGTGCATTGATCTGGGTGGCTCAGAAATTGAAGCATTATTTGTCAGCATATACCACATACTTGATATCACGACTGGATCCTCTGAAATACATATTTCAGAAGCCTATGCCTACGGGAAGACTTGCTAAATGGCAGATTCTGCTTACAAAATTTGACATTATCTATGTGACTCGTACGGCAATGAAGGCACAAGAAATTGCGGACCACTTAGCAGAGAATCCAATGGATGATGAATATGAGCCATTAAAGACGTATTTTCCGGATGAGGAGGCAATGAATGTCGAGGAAATAGAACAAGATGATAAGCCAGGATGGAAGATGTACTTCGACGGAGCCGTCAACAGTAAGGGCGTTGATAAGGAGCAGTACTCATTTCAGGAACGGGTCAACACTATCCCGTCACAGCTCAGCTTCGATTTTTCTGTACCAACAACATGGCCGAATATGAGGCGTGTATCTTGGGATTAAGGATGGCAATAGACATGGGTATTCAAGAGATTTTGGTCATGGGTGACTCGGATCTTTTGGTACACCAAATCCAGGGAGAATGGGAAACAAGAGATTTGAAATTGATACCTTACCGGTATTGTTTGCATGAGTTGTCCCAAAGATTCCAGTTCATAGAATTCAAACACATCCCAAGAATGCACAATGAGGTTGCAGATGCTTTGGCCACACTGTCCTCCATGCTGCATCATCAGGACAAAACCTATATAGATCCACTCCAGATCCAGGTGCGTGATCAAAATGCTTACTGCTTTGCTGTGGAAGGAGAATTGGATGGAGAACCGTGGTATCATGACATCAGGGAATACCTGAAGGCTGGCAAATACCCGGAGCAGGCCACTGGAGATCAGAAAAGAGCTATCAGACGCTTGGCTAATGGTTTTTTCCTCAGTGGAGGAGTTATATATAAGAGAACACCAGACCTGGGATAGTTGAGGTGTGTGGATGCACAAAAAGCTGATGAGATTATGATTGAAGTACATGCTGGAGCCTGTGGATCCCATATGAGCGGGTATGTCCTGGAAAAGAAAATTCTGAGAGCCGGGTATTATTGGCTCGCTATGGAGCGTGATTGTATCAGGTACGTGAGGAAATGTCACCAATGCCAAGTACATGGAGATCTAATTCACTCCCCGCCTTATGAATTGCATACGATGTCTGCACCTTGGCCATTTGTTGCCTGGGGCATGGATGTTATTGGTCCGACAAAGCCAGCAGCTTCCAATGGGCATAGATTCATTTTGGTTGCAATCGATTATTTCACCAAATGGGTTGAGGCGAAGACATTCAAGGCAGTGACAAAGAAAGCGGTGGTGGACTTTGTGCATGAGAATATTATATGCCGGTTTGGAATTCCCAAGGTGATCATCACAGATAATGGAGCCAATCTAAATAGTCACCTCATGGCGGAAGTTTGCCAGAGGTTTAAGATCACACATCGCAATTCCACACCTTATAGGCCAAAGGCGAATGGGGCGGTAGAAGCTGCAAATAAGAATATCAAGAAGATCCTTAGGAACATGGTGGAGGAGTCTAGATAATAGCACGAGAAGCTGCCTTTCGCTCTTATGGGTTATCGCACAACAGTGCGCACTTCTATTGGCGCCACACCCTATTCATTGGTGTATGGGACATAGGCTATTATACCCGCGAAAATCGAGATACCGTCACTACGAATCATAGTTGAAGCTGAGATAGATGACGAGGAATGGGTAAAAGCCCGAATGGAACAATTAAATCTGATTGATGAAAAGAGATTGGCGGCAGTTTGCCATGGGCAGTTGTATCAACGAAGAATGGCCAGAGCATACAATAAGAAGGTGCGTCCTCGGAAGTTTGAAGTCGGACAACTCGTATTGAGGCGTATCTTACCGCATTGGGCCGAGGCAAAGGGCAAATTTGCGCCAAATTGGCAGGGACCATTTGTGGTATCGCGGGTGTTGTCCAATGGGGCATTATATTTAACGGATGTTGAAGGAAAGTGCGTAGAGACTGCTATCAATTCAGATGCGGTCAAAAGATACTATGTATGATTCCTTTTCAATTGTATGTTTTGTATTTTGTTGTGATTTTGGAATTGAAATGACGAAGGCGTTTTATTCTCTATCCAAATGCTTTATCCATTGACACCCCCTTTGAGCCTTGATTAATATATTCTTTCATACCCCTCTCTCGGAATCGCTTATAGCGCAATAAAGAAAGTGAAGATTGAAATTGACAAAATGGAAAATGATGAATGAATGAAAAATGAAAAAAAAATGAAAAAAAAGAAGGAAAAGAAAAAGACAAAAAAATCGGGAAAAAGTCAAAAGAAATTCATTTAACTGATGACGTTGGATGAACTACGTCTGACTTGATCCCGAAAGGGTACGTAGGCAGCCTCGCTGAGGTTCAGTCACGACAAAGAAAAATCCAAAAATTCCCCACATATTGAAACTGGGGCAAAAGTTATGATTAATAATTCCGAGAGTTGTAAATATTTTTGAACCCTCGTAAATTTTGAGCCTTTATACCTTTCTTTCTTTAACCCATCCAAAAGCCACGTTACGGTCCAAAGAAAGACCTTCTGATCAATTCCAAAATGATAACAGATGCAATGAAGGAAGATCAAGACATTGGACAACACCCGTGGTATAAGAAAACAAAATACAAAAGGAAAAATGAAAAAATGAAAAAATGAGAGAGTCTTATCAGTGAAAAACCTTAACCGGCACTGTGAGGCGATTGTGAGTTTGAGAGAAATAAAATGAGAGAGTCTTGCCAATGAAAACCTTTAACGGCACTGCGGGGCGATTGTGAGGTTGAGAGAGAATAAATGAGAGAGTCCTATTGGTGAAAACCTTTCGTGGCACCGTAGGGCGATCGTAAGGATTACCATGAAAAGAGAAAAGGCAACAAAAAATAGTATCGGTTTGGGTTGAAAACAATTCGGAGTCAGAATAATGATTGGAACAAACTGGGTCGGAGTTTAAATACATGGCGTGGTCAGCGTGAGAATAATTACCCCCCTAAATGCTTATGTGGCAAAAAGTGTGGGTACACTCACCTGCCATGTGGATTTTTCTGTCCATGTGGCATTTTCGTGAATTTTTTTCTTTTTAAGAATATTATTTTTTAGATAATTTTTTTAAATACAATTTATAATAAAAGTTGGACAGAACGACATTAGTTATGCTAAATATTTTTATTTGTACAAAAATAATAAAATTTTAGTTAATCTTTTTTTGAATATTACATCTGAAAATAAAGATTTATACAATTAAAATAAATAGTCAATGCATCTAAAAATTTATAAAATATAGTTTGAAATTAATTATTTTGGCTATAATTTTTTATATATCTCTAAATTACGGTGCTCCAATTTTGTTTTACGGATTTTACCTAAAAAAGTAAAAATATACAAAGTTGAAATAAATAGTCATTGCATCGCAAAAGAATAAATAAAAAGAGTATACAATTACAAGAAATTACAAGTGCAATTGTACACTCTTTTTATTTCTTCTTTGATTCAATGATTATTTATTTTAACTATGTATTTTTTTTATAACTTTTTAGATGTCTTGACTATTTATTTCAATTGTATAAATTTTTATTTTCAAGTAATATTCAAAAAAATATTAACTAAAATTTTATTATTTTTGTACAAATAAAAATATTTAGCATAACTAATGTCGTTCTGTCCAACTTTTATTATAAATTGTATTTAAAAAATTATCTAAAAAATAATATTCTTAAAAAGAAAAAAAAATTCACGAAAATGCCACATGGACAGAAAAATCCACATGGCAGGTGAGTGTACCCACACTTTTTGCCACATAAGCATTTAGGGGGTAATTATTCTCAAAAGGCCAAGTTGAGGGGGGTAATTCGAACCTTTCGAGGCACCGTAAGGCGATCATCAGAAAAGAGAAAAGGCAACAAAAAAGAGTATCGGTTTGGGGTCAAAGGAAATTCAGAGTCAGAATAATGATTGGAACGAACTGGGTCGGAGTTTAAATACATGGCATGGTCGGCGGAATCAGCCAGCAAATACCCAGATAAGTTCAGTCATCTCTCCAGAATACCCTTACCTTTCTTTCGTTTTTTCTGCATTTCATTGTTTATCCTTTTTGAGAGCTAACTACCAGCTCCTGATGACAAAAGCTGAAACAACACTGGATCAGAAAGAAAAAAGAGTTGGGAAGGAAATAAAGAAGTTTGGCAAACATGGCCAAAGGAAAAGAAAACAAAACAAAAAGAGGAAAAGTAAGAAAATACAAAAAGAGTTTCTAAGAGATAAGCAGCTGAAAGTTACACAGCAGGAGAAAAAGCAAAAAAAGAAGAAAGCAATAAGAAGCAGGGACGGCAGAATGCCAGTTGCCAGCAGTTTACAACTAATAAGATTGTTTTTTATTTAAACAGGAACAAATTGTCACTAATCACTTTAAAGTGAATATGACCGATGTGAAAAGAAAGAAAAACATAAAAAATAAAGTACAACAATAAAAGGAGGAATCCGTAGAGCAATCGGTCAAAGAAAATACCAAAAAAAAAGAGGAAGGTAGCACCTTTAAAATCCATTACCCGGTTATCAAGCTGAGGAAATACATTTCATGCATTTTTAATTTATGGCTAGGCGCCCACCTATATAACGGGGGAATACTTTTCTGCACTGCATTTCATGCATTTTCAATTTTTGTCCAAGCGCCCACCTATCTAACGAGGGAATACTTTTCTGCACTGCATTTCATGCATTTTCAATTTATGTCCAGGCGCCCACCTATCTAACGAGGGAATACTTTTCTGCACTGCATTTCATGCATTTTCAACAGGCGCCCACCTATCTAACGAGGGAATACTTTTCTGCACTGCATTTCATGCATTTTCAATTTCTGTCCAGGCGCCCACCTATCTAACGAGGGAATACTTTTCTGCACTGCATTACATGCATTTTCAATTTTTGTCCAGGCGCCCACCTATCTAACGAGGGAATACTTTTCTGCACTGCATTTCATGCATTTTCAATTTTTGTCCACGCGCCCACCTATCTAATGAGGGAATACTTTTCTGCACTGCATTTCATGCATTTTTCATTTCTGCATCAGGCGCCCACCTGGATAATAAGGGAATACTTTTCTGCAACTTTAATTTCTGTTCAGGCGCCCACCTGTCAAACAAGGGAATACTTTTCTCCATTGCATTTCATGCGTTTTCAATTTCCTGTCCGGGCGCCCGCCTATCTAACAAGGGAATACTTTTCTTTACTCCATTTCATGCATTTTTAATTTATGTCCGGGCGCCCACCTATCTAACAAGGGAATACTTTTCTGCACTACATCTCATGCATTTTTAATTTATGTCCAGACGCCCACCTATCTAACGAGGGAATTCTTTTCTGCACTGCATTTCATGCATTTTTAATTTCTGTCCAGGCGCCCACCTATCTAACGAGGGAATACTTTTCTGCACTGCATTTCATGCATTTTTAATTTCTGTCCAGGCGCCCACCTATCTAACAAGGGAATACGTTTCTGCACTACATCTCATGCATTTTTAATTTCTGTCCGGGCGCCACCTATCTAACAAGGGAATATTTTTCTGCACTGCATCTCATGCATGTTTAATTTCTGTCCAGGCACCCACCTATCTAACAAGGGAATACTTTTCTGCACTGCATCTCATGCATGTTTAATTTCTGTCCAGGCGCCCACCTATCTATCAAGGGAATACTTTTCTGCACTGCATTTCATGCATTTTTAATTTCTGTCCAGGTGCCCACCTATCTAACAAGGGAATACTTTTCTGCACTGCATCTCATGCATTTTTAATTTCTGTCCAGGCGCCCACCTATCTAACAAGGGAATACTTTTCTGCACTGCATCTCATGCATGTTTATTTCACCGCATTTCATGCATTTTTAATTTCTGTCCAGGCGCCCACCTATCTAACGAGGGAATACTTTTCTGCACTGCATTTCATGCATTTTAATTTCTGTCCAAGCGCCCACCTATCTAACGAGGGAATACATTTCTGCACTGCATCTCATGCATTTTAATTTATGTCTAGGCGCCCACCTATCTAACGAGGGAATACTTTTCTGCACTGCATTTCATGCATTTATAATTTCTGTCCAGGCGCCTACCTATCTAACGTGGGAATACATTTCTGCATATTTACTTCCTGCAATTTTTGGGTTTATGTTAGCTAAAAGCCCACACTGGAGCAGAAGAAAAGTTTGTTGTTTTTGTTTTGTTTTGAGCAGGCTTCAGCTCGAGGACAAGAAGTATCGTTGAAAAAAAAAAGAGAAAGCAAGAAAAGAAAATCAACAAAAAAGAGAGTCGGCATCACAAAAAATCAAGAAACAAAAAAGAGAAGTAGAAGCAAACAAAAGCTAGATTAGGAATTTTGTAACTCGTAGCTGATATGTTTAGTTAGTCTTTCTCAATTTTGATGTAATAACGAGACAGCGGACCGGAGCCTCGGACGGAACCTCGACTCTCCACCTCGATACTCCATCACTCCCAAACTACACTGACCTGATTCCTGTTTAGCCCAGGATATGTAGGCAACCTCTAAAGCTGGATGCGGTCAAAAGGTTTTCCAAAAATGCTTTTACGGAATGTGCCAATGTGCAAAAATCTCTCATTACTGCTCACTTGTCTTTGCACTGAAACTCTTCCTGTTCCCGAGCAAAGAGGGGCAGCTGTGAGCACATGATTTTTGCACCGGGCAAATAATTCCAAAATTAAAATAAATATTTTTTTTTGAGTGCAATTGCATGCCTTATTTGAAATTAGCTACATTTTGTGTGTTTGAATAATTGGAAATTAGAAAAATAAAAAAAATAGGTTAAGTACTTACTTTGTTTAAATTAATTAGTTTTAAGAAGAAAATCATCAAAAATAGTTTTAAATAGTGGAAATTAGGAAAAAATAGTAGAAAATTGCCAAAAAATATGGGATAATTAGTGTAAGTAGGAAATTAAGATTTTCTAATAATTCATAAAAGAAAAGAAAAAAAAATACAAAAGAGGGTGTTTTAATAATTAAAAAAACCAGAAAATACAAATACATAGGAATAATAAAACTGGGCCAATTGAAATCCAATTGTTTTGGCCCAGTGAATTGGCCCAACAGATTTGGCCCGTCTGACCCATAAGCTTTGAACCTGCTGAATCTCAGCCGCTCATTTGCATCATCCAACGGCAGAGATATTAGTGGATTTCGTTAATTAATTGAGATGATCAAAGCCGTCCATTTGAAATGATCCAAGGGTTGAAGGTTTTGGTCTCTTAAATGACTAAGCGACGTCGTTTTAGTAACGCTAACCCTGGCCGTTGATCTCCATCGAACCAACGGTCCGGATTTCCTTAGTTGCCTCGCCTATATAAGGGCCTTGTCTGAAGAAGGCCGCTCATTTGTATCTCATCCTAACCCTAGCCGCCCCCAAACCCTTCTCTCATCTCTCTCTTTCTTCTTCTTCAACCATCATGAACCCTAGCCGACCATGGAGGCCACCACCCTCCACGGTGGTCTCCGGCCACCCCCAACCCCTTTGCCCCTCTTCTTCTCTTCTCATCTCCCTCACCTTGAACACCACCCAAAACCTCGAGAAACCTGGAAACCCTCCCCTGTTCTTGATTGTCCGATCATCGGAATCTACCTCCGGTGACCACAATCTATGAGAAACTACTCCAAACCAACACCAAAAGAACCACCATGGTCCGATCTATCCCCTTATAACCTTGCTTCCCTCGAATATGCCCCGAGCTTCTCGAATATCCAAAAAAAGGGTCGCCGGAAACCTAACTCCGGCGACTCGGAACTTCAACCCCAATCAAGAAATCTTTTACCCTCTCCAAACACCCCACACAAACCAAAAACCTAAAAGACTTCACCTTGAAGTCTAAAAGAAAAACCAGAAAGAAAAGTGAGAAAAAAAAAGAAAAAAAGAGAAAACAAGGAAAAAGAGTCTGAAAAACTGGAAATGAAAAGAAAGAGTGAAAGGGGAAGCTGAGGGGACAGGCCCTGCAAGCTAAGTACCCTCACCCCTTGTGTGTTTTGTTTTAGTCTTTTGTTTGCATGTTTTCTTTTTGTTGTTTCTGTCTGTTTTTCTATTTTTGAGATCTTGAAATCCTGTGTTTCGACTGTTAGTATTAGGGTTTATGTTCATTCCATCTTTATGTTATTTTTTCGCTTTGCTTCTCTGATTCGAAAAGATTTGAGCCTGTTAGTGATAGGGTTCTGTTTGTTATGTTTTAATCTCATGTTTCTTTGCTCTAAGTTTAGAGATTTCATCTTTTCCTTGTCATTTTAGCTTTTGTTTTCTAATTTACTACAAAAAGCATGACCGTTGATCTTTGTCTCTTATTTCTTGTGTTTGTTTGCTTAAAGTCATTGCTAATAAGCCCAAGTTACTTCTGACTCTTTTCTTTTCTTCATTTTTACTAAATCATATAGTTTTTGGATCTGTTTTGACTGCTCTTGTTGCTTTGGCTTGAAAGATCTATGATAGAACTAGGTTTCCTTTCCATCTCGTTTATCTTCATGATGTTCTTTTGTTTTGTTTGTTTCAAATCATGTTCTATTTCTGATTAAGTCAAAAGAGTTACCTTGATTCCATTATAGTCCTTGATCTGTTTAGCTTTTATAGTCTAGCTTTCTTTTCTTCTACTATTATGCATGGCTTAGTTCTGACACTAGCTTAACTCTTATTTTTCTTTTCATCTTTTAAGTTGATATCCTGACTGTTCTACCCTATGTATTCTTCACTCTTGGTTATAGCTAGAGTTCTCTTATTCGTTTAGCTTGCAACATTTCATCTTTTAAAATTAGATATCTCTTTTGCCTCCCTTCATGTTTTAGTTTAGCTGTTTAACTCTCGATTAGGGTTCATTCTATTCAGATTTCCATGTTTTTATTGTTTCCTCTTCTCTACATGATATTGGCTTGATTCTAGGGTTAGCAGTTTGATTCTTATGTCTGATTAGGCCATGTTTAATTTTTCTTATTAACTGTTTCTAGAGTTTAGCTTCTATACATGTCTGTGCCATGAACCTTAATGGTTTTGAAGTTTTTCAAATGTCATATGACTTGAACTAGGAGTAATTAGGTCAGAATTGACATGGATTCATACTTTATCACATGTAGTCTAATAATATGAGTTAATGGACTGAAATTCAACCATATCAATTGTCTCCTCTGAGTTTGGGTTGATTAATCCATTTTATTTGATCATGTGTGTTTCTGTGTGCAATACATGTTGAGAATGATTAAGTTTTGCTAGTTTTTGTTGATTGTGAATGTCTGATTAACTGATTGAACCTTAGGGGATTGGTTATAGCTGTTAGAGTTAGATCCCATGAAAATGGCTAGATTTTTAAATAGACTTAAGATTGAAAAATGAACAAAAATAGGTTATTAGGCAATAATTGACCCAAGAGTGGTCAACTTTACAAAGTTGATCAACTCTATAAGGTCCAAACACACTGGTCCATCTCAAAAGAGGCTAGTTGTGCAAAACTGGTTAAGTCTGCAAATGCAGGCTCTATTCTTGATAAGCCGGTCACCGGAATCTACCTCCGGTGACCACCAAACAACGAATCTTTCCTTCAAACCAATGCCAAAAGGACCGCCTTGGTCCGATCTACCCAACCATACCACTGACCTTCCTCGAATCTCCCCGGAGCTCTTCGAATATCCCAAAAAGTGTCGCCGGAAGCCTAACTCCGGCGACTCGGAACTTCAACCCTATTCAAAGATCCACCCTTTACCTTACCCAAACACCCCCACAAACTCAAAAACCCCAAAAAGGCTTCATCTTGAAGTCTAAACAAGAAAGTCAGAAAACAAAAACGAAAAAAAAAGAAACAAAGGAAAAGGGTCTGAGAGTCTGAAAAAGAGATCGAAAAAGAGAGGAAAATGGAAAGCTTGGGGGACAGACCCCGCTAAGCTAAGTTTCCCCCTCCCTTCTTTGTTTGCCGCTTGCTTTCTTCTTTGATTGTGTTTCCTGTTATGTTTTGTCTTTGTTATGTCCTGTTAGTTTGTCATACGAATTAGGGTGTTCTTTTGTCTTAATTTTGGTTTGTTTCTCTGATTTAAAGATATGTTCTTGATATCCCTGATTCTTTTTCATCTTTTGTTTCCTTCTCTGTTGGCTTTTGATATCTCTTCTATATTTCTTATCTGTTTTCGCATGTTAGTTTTAGGGTTTTTCTTTGCTTCCTTTCCCGTTTCTGTTCATCTACCCTATATTTCACATCTTACTCTTGTCTGTTTCTTTGATTACATGTGTTCATCTCCTATATCTTGCCGTTGTTTCTTTGAGCCTATTAGTGCTAGGGTTTCTGTTTGCTATTTTTCTTGTTCTATCTATCATGATTTCTTTCATCAGAGTTCAAAGATCTTGTCTGTTCTCTGTTATTTCTGATTTGGGGTTTTTAATTCATGACTGTTGATTTTTGTTTATCTCTCATTCTCTTATATGTTTAGTAAGTCAAAAGTGGCTTTGAGTCTCTTCTTCTCTTCATTATTGATTAAGTCATATAGTCTTGATCTGTTCTGACTCTTATAGCATAACTTCTCTTTTATTGTCTTGCATACTCTGTCATCTTTTCTTTCTTCATGTTGAGTCTTTTCTGTGCGTTTTTCACTTTTGTTTATAAGTGTCTCTGTCTGGTCTTCAATGCCTCATCTCTAGAAGTGAATGTCATGATTTAGCTGTTTTTATGTTTTCACTATTTTCCCTCTCAACATGATTCTAAGATTAGTCATTAGACTTTCATGCATGTTTAAGAACTACTGTGCCATGAACCTTGGTGATTCTGAAGTTTTTTGATTCTGAAGTTTTTCAAACTGTCATATGACTTGAACTGGTAGTAATTAGGTCTGAATCGACATGAGTTCTTACTTTGTCTCATCAAATTGGATAATTTGAATTAATTAACTGAGATTCAACCATATCAATTGCCTTTTCCGAGTTTTGGTTGATTAATGCATCTTGTTTGATCTTATGTGCCTTTGTATGCAATCCATGTTGAAAATGACTGAGTTTTAGTAATTCTTATTGAATATGAGTGTTTGATTAACATCGATTGAACCTTAGGGGATAGGTTAATTCTGAATAATTAAGCAGGCTAGTCCTGCAAATTAGTTTAATTAACTAAAAATGAACAAAAATAGGCTATTAGGAAATAATTGACCCAAGAGTGGTCAACTTGGCAAAGGTTGATCAACTCTATAAGGTCCCAACACACCAGTCCACCTCAAAAGGGGGCTGGTTGTGCAAAATTGGTTAAATCTGCAAATGCAGACTTTACCAAAGTTTAAATGCATCAATAAAGCAGGCTAGTCCTGCAATCAGTTCTAAAAGAAATTAAATAGGTAAATTATGCAAAAATTGGCTAAGTCTGCAAAGTCAGACTTGCCCAGGCTCTTTTTGAGCCCTGAACCTTAAGTGGCCAAGCCTGCAAAGGCTTTGGGCCTAATTGTGTTCAGCAAGTGGGTTTAATTACCCAAGCCAAGTCTCAACTTGAGACTGGCTAAAATTTAAATAGGGTAAGTGCAATAATAAAGCAGGTTAGTCCTGCAATCAGCTTTAAAATGAATTAAATTGGTTAGTTTTGAAATAGTTCTTCAAGTTAGAACTGGCCAGTCCTTAAATACCAATGCAAGGACTGGCCCTTAGTTAAATAAGTCCAAAAATGCTGGAAACCAGACCTAGGTAGGTCGGGTAATTCAGCAGTGTCCTTAGGGGCATAAACTCCAATTCTACGCATTCCTAACACATCATTCGGACCATGACACCACATCTACTAGGTTTTATGCACAAAAATTTCACGGGGCCTTACATTAAGGGTATAATGGTCTCCCTGAAAAGGAAAATCTGTAAAAATCTTTAACCCCCAAGGTTATGTTAGTAAAAGGCTTTAAAAAGAAATCTTTAGAACCTTCCAGCACATGCTGGAAGGGTTTTTGGTAACAGATTTTAGGGCCTAAGTGCAAGTTTTATAGTTTTAAGAGGGGAGAAGTGAGATTTAATCCCAAACTTTCTCCCCAAGTCATCAGCCCAATCCACACCTATAGATAACCCCTAAAAAGGTTGATTAAGGGCTGGCTTTTGAAAGAAAAGTTCAGAGAAATAGATTAGTAATTCAGCAATAGGCATTTTTCCTGCATTTTTCGAGTGAGAACTTAGGGATATTCTTCTGATTTTTGGGTTCTTTGCTCGAGTGTTTGCCTGGATTTCTACTTGCTTTGCTGTGGTTTTCCTGTTCGTGGATATTCAACCTCATTGCTGCATTGTCCTGTTCGAGTTATTGCTGTTGCTTATTTACTTGAATCCCCTAGACTCATTGGTTTTCTTTATTGATCCAGGTACACTTCTATTTCAATTGAAGTTGTATTGATGATTCTGATGAAATAAAATGAAGATTCAGCTTAAATTTTATGTTATTATGAAGTCTGTAGTTTAATGTTATTAATAACTGTAGTATTAGTTTAAATTTGTAATTTATTTGTGTAGTAGTAGGTAGTAGTAGAGAAACAAACAGAAAAACATTGTAATAGCTAGTAATGTAGTAGTAGTATATCACTTAGCTTAATTAGGTAAAAACTTTAAAACTAAGTTAGCATATCACAGTTTTAAAACCATTAATTACTCATTCACAGTAGTTTTCGTAAAATAAAATCACATAGTTAACCATACTGTCGTGAATCCGTATATAGACATAAGTAGGATTTAAGTCATAGTAAAATCAGTGGTTTAATTATACTTAAGTCGTGAAGCCACTCGAATTTAGGTACTGGGTTCGTTTAATTGAGTAATTGGTCTATGTAGTCGCTGCTCATATAGTTAGTTAAATTTTAAGGATCTTGAGTTCAGATTTGATCAAGTTTTAAAAGGGGAAAATCTAGATAATATAATGACTTAATCAGAACAGATTGGCGAGGATAATGGGGTTTAGCTCGTAACTAAATCAGTGATAGTTGCAACTTTGTGCATAATCCGCCTTAGTCTTAGATGATCTGTAGATAATTAGTCCAATTGTTCTTCAAGCTTCTTAGATAATCAAGTTGTGTTCTTAGATCTTTCAATTAGTAAGCAACTGTGTTGGTGTAAAACTCTCTCGATTGTGAATCAGTAGTAAAAATAGTCTTTTAAGTCCTCATGTACAATAGACAATTGATTTAGAGTTAGTGATTTATGTATTGACTTTCCTTAATGATAAATAAAAGTGCAATTTGATTCCTTATTGATTCCAGATACGTACCTTCATTTATTTACTCACAATGTTGTTCTTATTTGGTTTGGGCCCAATACATGGCGTTGGCCTGAACTGTGGTATAAAGCCAACTGGGCTGACGAGCAGAAGCTCGATGACAGCCTGGGCCTTTAAGGCCTGGGCAGGTCAAATGTTCGTCTAAATAAGTGAGTAAAGATCCATGCCCAATAAACAACAGAAATCACACGGGCCTCGAATATTTAGTACAACATACGGCTAAGGAAAAAAACATATAGAAAATATAGTTAGATAAATAGGATGGGACTTTTAACAAATAATTGGGACGAGCCTCGCACGATATTAAACAAGCGGGGCCCCCTTTAGTAACAAGATAACATAATTAGATCCGGGAAGACTAATAGTAAATTCCATAGTCTTACCCAAAATAATTCCAAGCCGATAGACCGTTTAGGGCACGATTTAATATACTTTCCTACGAACGAGTGTGCACCTGGTGCAACTCAAATCCTAAATCCCGGCAAAGCTGAAATATACCAAAAGTCATAGGCGTACTGGTTGCGGTGTGACTCGAGGTGTGTTTTCGCGATGTCGCAATTCTATAAAAATATTTAAGTAAAAGCACATATATATTGTTAAAATCCGTAATGAGTCAAACAAGAGTCAAGAACGACGATTGAGCGACCGTGCTAAAACCACGAAACCCGGGAATGCCTAACACCTTCTCCCGGGTTAACAGAGTTCCTTATCCAGATCTTTGTTTTGCGGACATTAATAAAAGAGTCAATTTCCTCGGATACGGGATTAACCGATGCTTGGGACACCATTATCTTTCCAAGTGGCGACTCTGAATAATTAAACAAAAATCCCGAACTGATTGTCCTTTAAGTGGAAAAACTCCTTCCTCTATGCTATTATATTCGTCTCGGGTATTTGAACATCGAGGTATACCCTACAAGTACACATATTTTTGTGTCATTCTGTGAGGGGTAGTAAAAAGGGAGGTGTGACAATAGTAATACCAGACTTGAGCCTATATTGCTTGCACATTTTGACACCCAATTGGTCTTGGGAAAGCCATGCCTTGTTGGAAATTGAATGCATTTTATGTGTTTGAATAATTGGAAATTAGAAAAATAAAAAAAAAATAGGTTAAGTACTTACTTTGTTTGAATTAATTAGTTTTAAGAAGAAAATCATCAAAAAATAGTTTTAAATAGTGGAAAATTAGGGGAAAATAGTAGAAAAATTGCAAAAAAATATTAGATAATTAGTGTAAGTAGGAAATTAAGTTTTTCTAATAATTCATAGAAGAAAAGAAAAAAAATATATATTAAAGAGGGATGTCTAAATAATTAGTTATCAAAAAATAATAAAAAAATACATAGGAATAATAAAACTGGGCCAATTGAAATCCAATTGTTTTGGCCCAGTTAATTGGCCCAACAGATTTGGCCCGTCTGACCCATAAGCTTTGAACCTGCTGAATCTCAGCCGTTCATTTGCATCATCCAACGGTAGAGATATTAGTGGATTTCGTTAATTAATTGAGAGTTGATCTGAGCCATCTGTTTAGATGATCCAACGGGCGAGACCTTTTGGTCTTATTGGTAACGAAACTACGCCGTTTAAGTAACACTCCTAACAACCGTTGATCTTCATCAGATCAACGGTCCAGATTTCCTAAGACACATCGCCTATAAAAGGCTTTTGTGTGAAGAAATTTGGCCATTTGATATTCTCTCTAAAACCTAGCCGCCCCCATTTCTCTAATCTCCTTCATCTTCTCCTTCATCCAAACTTTCAAACCTTAGTTGGCCATGGCGGCCACCACCCTCCACGGTGGTCGCCGGCCACTCCTTACCCCCCTCATCTCAATTTTCCTTCTTCTTCTTCTTCTTCTTCTCCGACCAAGCCTCAAACCAAAGAACCCCTTTTGTTCTTGACTCGCCGGTCATCGGAACCTACCTCCGGTGACCACCAAACAATGAATCTCTCCTTCAAACCAATGCCAAAAGGACCGTCTTGGTCCGATCTACCCAACCATACCATTCACCTCCCTCGAATCTCCCCGGAGCTCTTCGAATATCCCAAATAAAGTCGTCGGAACCCTAACTCCGGCGACTCCAAACTCAAACCCTTCCAAGATCCAATCTTTTACCCTCTCCAAACACCCCAGTCCAAACCAAAAACCCTAAAGACTCCGTCTTGAAGACCAAAGCAGAAAAACAGAAAGAAAAAAATGAAAAAAGAGAAAACAAAGGAAAAGGGTCTGAGAGTCTGAAAGAGAGAGCGAAAAAGAGAGGAAAATGGAAAGCTTGGGGGACAGACCCCGCTAAGCTAAGTTTCCCCCTCCCTTCTTTGTTTGCTGCTTGCTTTCTTCTTTGATTGTGTTTCCTGTTATGTTTTGTCTTTGTTATGTCCTGTTAGTTTGTCATACGAATTAGGGTGTTCTTTTGTCTTAATTTTGGTTTGTTTCTCTGATTTAAAGATATGTTCTTGATATCCCTGATTCTTTTTCATCTTTTGTTTCCTTCTCTGTTGGCTTTTGATATCTCTTCTATATTTCTTATCCGTTTTCGCATGTTAGTTTTAGGGTTTTTCTTTGCTTCCTTTCCCGTTTCTGTTCATCTACCCTATATTTCACATCTTACTCTTGTCTGTTTCTTTGATTACATGTGTTCATCTCCTATATCTTGCCGTTGTTTCTTTGAGCCTATTAGTGCTAGGGTTTCTGTTTGCTATTTTTCTTGTTCTATCTATCATGATTTCTTTCATCAGAGTTCAAAGATCTTGTCTGTTCTCTGTTATTTCTGATTTGGGGTTTTTAATTCATGACTGTTGATTTTTGTTTATCTCTCATTCTCTTATATGTTTAGTAAGTCAAAAGTGGCTTTGAGTCTCTTCTTCTCTTCATTATTGATTAAGTCATATAGTCTTGATCTGTTCTGACTCTTATAGCATAACTTCTCTTTTATTGTCTTGCATACTCTGTCATCTTTTCTTTCTTCATGTTGAGTCTTTTCTGTGCGTTTTTCACTTTTGTTTATAAGTGTCTCTGTCTGGTCTTCAATGCCTCATCTCTAGAAGTGAATGTCATGATTTAGCTGTTTTTATGTTTTCACTGTTTTCCCTCTCAACATGATTCTAAGATTAGTCATTAGACTTTCATGCCTGTTTAGGAACTACTGTGTCATGAACCTTGGTGATTCTGAAGTTTTTCAAACTGTCATATGACTTGAACTGGTAGTAATTAGGTCTGAATCGACATGAGTTCTTACTTTGTCTCATCAAATTGGATAATTTGAATTAATTAACTGAGATTCAACCATATCAATTGCCTTTTCTGAGTTTTGGTTGATTAATGCATCTTGTTTGATCTTATGTGCCTTTGTATGCAATCCATGTTGAAAATGACTGAGTTTTAGTAGTTCTTGTTGAATATGAGTGTTTGATTAATATTGATTGAACCTTAGGGGATTGGTTATAGCTGCTAATGTTAGATTCCATGAAAATGGCTAGTTTTTAAATAGGTTTAAGACTGAAAATGAACAAAAATAGGCTATTAGGAAATAATTGACCAAAAGAGTGGTCGATTTTGCAAAATTGACCAACTTACATGGTCCAAACACACTAGTCCACCTCAAAAAGGCTAGTTGTGAAAAATTGGTTAAGTCTGCAAATGCAGACTCACCAAGGCTTATTTGAGCTCTGAATCTCAGGTGGCTAGGTCTGCAAAGACCTTAGCCCAGCATGTGATCAGTTAAAAGGCTAGATTATGCAAAGATTGGCTAAGTCTGCAATACCAAACTTGCCTAGGCTCATTGTGAGCCTTGAACCATATGTGGCCAAGCCTGCAAAGTCTTTGGGCCTAATTGTGTTCAGCAAATGGGTTTAATTACCCAAGCCAAGTCTCAACTTGAGGCTGGCTAAAATTTAAATAGGGTAAGTGCAATAATAAAGCAGGCCAGTCCTGCAATTAGCTTTAAAATGAATTAAATTGGTTAGTTTTGAAATAGTTTTTCAAGTTAGAACTGGCCAGTCCTTAAATACCAATGCAAGGACTGGCCCTTAGTTAAATAAGTCCAAAAATGCTGGAAACCAGACCTAGGTAGGTCGGGTAATTCAGTAGTGTCCCTAGGGGCATAAAAGGAAGCCAAAAAGGTAAATAGGTAAATAGTTTGAACCATGTGGGGTTAAGGGAGTCATTTGTACCCCTGATTTCTGCAATTTTGCAGAAGTTTAAGGGTATAATGGTCTCCCTAAAAAGGCAAATCTGTAAAAATCTTTAACCCCCAAGGTTATATTAGTAAAAGGCCCCAAAAGGGAATCTTTAGAACCTTCCAGCACATGCTGGAAGGGTTTTGATAACAGAAACTGGGGCCTAAGTGCAAGTTTTATAGTTTTAAGAGGGGAGAAGTGGGATTTAGTCCCAAAATTTCTCCCCAAGTCATCAGCCCTTCCCACACTTATAAATACTAAAAAGGCTGATTAAGGGCTGGCTTTTGAAAAGAAAAGTTCAGAGAAATAGATTAGTAATTCAGTAATAGGCATTTTTCCTGCATTTTCGAGTGAGAACTTAGAGATATTCTTATGATTATTGGGTTCTTTGCTCGAGTGTTTGCCTGGATTTCTACTTGCTTTGCTGTTCTGCTTTGTTGCAGTGGTTGTTTTGCTTATTTGGGATTCATCTTCACTGTTGCATTGCTTTGAGTCTGTGTTGTTGCTTATCTCTAAACCCCCTAGAACTCATTGGTTTACTTTGCTGATCCAGGTACATTTCCTATTCAGTTGAAGATGTAAATGCTGAAATAAAAAAAATGAAGTTCAAGTCCTGAATCATCTGCTGTTATGGAGTTTCAGTTTATTCTTTTCGTTTATAGCTTAATGTAGTCTAGATTTTATATTTTATGTAATGTAGTATGTATAAGTAGAAAAACAAAAACAAAAATGGTGTAATAGCTAGTATATTAGTGGTAGTATAGTCATAGTAGATCACTTAGTAAATAGGTAAAACCTTTAAAACAAGGTCGGATAACTCTAACATGATTTGATAATAGCAATTTCGAACGACTCACATAGCAAATCGGATCTGGAAATCAATAGCTCGATTAGTGTAAGTTAAAAGAGAAACAAGTAAAAATGAAGTAGTAAATCAATTAAGTTTGCAGTCGTGATATCCAAATAAGTGTGGCTTGCATCAATATTAGTAGTTAATCAGATCTGTTGAATTGTATATAGATGCCAATAAGCTAAAAGGAAGAATAGTTAACAGAAGTGACAAGTTATTTGCAATTGGGTATGTGGTAATTAATGGGGTATTAACCATATAAGATTCAGTAATATGATCTCGTGTATATTCACTAACCAATTAGTCTTAGGTGATTTGGTTATCATTAACAAGTATTTGGACGGTTTAAGTAAAGCCTCACATAGTTGAATAGCTTCTTTCTTTTAATTATAGGTTAAATAGTTTCAATGCTGGTATGAGTCATTTAGCAGAAAACAAAAGAATTAGAATAATTGGTGCTCACATATAGGAGTTAGTTATAATCTAGAGTTAACATTGATCATCTTGTACATCGGTTTCCTTTTTTCTGATAAATAAAAGCATTCTGATTTCCTTCTTATTCTTGTATGTTTGTTTTATTGTGAAGTTTGCATTTCTGCTTTAGCTATCTCAAATTGGGTCTGGGCTTGATAAATAGCGTGAGCCTGGACTGTGTTCGCATGTCTGCCGGATCATTGATTCAAAGCCCAAGCTGGATCTGGGTCACTAAGACCTGGATGTGTTTCATGTTGCATTAAGTATCATTCCAAAAATCCAGGCCCAATAACAACAGAATAATATGGGCCTGGAATACTTAGTACCAGAAATGGCTAAGGGAAAAACATATATAGAAAATATAGTTGAACAAATAGGATTGGACCTTAATAAATAATTGGGATGAGCCTCGCACGATATTAATAAGCGGGGCCCCCTTTTTCGTAATGAGATAACACAACTAGACTCGGGAAGACTATTAGCAAATTCCATAAGTCATACCCAAAATAATTAAAAGCCGATAGACCATTTAGGGCACGATTTAATATACTTTCCTACGAACGAGTGTGCACCCGGTGCAACTCAAATCCTAAATCCCGGCAAAGCTGAAATATACCAAAAGTCACAGGCGTATTGGTTGCGGTGTGACTCGAGGCGTGTTTTCGCGATGTCGCAATTCTATAAAATATTTAAGTAAAAGCACATATATGTTGTTAAAATCTGTAATGAGTCAAACAAGAGTCAAGAACGACGATTGAGCGACCGTGCTAAAACCACGGAACCCGGGAATGCCTAACACCTTCTCCCGGGTTAACAGAGTTCCTTATCCAGATCTTTGTTTCGCGGACATTAATAAAAGAGTCAAATTCCTCGGATTCGGGATTAACCGGTGACTTGGGACACCATTATCTTCTCAAGTGGCGACTCTGATAATTCAAAACAAAATCCCGAACCGATTGTCCTTTAAGTGGAAAAACTCCTTCCTCTATGCTATTATATCCGTCTCGGGTATTTGAACATCGAGGTATACCCTACAAGCACACATATTTTTGTGTCCTCTGCCAACGTTTCTACGCCATTGTAGACGTTATACAAAGCATCTTCCATCCCGCTTAGAATATAATTCTTGCATAAAAAATCTGAATGCTTCCACGCCTCAACGACGAGAAAGCGTTCAGTTTCTGGAGTTTCGTCGGACAACACAGGAACATCTTCCTTGATGAACTTCTGGAGACTTAGAGTAGTCAAATAGAAGAACATCTTTTGTTGCCAGCGCTTGAAACCAATCCCGGAAAATTTTCCGGGTTTCTCCGCCGGTGCCAATGCTGCCGGAGTTGTTCGGCTTGTTGAGGCATTAGCAATCACCATTGGAACAACTTGGTTCTCATTCTCGTTAGTCATTTCTGTAAAAGAATGACACAAATATTAAAATCACGTAGATTTTAATAGAGTACAAAATCACAAAGGTTTTACTCTTCCAGAAACAGTAAAAACAAATACAAAAATATAATAAATTCCTTAAGCTTGTTATTACACTGTATTTGTAAAATAATTCTGGAAATATAAATAAATACAAACAAGAATATGCATAAACAAAAATGAAGAAACAAATTCGAGCCCACTGAATTCACAGTGTTTCCTTAAGGAAATTATTCCCCTCCTAGTACCCAAGGTTATGAATTATTTCCTCCCAGGATAGAACGAATTACACACTGGTGTAGTGGTACTTCAAACCCTAGTGTTTCGGCGAACACAAAGTTCGGTAGCAAATCACACTTACTTTTTGCTTTGCTTTGATGCTAAAAGTATGCAGAAGTAAGGAGGAGAAACTCAGAAAATTCGTAGTAAATTCTGAGCAAAATAGTATTGTATGTATAGCCAAAAGTTGGACTGAAATCTGAAGAGGTGCAACTCTTCAGAATGGTTGTTTATGCAAACGCCCACAGCATAAATGTCATTACATAAATGGCCATTCATTCAACAATAAATAGGGAAAATAAAGAGGGAAAATTGATGGGTAGTTAATTTTCTGTTACAAAAACAAACTGTTATTAAAATAAATATTTTAATAACTTTTCTGTTAATATTTTACTATTAACAAATAAATTTGGTCCAAAAAGTTAATCAATCGATCATTTGACCAAATCCAAATCCAAATCCAAATTCAAATCCGAACCCGAATCCGAATCCGAAGCCGAAGCCGAAGCCGAAGCCGATAAAAAATATCTTCCTTTTCCAATATGGGACAATGCCCATTTACCAAGGAGGGACAACTTGAAATTTCACTCAAAATTTAATTTTCCTCCATTTTTCATTCACCCTCTTTTAAATATTTGATATATTAATTAAATATATTAAAACCCCATCAAATAGGTTTTGGAATGAAGAATTTCAAATGTATTAGGATCAGTCACAAAGCAGTGGAAAGAGATTGTACTGGTGTTAAAATATTTGTGTTTGTCTTTGACTTTCAAAGCTGCGTAATATGAATTAAGCTCAAAGGAAAAAAACATAAACAACATCTAATAAACAACAAGTATAAATTAAATATTTACATCTACTGCACATTTATATAAATAAATTTCTATTCTGGGGATATTAAAGGCAATGGATTTCTATATATAAGTATAGATGACATTATTTCTAATGAAATAAAACTATCGCAAATGCGTTCTTGAACTTGATTTATAGTAAAAAGGAAGTGAATATTTAAGCCATGAAAATGAAATGGGGGACCTATGAACAATCTGTCTCTAAGCATATGAAACCAACTTCTAATATCGTAAAGCAATTATTATACGCAGCAAACAACAAATTTCTTTAAGTTATGGAGAACTTTGAGTTAATATCTTTATTTAAAAAATTGAGTTAACTTACTCTTCTCCAATACAACAGCAATATAAACAACAAATGCACGTTCTCATAGTATGAAGGGTGTCATTAATGCTCTATGTGGAAAAAAGTATCATTCTTTTATTAGAATCTCTGAGTCAGCCACAATAGTTGTGAACCTTCATTTTCTAAATATGTTAAATTTCAATTTCACCTAATTTTAAGGACCACTTAATAACAAAACTGGAATATCAATCTAATGTAATAAAGTTAGATGCACCTTGGTAACTCACTTATCCCTTGTCATCTCTGGTCTGTCTCTCTTTTTTGAGAGATCTTTTAGCTCGCATGCCTATGAAAAACTTCAGGTGTATTTGGAAAGGATGTAGTGGAAAATGGTATCAGTTTCTCAAAATATTTACTGCAGTATCCTATATACTGAATTGGACCGTAATGCTTCACTGCTTATTAAATCCATGCTCACATATAGAATTTAGAACCCTCGGTCAAAATCACAAAATCCCAAAAAATACAATCAGGATTACTAATTTACAAATAAACTAAAAGAACATATCAAATAAGTTAATTGTTAGTTTAAGTGCAAAGACTCCGATGATTTTATGGATATCACAAAGTTTCATGAAACAGAATACTTTAAATTAAAGACCCTAAAATATCTAAAAAATACATGACAAAAGAATGAGTTAGTTCATTAGTTGCTTTGCTAATTTTCATCACCCACTCTATAGTGGTTCAAGCCTTTGATGTGGGAGAAACAGACAATTAAATTAACTTCTAAAAGTAATCTTTATGGCTACAAATACCCTCAATTAACATGTAGCAGCTGAGAAGAGAAACACATTAACTTTTACTTTGTAAACAGAATTTGTAAAAATCTAAGAACTCTCTTTAACTGGATATCCTGGCATAGAAAGTCGATTCACTGTGTAAAAGTAGGCAAAACAATCTCACCTTCTTTTCTGCCATCTCCTCTTCATCCTCGCCATCTTCATCTTCATCTTCTTCGATAACGGCTTATATATCTACCGATTGAATCTCCTTGAGCAATCTCGCCAGCAAACAATCAATTTTATTGTGTTTGGTTCTCTCATGAAGCACATGTTTTGCTGCTAACTGAATTGTTGATTTACTGTCACTGAGAATTGTAACTGGTTGCCTTATGTTAACACCCAAATCTTTGAACAAGTCAAGCAACCATGTCACTTCAGCAATAATAGCTGCCATACTCCTATACTCTGCCTCTGTTGAGCTCCTAGAGAGGGTCTGTTGCTTTTTTGACTTTCAAGAGATCATTGACTCTCCAAACTTAACAATGTACCCAGTAAGTGACCTCCTTGTATTCAAAAATGCTGCCAGTCAAAGTCACACCAGCAGGTAAACATTTCTGTCCTGTCAGACCTTATTAAGATCCCTTGTCCAGGAGCAGTTGTTAGATATTTTACAATCCTCAAAGCAGCATCCCCGTGAGATTTTTTTGGTGTTTGCATAAATTAGCTCAATGCTTGCACTGCATAGTTGATATCTGGTCTAGTAGTAGTAACATAAAGGATTTTTCCTATTAGTCTTTGGTAGGCATTAATATCCCGCATAAGTGGATCCCCTGTGACCCCATTTGCCTGATCATAATCTACTGTTGTCATTTTTAAATTCACTTCTAATGGTGTGATTGTTGGTTTAGCTCCTCCCAGTCCCATTTATGAAATTAACTCTAATATGTATTTTCTTTGATTTGGCAATACTCCATCTCTTGATCTCAAAACTTCAATACCTAAGAAGTATTTTAGTTCTCCTAAATCCTTTATGTTAAAATTATTTTTTGCCTTCTGCACAAGTGTCGAACTTCTCCAATAATGAGGAGATCATCAACATATACTAAAATAATCACTATCCCTTCTTGATTTCTCATAATGAAGAGTGAGTAGTCATGATGACTCTCCTTGAACCATACCTTCAGCAAAGCATCGGTGAGCTTTATGTTCCATTGCCTAGTTGCTTGTGTAAGACCATAGAGGAATTTCATAAGCATGCACACTTTCAACTCCCCCTGTTTATAAAATCCCTGAGGTAACTCCATATAAACCTCTTCATAGAGATACCCTTGTAAGAAAGCATTATTGACATCCATTTGAGATAAATTCCAGCCTTTAGAAGCAGCCAACGCAATGATTAATCTTACTGTCACCATTTTAGCCACTGGAGAAAAGGTTTCATTGTAATCAATTCCTTCTCTTTGGCTATATTCTTTAGCGACTAACCTAGCTTTGAATCTTTCTACTTTACCATCTGTTTTATATTTTATCTTATACACCCATTTTGAACCAATGGCTTTCATGCCTTTTGGAAGATCAACTACCTCCCAGGTTTGATTACTCTCCAAAGCTTTGATCTAAGACTTCGGATGTACCCTCGTTGCTTATGGTGGATTGCTCTACACCGTTGGTGGTGGAGAGGGGGAAGAATGTGGTGGAGGATGAGTATAAGTCTGAGTCCGATTTGGACCTCGACGACATCTGTATGTTTGAGGAGGATATTACCAATTCTATGGTACGCGCAGGGGGTCGGCCTATTTTATTGAAGTTCCCTCAGATTTGAACTTACTGACCGAAGGAAATAGCTTGGTGTCGCAGTTTGAGTTGTTGTGTTCGGAGGCCGAGAACGCGTCTTTGAGGAGCGTTTCGAATACTCTCCGAGCAAATCAAGCAAAATAATTCAAGGGGTAAATCATAGCCAATCATAATTAATCGCTGAATTAGAAGGCAAATATGAGATATATAAGTAATCAATTGGGGAGTGATATAAACGGGGTTTTATTCATTATTGTAGCTGGACATGCCTCTCCTTGAAGAGGTTCAAGGATCTTACATTGATCTTGTTTTTCGCCCCATTTGTGGAGCATATCTTTCTATTTTAGTGTATTAAGAGTTATGTAGAAAAAGAAGCCCCACGTTTGGAGGTTCTCCCTTGGTATTTATAGCTTCAAGCATTGTGAGCTGGTCACGAGTTGGCATCATTTTTGGTTGTGGAGACGTCCCCTTGTTGCGAAAGGGATGTGACCCCCTTGTTCATCTTAAGTACAGCTGTCGTAAGTCAAAAGTCAATAGCATTCACCATTTACTATACATTGGTCGCGATGGGGTTGACTCCCTGGCCATCGTATGGCCGAATTTCTACAAAAATAGTTAGTCCTTCCATTAGTCGGTGCCTGGGTCGACTTTGGTGGAAAAATATAGCGACATGATCGGGAAGAGCCGGACTCACCTTTTTTTATCAACAGTGTTAAAAACTCCAAGATGAAGTTTCGGAACTGCCGTTAGTTGGTGAGTGGAGCGTCGCTCCGTGCGGTCGTTCGTAATGGCGCACGTTTTCATGAAACTGAATTGCTTTGTGCCCAATAATGTATTAATGGCGATTGTTGGGTTCTGTGCAGGCAGAGTCGCTTATTTATAACTAGAGAGGATGTGTCATTTTGCTCTTTACACATTCATTGTTCTTCTAAGAGAATTCTCGAGAAGCCTTTTCATTTTTCCCTTTTCTTTCGGTCGTTATCATAATTGATTTCTTTGTTTCTCCCATCAATGTTCTTCTTTCTCTTGCTCGTAAATCAATTATTGGTGGAATGTGAAGAAGTTCCTTTGGTTGATGAGTTTCTGCCCTGACCAAGAAATCAGGTGATGGATTTTAGTATGCCGGGGGGCATGGAACATGGGGAATTGCTTCTCTAATGGGGGAAATGGGGATAGCCCAGATGCGAGAGTAGTGGAGTATCCCACGTTATATTGAGATTGCGCTTGTCGACGCCCCCTTTTTCCCTCCCTCCAAAGAGCGAGAAATCGGGTTTGCGATATTTGGAAAGACAACTCTATTCCCGTTTGGTAATTGGGTTGTAGATTTGGTGAGTTGCACCTAATGATTATAGTGCATTAGGACACATTAAGGAATAATTTGAGATGAAGAACCAAAGTTTGGGTAAGAGCTAAAAATTACCTCGAGGGGAAGGTGTTAGGCACCCCTCAAGATCGACTAGTGTAGTTCCCGACCATGCTATATTGTGACTTTGAACAACAAATAAAAAAATAAAGGCTTCGAATATGAGAGATTATCACATATAGATACAAACAATTTAAAGTTTTGAAGAAGAAAAGAAATCTGAAAATTTCAATAAAATAGTTTGGAAATACTGAAAATAAACAAATAAAAGGGAAAGGGGGTCCTAGGTTTACAAATTACATGGATCATCCACACAACACCAGTACCCAATTGTACGCATAGTATTATCGTGTGATCATCATCTCCATGTCTACCCTTCCCCACCCGTCAAGGTATTAAAGCGCAGAATAGTATTATTACTTATTGCATGCTATTTCTCTTCCCGATCCTATCAGTCCCTGAGGAAAATGGACTACTAATCCTAAAGAGAGAGGGGTTTGGGACTTTTAGGAGTTTTCAAAGGATAAAATACTAAGGTGTCAATCAAAACACACAAAACAAATAGAGGGGAAGCAGACAAGCAAATAGGGCTCAATTAAGCCTCCATACATCAGATAAAAGTCATAGAGTTTAGCATATCTTACACGTATTGATTTGGTCTTAATTAAACAAAGCGACGAGCGGACTAGTTCAACACATATTTTTAGACGAAAAGTCTACATTAGGCTCGCTCGAATGCAACTGACTAAACCGATCTGATTGATTAATTAATCCTTTTGTCTAAGTGTTGAATGAAACTAGACATGCTATCTACTGATTTTAGAAAAGGTGCAAACTGATTAGAGAAAAAAGTTACTAGTTTTAACATAATAATTCGAACTTGACAAATATATATGAAATCAGTAAACAATTAAGAGAATAAGCTAGCAGCATATTTCAATCACAACACATGAAAGTATCATCTCAAATAATAGAGAAGAGGAGAAAGAGGAACCTGAACTATTTTCCAATATATTAAAATTTCTTAGTACTTACACGGACAGTCAATGAGTTATCGCCCAAACCAGAGTAAAAATAACAGGAGTCCCAAACACAAACCTGAACAGAATCTTGAATCGGAAAATTGAACCTCGTCTCAACTGAATTCCATTTTTGATAAGGAAGCTTTCGTTCTGGACCCTCTCTATCTCGTCACTGTCTTTTCTATTTGTGACAGTATGTGCGTATTTTACGTTAGTGGCTTAGGTTGAAACAACAGTGAATGCAAAGAGAGGCAAAGGCTATGATGCAATATAACAGAGGCCTGCAGACTTTTTCAGACAGATTGTGGTCGATTTTTTGGCTAGGGAATTAGAAATTGACGTGATTTTGGGGATTTTTGGTTTAATTATTTCTGGGTTTTCAGTTAACGTGTAGAGAATAGAGGTTTCAGACTGGGCGCTAGGGAGATAGGGTGGTGCGGCAGAGGTGGCTAATATGTTTTTAGGGTTCTTCTTGCTGGTCTGCTAGGTTGACGACTGCAAGAGGTTAGGGTTGAAGCTAAAGGAATGGGCGGATATGTATTTGATGTTTAAGACTTAAGAGGAAAGTTGGAGAATAAAAAAGGTATAGGGTTGAATAAAAGAAAAAGGTAAATCCAATACAGTAAAATTAGAAGAGGGAAAATTTGGTGGGAAACTGCAACCGTTGCAATAGCCTAATTTTTCACATAACCGTTGCTATTGATGAATCGTTTAGAACGGTTAACGTAACCGTTGCCGTAGATTTATCTTTGGCAACGGTTATTATCCTAATGCAACGGTTTACTCTTAGAAGTGTTTCAACAGGGTGGAATATCTTATGCAACAGTGATAACCGTTGCAGTAGATTGTCTATTGTAACGGTTATGTCACCGTTGCTAAACGAGATAATTCAGATTTGAGATTTCCTATATGCATGTTTTCTATGTGATTACTGGTTTTGACACCTTTCAGACGTTAACATAAGTCTTATGAACATGGATCTATATGCAGCTTTTATAATTAAACGTACGAAATGTTTGCCTGCTGACGTTTATATGTCCAGAAATGCAGGAGACTATATAGAGTATTTCTATATGTGAATTTGCAGGTTAATTAGAAGTTAATCCTATAGGCGGGATATCTATGTGTGAAGTTGCGGAAATCAGAAGTTAACCCAATAATCAGGATATCTATGTGCGAAGTTGCAGAAATCAAAAGTTAACCCTATAGGCAGGATATCTGTGTGTGAATTTGCAGAATAATTAGAAGTTAACCCTATAGGAAGGATATCTATGTGTGAATTTGTAGAAATCAGAAGTTAAACCCCTATAGGCAGGATATCTATGCGTGAAGTTGCAAGAATTATAAATATATCCCTTATAGGCATGATTTCTACCCTTAGTGCATAAAATTAAATCCCATCCCATTTTTTTCTAAATCCTTGAGTTTATATAAATTATTACAACCCAAAAGAAATAAAACTGGAACTAAAAAGTACATCAGGAATCATCAGCTACATCCGAGCAGCCTAATATAGACTTAATGTCTAATAATATGAGATTGAGCCACTTCTGAGATCCGGATTTCCAAGCCTTCTCTAATCTAAGGTGTTTGAAAGATCCAAGGGATTTCAGGAACCCCGAGCAGTGCATACACCCAAGATGTTAATTAGAAATTGAGGTTTGCAGTGTGGAAGGGCCAACCCTTATGTGTCTAAGTTCAGAAGAAGTTCAAGGGTCCCAAGGCAAGGTTCACACAAGAGGGGCAGAACCTATGTTCTAAGAGTGAGTGCAAGTGCGATAAAAAAGGGGGAGAGAATACCCAGGAAGGCTGGTGGTCATGACCAGCCATAAAGTAGACTGGCACACCCTTGACCGAACCTGTTGGCCAAACATTTAGAGAGTAAAGACCAACTGGAGGTCAAACTATGGCCTGAGCAATAACTAGAATACTGTCAGGCCAAAGTTGTTACTCAACACACACAATAAGGGAATATGGATTAGGGATTCATAAGGTAGCAAGTACATAACAAATAACTAACTGAGTGCACACATAGATAAACATTACTTTACAAAGGAAAGAGAACATATTGCAGCATGCTAGTAACATATCTTGACTACAGAAACATGGGTAGAAGTAGACAGGAATAACAAACTGGAGCAATTCAAGAAAACATATTGTTGTTGAGATTTGTAAAGTAACTACGACATACCAGTAGAGAAGCAAAGTGCAGAAAAGGTAGAGCAAACATGAGTCCACAATCTAACCTTAGCTTTCAGCCGGCTTGACAAAGCAACAACATAAGTAGTAGTAAGAAAGAGAGTTTTCAAGAGTAAGTGTATTTTGAACTCAAGTTGTTCGTGTGTTTAAAGAAAAGAGGGTAGGGTATTTATAGTTTTGAAAACGAGTGAAGAGAAATGTAATAAGTAAAATTTTAACACAAACATGAAAACAATCACAAGTGAGAATCAATTAACACAAGACTTCCCTTTAATCAAGGAATTATTGCTCAACGGATACTAATAGTGTCAAGATAAGGAAAGAAAATCAGTCTGTAAGCGGAATGATTGTTGCCATAAAAGGAGCAGTAAAATCATATAGTAACTTTTTTTTTTTGGCAAAATATACCACTAGGCATGGTACCTAGTGGCTAATATATAAATAGACAAATAAAATCCCAATCCGGGTCCAAGAGAATACAATTTGTCCTGCTACTACCAGTATGTTTTGAAAGAAATATATGAAAAAAGTAAAATCTAATAAGAAAACTACTATCATCTATAACTTGAGGTCTAAATGAGTAATTCCATGTCCTGCGGCTATGATTGACGTCTCCTGCCCATTTCAAGTACCATGTAGCACCACTCAAGCTCTCACCAGGTACCAAGGTATGCGTATAGGCAATGATTAAGTCCATCCAAGTGTGCCGCAGTATAGGAACAAAGATTGACTTCCCATCCGATAATGTCTCAATCACCTTTAGAATATGTTGCCCTTGTACATTGTATACTACTATGTCACCTCCAGAAAGAGTGTGGAACCACACTAATACCACTGAAAAATGACATAATAATATCCAATATAATCCAAACACATAAATAAGCCATATCTTGACACTAGTCGATCGTGATCTCCAAGTATCTGTTGTAGCTTCCATGTTGTATGCCATAGCTGTTGCTATTCGATGAGCTAGTGTAATTAACTCAAAACAAATGAACATGTCCCTTGAGCTATCTAACAGTGACACCTTTGTCATTACAATACAGAGGGCCTTGCCAAAGATGTTGATGGTGATGCTACCTGTGTGCTTTTCACCTCTTGCCTCGATTTCCATATCTATTAATGATCGTGAATTCCAAGTAATTGTTGTAGCTTTCATGGTGTGCTGCAAAACCTTCAAACTTAATCCTTTTCGGTGAATCAATGTGATCAACAGAAGCCAATTGGTGTTACTGGTACTTGGGATATCTAACACTATCTCCATTCCCACTCCAAAACAGATGATCTTGCCAATAATGTTCATGATGATTCTGCATGTATTTCTTTCACAGTTGATCTGCTCCTCTAGTAGTGCCTTTGCGGTACACACTCCCTTCCTGAAAATTATCAAAGCACTCTCAGGTTGAGCATGAATACATGCTGATACCATCTGAGTAGTGACATAACAACCTCCAGTAAGTGAATGAGTACAGGAATGTCGATGGTTGCCTCTCCATTAGTCTGGTGCTTTTCTTTTAGCAATCCGAACTCTTAAGTTAGGAATTTGAGATTTGTCCAGGTTGATCAGTGCTTTTCCTTTAGCTGGTAATTCTTGAAATGAATGATAGTTAACTGTACCTGCAAAAGAGAAAACCAAGTTAGCTAAGTAATCTGCTACTGTGTTGCCCTCCCGTAGTACATGCTGAAATATGACATTGTATGTCCTCTTGATGTCCTTGATCTTTCTCACATCTGCTGCTATACTCCATGGTACCTCCCATTCATCTTCAATCACCTTTTTCATTACCAACGAGTCAGTTTCCAAAATCAATGGGTGTAACTCCTTCTCCACACAGTATGACAACCCATGTACTATTGCCTTTGCCTCTGCTACTATGTTTGTTGTTTCACCTATCTCCCTTGCACTTGCAAACATCATATCTCCATTGTGATCCCTCACACAAAAGCCATAAGAGCTAGGTCCTGGATTCCCCTTTGAAGCACCATCAGTGTTACATTTGAACCAACCATCAAATGGCATCTGCCATGTTATTCTCCTTGTCACTTTCACAACCCCAAAAGTACTTACGAATCAAGTTCCCAAACTTTGAATATATATTTGTGTGTTTTTCGAACAACTACTTTGCAAGAATTAAAGAATGCTTTAAAAGAAAGAATTGAATGTTGAATAAAATAATATAGAGAAAGACTAAGGTGTTGATTTCCCCTATTGATGGAATCCCTTATCGTTATGCTCTTACAAATTGTTAATATATTCTATCAATCATGAACGCTATGTGTATCGTAACCCTCTCCCGAGCAATTACAATAATTTACTAGTGCACTCTCCCGAGCTACCCTAGCTAGCTTTAATTTGAATAGTTCACTTTAGATTGCACCCAAGACTTCGTTATTCCTAACCCCGTCTTTACGCCTAAAATTATAGATTCCTCTAATAACCTAGGTGTGGTGTTGTTCAACAATAAACCTAAATATGCACTCTTTTCCAAGTTATGCACACTAAATAGGCACAGCTAATTGGGGATCCTACCAATTAACTACAATAAGAATGAAGTTGAACAAATAGAAATCTAATTCACAATTTGTAATCACATAAACGATAAGTTCATCAATCAATAGGTTCCATCAAAACCTTAGAAAAGAATTTAGCTACTCATGCTTGAAGAAACAAGAAGAATAATAATTGAAATCATAAAGAATTGCTTGATATAAAATAATAGAAAGAGTTTGAGAGGAATCTCTCCTACTAAAACCTTGCAAAAGTATTGAAGAAATAAAGTACATGCCTCTATGGGGCAAACTAGGAGTTTATATAGAGGTTTTAGGGCTTAAAAACTAAATTAGAGTCCAACTGGGATTACTGCCGCTGGGACCTCCGCGGTTCGTTCGCGGCCGCGAGCGGACCGCGAACAGTCAAACTTCAGAAGGCTTCATTTTTCGCGGTTCATCCGCGACCGCGAGTGGACCGCGGATGAACAGTGCTTCTGTTTCTTTACTGCTTCGTCCAGCCCTCTTCACTTTAGCTCTTCTCTTGGCCTTTTCATCAACCTATGGCTTCAAAATGGCTTTTTAAGGCATCCAATGCATCACATGTACCTGTAAAACACACTCAAACACTAATCAACGCATTTTGTCCTCATAACAACATTATTCTCATAATAAAGTGTGATTATTTAGGGTATAATTATAGTCAAATTCACCTATTATCAACACCCCACACTTAAACCTTTGCTCGTCCTCGAGCAACCTTTAATCACACCTTAGGCCAATTAACAAAAATTTGTCTCCCCCAAAATATGTCACAAGAGCTAGTATACATGAACAACCTAAGATATGCATAATCTTTACTTAACTGTAAATTCTCATGCCCGCACATTATTACTTACTCTACTTATTACCAAAAACTTGCAAATTTACCTTCTTCCTCTTGAATTACATGCCCTCACAAAAGTTATTGAGAGAAGTTCCCACACATTAACAATTCAAATACATGGAACTTATAGATATCAGAAAAATTCACTCACTCTCAACAAAGAACATTTATATGAATACAGACACACCATAGGCTTGCCCCTAGTGTAATACTCCACTAATCGAGTTATCCAATCATAGATCAAGAGGTCTTTAAGGGTTGTAATGTAGGCTATGGGACGGGTAGGATACTTTTGGGTATAGTGACTAGCCTCCCTAAGCACTTTTCTTTTCTCTTTCACCACTTTCCCTTTTAGTTTTCTTCCTTATGTCTCCCATAAACATTTATTCACCTTTATTTACTTTTAATCCCCATTTTTCTTTTGTTGGTGTAACTGGCCTTTTTAGTTTATCATATATACATTGATATAGCTCTTTTTCTCATTGCTTTGCAACACACTTGCATTATTTTGGCCAGTTCACTATTTTCTACCATTCATTCTTGATTTTCCCTTTTCAATTTCCCTTCACCCCACACTTAAACTTTTGCATATTCCTTACAATACAAGTGCTTCTAGGAGGTAAAGTAGAACAAAATACAATAATTTTGAAGAACATTCAAGGGTTATCAAAGAATAGGCTTTAAGCTCAAAGGGGTTAACTAAGATATAATGCACGGGTGAATTCATGTCTATTAATATATGGGGTTACACAAAGAAATGCCTCTATCCTTTCTACAACCAAACAACTTCTATTTCGCTTTGCAAACACACAGGGCAAGTTCTAGGCATCATGTACAACATACAATGTAAGTAAAAACCTCACACACACATGGCATGCAACTCATTTGGAATCCGGTTTATCTACAAAATCCTATCAATGTTCAAGCAAGCATTACTGTGCAATTTAAGGCATATTAAGATTCTACAGTCAAGCTTAGAAGATACATTCTCAAGTTTAATTTACGCTTTTGCTAATGTGCATATTCGGGGTTACATGTTGCCCTTTTACCTCTAATCCTAAGAAAAGAAAGAAAGAAAGAAAAAAAATCTACCTAACCCGGTTCAAATAAAAACCCTTGGAAAAGAACCGCGGTCAAAAGAAAAACCAAGGGGGAGAGGATACACTACCTAGAAAAGAAAATAAAAGAAAGAAAAATTCCTACGTGGACTACTTCCCTCAAGAGTACTTGTCCTAAATAGTCCGTCATCGGGAAGAGTCCTCTACTCATATTTTTGGATTTTTTAAAATATTATGATTTTTTTGTATTTGTATTTTTATTATTTTATATTACTTACTACACTAATATATACATCATGTACAAGATAAGTTTCCCACCCCACACTTAAAAATATGCCATGTCCTCATGGCATAAATAATATGAAAGCACAATAGGGTTTAAGAAAACTTACCTGTGACTCACTCGGAGTCGGAAACAGTGGATGGGTCGACATGGCATGCTCTCCCAAGTGCTCTGAACCATGCCATAAACCTGTTCTCTGACCGAGCTTGCCTAGTGGACATGGCATCTAGTCGTGTGTGTAGACCGTCCACTGAAGTGCGCAGAGCAGCCACTTCCTCCTCCATTGACCTCAACATAGGTCGTGTGGACTCGGATCTAGACATGCTTGCTCCGCGAGGAGCAGGCCTGGAAGGTCCAGCTGAATCCATGGGGTGTCTGGCCCGGGCCTCCGGTACAGGATCGTCCTCCTCATCTAAGTCAATGGGTGTTGTGTCTCGTCCAACCCGAATAGTAGCAGCTCTAAATGGAGCTTTTGGTAGTAGTTCACCGTCAGTATCAGTAACTGGGGTGTGGTTGAGGAGACACAAGGTAGTGACAAGAGATGGGTAATAGAAACCCTTGGCAGTGAGGGATCCCCTCAATACCATCTCGTCACTAATAACCCGAGCAATATCAACATCCCGGTGTGTTACCAAACACCAAGTCAAAACGGCCCTATTAAAGTTAACATCTGTAGTGTTACTTGAGGGCAAAATGCGGTTGCAAATTATAGAGAACCAACATTTGGCAATGTGTGTGAAACAGTTAGAATGCAGAGTTTGGTTTCTAATCCATACTGGAGCACCATCTACACATAAGGCCTCAATTAGCATGTCCCATGTGACACCGGGCCTATCATGGTAATAATCAATATCACTCGTGTGTAGTGGTAGGCGAAGTACTTGCCGAATGGTGGGAATATGAGCATTTACTAGCTTACCTCTGACGAAAACTTGTCTCACCGAGGAATAAGGGGCATTGGCATAGAATTCTCTGACAAGCATCTTGTTCACCTTAGTGGGCGTTTCAAAAAGGAACTCCATCTCCCGCCTTCGGATCTCATCATACATTTCCGGCTTCTCCGAGCGGATGGCTATCCTGTCCACTTCAACCTCTTGAAGCCACTTTTTGTTCGCTTTGATGTGAAATGCATTTTCCGCCCCTTCATCGGCAAACCGAGATTCATCATAAGTCGGTTGTCTGGATGAGCTAGCACCATGTCGTGGTCTCTTTGGAGCCATGATCCTGTACAATTAAGATAGCCAAAAAGTGTGGAAACTGTTAGTCAGTGGAAGGCTACTCAGACTTCGCCATCCTTGATAATTCACAATTGACCATCAATTTGGTGTAATTCCCGCATACTCTTTATCTAACTATTTCCCACATGCCCAATTGCATACCCCACACTTAGTTCTTGGCACACATACTAGTACCCTATTGACTTAGTCCATCCCCAAAAAGTATTCAATAACCATTTTAATAGTTGGGCATTATGTCTCCTAATTTTCATTAGTCTATTATGCTCAAGGTAATGTGCCCCAACTTAGCCAACCAACACATATATATGGTAGAACTACTATTGGGTTTCCAAATCATAAAATCAACATCATAAACACAATTGAAAACCCAACACACATTCTTCACCAAACATCAATCATAGAACAAGGTTCCTTAGAGAAATTTCATGGCAAAATTAAAAGCACAATGAGAAACCAAGCAACATTCATGAATGGCCCCTAACTAACACTAACTAAATATTTATACAAACTAAACAAGCAAAAACTAGAAAAATGGAACAAAATAAAAGAGGAAAGTAGAGAAACTTACAAGTTGTAGTAATGGAGAAGTGGGGTGGAAGAAAGGGATGATTTGGAGAAGAGAGGGATGGGGATTTTTAGAGAGAAGGGAGAGGTTTTGAATTTAGAGAGAGAGAGAGATTTGAGAGGGGAGGGGCGGCTGAATTGGGTATTGGGGAAGGGGGTAAGTTATTTTAGGGTTTTAAAAAAAAGGGGGGGAAAAAAATTAAAAAAAACTTTAAATTTTTACCGACCGCGGAACTGACCGCGACTGTTCGCGGTTCGTTCGCGGCCGCGGATGGACCGCGAACAGTCGAGATTCTGAGAAGGCATTTTTTCGCGGTTGGTTCGCGACCGCGGATGGACCGCGAACAGAGGAAGTTCAGAGAGAGTAATTTTCCGCGGTTCTTCCGCGGTCCGCGGGTGAACCGCGGACAGTGTTCCTTTATGAAGAACTTCGACTGCTTCAGCAAAAGATTTCTTATATTCCTTTATTACTTACTACTAAGATTAAATTACTTACAACATGTTCGTGGGTTGCCTCCCACGTAGCGCCTGAGTTAACGTCGCGGCACGACTCAACTTAGCGCATTTTACGGCTCGCTAGACCTTTGAGGTTCATCCAACCGCAATTCTATCTTGTCCTCCATGTCATCCAGGCCTATGTATTGTTTCAACCGCTGTCCGTTTACCTTAAATGTACGTGATCCATCCATAGTTTGGATTTCCACAGCTCCGGACTCAAATGCCTCAATTACCTTGAAGGGTCCTGACCACCTTGATTTCAATTTACCTGGGAACAGTCGTAATCTTGAGTTGTATAGTAGTACCTTGTCCCCGTTTTTGAAGGTACGCTCAACGATATTTTGATCATGGATCCGCTTCATCCTCTCTTTATACAATCTTGTATTTTCAAATGCTAGATACCGAAATTCTTCCAACTCATGCAATCCGGTCAACCTTGCTTTACCTGCTTCATCCAAGTTGAGATTCAATTGTTTCAGTGCCCACCACGCTTTATGTTCTAATTCAACCGGTAAGTGACAAGCTTTTCCGAACACCAATTTGTAAGGAGACATGCCAATGGGTGTTTTGAATGTTGTTCTATATGCCCATAGTGCGTCATCGAGCTTCCTGGACCAGTCGGTTCTTGTAGCGTTCACTGTTTTGGTCAGTACACTTTTAATCTCCCCGTTGGAGACCTCAACTTGTCCGCTAGTTTGCGGGTGATATGGAGTGGCCACCTTGTGTTTAACATCGTACTTGGCCAATAATTTCTCAAAGGCTCGGTTGCAAAAGTGTGTGCCCCCGTCGCTAATGATGGCCCTTGGGGTCCCAAACCGGGTGAAAATATTCTTCTTCAAAAATCCCACTACTACCTTAGCATCATTGGTGGGTAGTGCTGCGGCTTCCACCCATTTGGACACGTAGTCAACAGCAACAAGTATGTACTTATTTCCGTATGAGCTAATGAAGGGCCCCATGAAATCTATTCCCCAGACATCGAATACTTCCACTTGCTGGATTGGATTCATTGGCATCTCATGACGCCGAGAGATGTTCCCGGTGCGTTGACATTCGTTGCAACCTTTCACCCACAAGTGTGCATCCTTAAATACCGTCGGCCAATAGAAACCGGCCTCGAGTATTTTGGCAGCTGTACGAATTCCTCCAAAGTGCCCGCCGTATGCTGAAGCGTGACATGCCTGCAAAACAGAAGATTGTTCTATCTCGGGGACGCATCTCCGGATCATGTTATCAAGACATATCCTAAACAAGTATGGTTCATCCCAATAATAATACCGACTTTCACGAAAAAATCTTTTCCTCTGGACCGATGATAGGTCATAAGGAACAATGCCACTGGCTAGATAATTAGCATAGTCAGCATACCATGGAGCTTCCAGGAGAGTGGTTGTGAGCAATTGCTCGTCTGGAAAAGTTTCCAGAATTTCCCCACTCTCTTTGACAAGTTCAGCTCCTTCAAGTCTTGACAAATGGTCGGCTACTTGATTCTCAGTGCCTTTTCTATCTCTGATTTCGAGGTCGAACTCTTGGAGAAGCAACACCCAACGAATTAGGCGTGGCTTAGAGTCCTTTTTATCAATTAGATATCTTAAAGCTGCATGGTCCGTGTAGACGATTACCTTTGATCCTATGAGATAGGACCGAAATTTGTCGAATGCAAACACAACCGCTAGCATCTCCTTTTCCGTCACTGTGTAGTTTAGCTGTGCTCCACTCAGAGTTCTGCTTGCATAGTATATTGGATGCATCAGTTTATCTTTCCTCTGGCCCAGCACTGCCCCCACTGCATAATCACTTGCATCGCACATTAACTCAAACGGTTGATCCCAGTCTGGGGCAATGATGATGGGTGCTGTGACCAGCCTCTTTTTCAGTTCCTCAAAAGCAATCCTGCATTCGTCAGTAAAAACGAAAGAATGGTCTTTCTCAAGTAACTTACAGAGAGGGTTTGATATTTTGGAGAAGTCTTTAATGAACCTCCGGTAAAAACCGGCGTGTCCAAGAAAGCTTCTTATGGCCCTGACGGATGTTGGTGGAGGCAACTTTGCAATGATGTCGACTTTAGCACGGTCCACCTCAATGCCTTTGCTTGAAACCTTGTGCCCAAGTACTATACCTTCTTGAACCATAAAGTGGCACTTCTCCCAGTTTAGTACTAAGTTTGTTTCCATGCATCTTTGTAATACTCTATTCAGAATTGGCCAGGCATTCGTCGAATGAATTTCCAACCACCGAGAAATCATCCATGAACACTTCCATAATGTCTTCCACCATGTCGGTGAAAATAGCCATCATGCACCTTTGAAAAGTGGCAGGTGCATTGCATAGTCCGAATGGCATCCTCCTAAAGGCGAAGATACCATAAGGGCATGTGAAGGAGGTCTTCTCTCTATCTTCGGGGGCTATGGAGATTTGATTGTACCCCGAGTATCCATCCAGAAAGCAAAAGTGAGATCTCCCTGCCAACCTGTCAAGCATTTGATCAATGAAGGGAAGTGGGAAGTGATCCTTGCGAGTGGCTAGATTCAGTTTCCTGTAGTCCATGCATATTCTCCATCCGGTGACGGTTCTTGTTGAGATCAGTTCATTGTTGTCATTTTTCACCACCGTCATGCCTCCTTTCTTGGGTACACATTGGACCGGACTCACCCAGCTGCTGTCTGAGATTGGGAAGATTATTCCCGCATCTAGCCACTTTATTACCTCCTTCTTCACCACTTCCTTCATGTTGGGGTTCAGCCTTCTTTGATGTTCCCTGGAAGGTTTGTGTCCATCTTCCAGGAGGATTTTATGCATGCAATAGGTTGGGCTGATCCCTTTTATGTCTGCCATGGTCCACCCGATGGCAGTCTTGCATTCCTTGAGTACCTGTATAAGCTTTTGGGCCTGCACATCTAACAAACTAGATGAGATAATAACAGGTAATGTGGAGTTAGGGCCTAAATACTCATACATGAGATGTGATGGTAGTGGTTTAAGTTCAAGCTTCGGTGGCTCTTCTATGGATGGCTTTGCTGGTGGGTTTTCTCTTTTTTCTAGGTGTAGGGGTTCGAATTCGATCTCTCGCTTCCAAAATCCCTTGCCTTCCAAGGATAATACCCATTCGGCCAGACTTTCACCATTTACTTCTTCCATGTTCATCAGGCATGCTTGCAGTGGGTCTTCGATAGTCAATTCTGCATCGTCGGTTTCCACTATTACATCGACCGCATCAACTAGAGAGCAATTTGCGAACTCGCTAGGGCGCCTCATGGATTTTTGCACATTGAAGATGATCTCCTCATCGTTCAACCTCATCTTGAGTTCCCCAGTTTCACAATCAATTATAGCTCTTCCAGTAGCTAGGAATGGTCTTCCCAGGATTAGGGGAATTTCTTCGTCGACCCTGCAATCAAGAATAACAAAATCGGCGGGAAACACGAACTTCCCAACCTGGATTAGCACATCATCTATAATGCCAAATGGACGCTTAACCGTCCTGTCAGCAAGCTGTAAAAGCATAGAGGTGGGTCTGGCTCTCCCAATACCTAACCTCTTATAGATAACTAAGGGCATGAGATTAATGCTTGCTCCCAAATCACATAAAGCCTTAGTAAAGGCATAATTCCCTATAGTGCATGGGATGGTGAAGCTACCTGGATCAGATAGCTTCTCAGCAATGGGTCTGGAGACTACTGCACTACAAGTCTGTGTAAGTGTAACTGTGGCCAAGTCTTGGAAATCAAATTTCCGTGACATCAAATCCTTCATCATCTTAGCATAACCAGGCATTTCTTTTAAAGCTTCAATTAATGGAATGTTTACCTGGATTTGCTTTAGCATGTCGAGGAACTTTTTGTATTGTTCCTCTTTTTGGTGTTTGGCCAACCTTTGGGGGAATGGTGGTGGAGGCCTCTTCTTCCCGGTGACTTGGGATTTATCTTTGTCTATCGCTTTCTCATCAATCTGATGCTCTACCTTTTCAGCTACTTTCTCCGTTCCCTGTTGTGCTTCTTTGTTTTCAGCAACTGGCTGGACTGTGACTTTTGTCAACCCTGTGGATTCATCCAGTTCAATGGGCAATGGAGTAGGTGTCTCAGCCTGTCTGTCAATTTTCTCACTTTCATTCTCAGCATCAAGATCTCTACCGCTTCTTAGAGTCACTGCCATTATTTGCTTTGGGATTTGGTCCTTTGGGTTCGTTTGTGTATCTGCAGGTAATGTCCCTTGAGGACGATTGTTAAGTGACATAGCAATCTGCCCCATCTGCACTTCCATATTTTTGATTGCTGCATCATGTGCATCTATCCTCTCATTTGTTTTAGCATTTGACCCAATTACCTGCTGCATCATAGCTTCAAACCTTGCAAACCCATCGTCATGTCTACCCCCATGTGGTGGTGGAGGTGGATGATATCCCTGCTGCCGATTGCCGAAATTCTGAGGTCTAGGATATGGAGCCATGTTGTGTGGTGGCCTCATACCTGCTGCATTGAATTGTGGCTGGGGAGGTCTATATTGCATTGGAGCCTGTTGGCCCCAGTTTTGATTACCTTGTCGCTGTCCTCCATAGTTAGTCACATAGTTCATATCTTCATGTTGATGATGATGTTCTTGGTCTGCAGTCCATGGATTACCTATGGGTTGGCTAATGCAAGATGTGCATAAACCACCATTGGTAGTGTCTACAATGTGAACTTGCTGCTTAACCCCTGATTCTTCCACTTTCTTTGTCAGGATGCTCATTTGTGTCAAATAAAGTTGCCACGTTCTCCTCCGGAGTGTTGGATGGATCCAGAGGTACAGAGTGTACTACTGGTGTGATAGGAGCATTCCTGGAAGTCCACCCGGAATTTGGAGCCATCTTGTCTAGCAAATTTTGGCCCTCTCTCCAAGTCTTGCTCAGAAAAGCCCCACCTGCTGAAGCATCTACAATATTCTTCATACTGTCTGAAAGTCCCATGTAGAACCTTTGACCCAACATCTGTTCGGGAATCCCATGGTGAGGACACATAACAAGCATGCCTTTGAATCTCCCCCAAGTTTCATGTAGTGTTTCCAATGGTTTTTGTTTGAAGCTCACAATCTCATCAATTTGTTGAGCTGTTTTATTGGGTGGATGAAACTTGTTGTGGAATTGTTTGACTAACTCATCGCAAGTTGCAATGGAGTTTATTGGGAGTGAGTTTAGCCATATCTTTGTTGCTCCTGTAACTGAGAACGGAATGAGTAATAATCTGATAGCTTCTGGAGTTACATTCGGTTGCCTTTGTGTCTTGCATATTGATAGAAAGTTCTTGAGGTGCTGCTGTGGATCTTCAACCCGAGACCCAGAGAATAATCCCTTGTTTTGCAACAAGTGAAGCATGTTGTTGGTAATCTGGAAAAACTCAGCTTGAATTGCTGGCACAACGATGGCAGTTGCGAAATTATCCGCTGTGGGTTGTGCCCAGTCGAACAATACACCTTCCTGTGCCTCCTGTGCCTCTTGCATATTTAGCCCGGCTTGCTGGTTTTGAGCGTTCATGTCACCCATGTCGAAGTCTAGTTTGATTGGTTGTTGAGATTGTTGAATTTGTTTGATGGCTTTGTTACGTGCCCGGAAGGTTTGCTCGGGGTCCGAGAGTCCTTCAATTAGTTCTCCAGTCCTTGCAGATTTTCTAGGCATGCACCTGAATACCCAAATCAACAAACGTCAAAATATTCAATGTAGAGTGTAGAAAGAACCCGAATACACAAGAATCTTGAAGTTCTGGCAATGGCAATTGATAATTCCGTTAATTCCCCGGCAACGGCGCCAAAATTGATTCACGTCCAAGCAACGGTCGTAGTCAATATAACTTGGTTTAATAAGTCCAAGATCGATCCCACGGAGAATTAACCTACCAATTGCAACTTTCACAACCCCAAAAGTACTTACGAATCAAGTTCCCAAACTTTGAATATATATTTGTGTGTTTTCGAACAACTACTTTGCAAGAATTAAAGAATGCTTTAAAAGAAAGAATTGAATGTTGAATAAAATAATATAGAGAAAGACTAAGGTATTGATTTTCCCTATTGATGGAATCCCTTATCGTTATGCTCTTACAAATTGTTAATATATTCTATCAATCATGAACGCTATGTGTATCGTAACCCTCTCCCGAGCAATTACAATAATTTACTAGTGCACTCTCCCGAGCTACCCTAGCTAGCTTTAATTTGAATAGTTCACTTTAGATTGCACCCAAGACTTCGTTATTCCTAACCCCGTCTTTACGCCTAAAATTATAGATTCCTCTAATAACCTAGGTGTGGTGTTGTTCAACAATAAACCTAAATATGCACTCTTTTCCAAGTTATGCACACTAAATAGGCACAGCTAATTGGGGATCCTACCAATTAACTACAATAAGAATGAAGTTGAACAAATAGAAATCTAATTCACAATTTGTAATCACATAAACGATAAGTTCATCAATCAATAGGTTCCATCAAAACCTTAGAAAAGAATTTAGCTACTCATGCTTGAAGAAACAAGAAGAATAATAATTGAAATCATAAAGAATTGCTTGATATAAAATAATAGAAAGAGTTTGAGAGGAATCTCTCCTACTAAAACCTTGCAAAAGTATTGAAGAAATAAAGTACATGCCTCTATGGGGCAAACTAGGAGTTTATATAGAGGTTTTAGGGCTTAAAAACTAAATTAGAGTCCAACTGGGATTACTGCCACTGGGACCTCCGCGGTTCGTTCGCGGCCGCGAGCGGACCGCGAACAGTCGAGATTCAGAGGGCTTCGTTTTTCGCGGTTCATCCGCGACCGCGAGTGGACCGCGGATGAACAGTGCTTCTGTTTCTTTACTGCTTCGTCCAGCCCTCTTCACTTTAGCTCTTCTCTTGGCCTTTTCATCAACCTATGGCTTCAAAATGGCTTTTTAAGGCATCCAATGCATCACATGTACCTGTAAAACACACTCAAACACTAATCAACGCATTTTGTCCTCATAACAACATTATTTTCATAATAAAGTGTGATTATTTAGGGTATAATTATAGTCAAATTCACCTATTATCATTCCCCTTTGAAGCACCATCAGTGTTACATTTGAACCAACCATCAAATGGCATCTGCCATTTTATTCTCCTTGTCACTATAACTGGTTTGTACTGCTCGAAGAACTTGATCATATCAGGCCACAAGATTGGAATCCCAGTGAGCCATGGATATCTCACCTTTGCCAGGTAATGCAATGTCCTATTTACCTCATGAATAACTCTGCTGCAAGACACAGATCCTCCATATTTCATTGTATTTCTCCTCTTCCATAGTTCCCATAGAATAATTGCAGGGACTGCCTGAAACAAAGGCTTCAGCTTAGGGCAACACTTAGCATTCCACCACTCCCTTATAACTTGATGCACCTGTATCATATTGATCATTAAGCCTGCTGCCTGGCTGAATGTTCTCCACACTTTTTGTGCAGTATCACTGTGCAAAAATAGATGCTGAAATGAGTCTTCTTTAGGTGAGATGCAACACCAGCATTTAGAAACCACCATATATCCTCCATTTCTCCATATATCATCTGTTGGCACCTTGCCTTTCCAAGCTCTCCAACAAAAGAAAGAGATCTTGAAGGGAAGTCCTTTTGTCCATAATTTTGCATAGTCTGAGTTGATTGTTTCTCTGTGTCTCAATATTCTCCAAACACTGCTCACAGAGAATTTTTCTGATGTTGAAGGCATCCACCTTGGAGTGTCCCAGTACTCATCAGTAGCTGTAAACTGCACTTCTTCTCTGATGTGATTCACAATATCTAATGGAAAAGTTTGGTTTAGCAAAGCATCATTCCATTGCCCTTCTTCTCTCAATTCTGCCACCTCCTGAAGCTCCTCATTTATTTGAAAGTCTTGAGGAACTACATGATACAAAGATCCCAATCCAGTCCAATTTTCATGCCATACATTAGTAGAACCCCTGTTCATCTCCCATAATATCTCATGCTCCACCTTATCTCGAACTTCTAACATTTTTCTCCAAACATGTGATCCTTTCCTAAACTGAACCACTGTTGGTGTCTCTTTTTTGCAATATTTATTCCACATGTAATTGGACCACAATGACTTTGATGTCCTAAATCTCCACCACAGTTTTGCAAATAGTGCATTAGACACATCAAATAATGATCTAAGGCCTACACCCCCTCTTCCCTTGGCAGACAAAGATTCTGCCACTTAGTCCAATGCCTACTTCTCCCTTCTTCCTTATTGCTCCAGAAGAATCTCGCAAACGTTTTATGAAGATGCTCAATAACATTATTTGGTGGATCCAAAACTGATAATATGTGGGTTGGCATGCTCTGCAGTACATGTGCTATCAATGTGGCCTTGCCTCCATATGATAGAAGTTTCCCCTTCCATGAATGTAATTTTGATTTCACCTTTTGTATCAAATCATTGTAGTAATTCTTCCTTCTCCTTGTGTAAAAAATTGGACATCCGAGGTATGTAAATGGAAAAGTGCCTTTAGTGAATCCAGTTATAGTAGCCACTGTGTTTTTCAAGTCTGCAGCAATCTTTGAATGCACATAATATGAACTCTTTGCCTTATTGATCAGCTGACCTGATGTCTTCTCATATACTGCCAGTACATCCATTATCTTCTGCAGAGAGTATGGATCAGCTGATGCAAAGATGATAGTATCATCTGCATAAGCAAGATGATTCAGTGGATCAGACCACTTTGGCATCCCAAAGCCTCTAAACTGCTTGTCTTCAAATAATTTGTTCAAAGACCTCGATAACACTTCTGCTGACAGAACAAACAATGCTGGAGATAGAGGATCTCCCTGCTTCACACCCCTAGTTGAATGAAAAAATCCTGAAGCCTGACCATTCACCATCACCGAGTACCAGTTGTTTGATATCAAATTCCATACCATATGTATGAAACACTCTGCAAATCCCATCTTCCTCAGTACATGCATCAAAAATTTCCAAGACACTCTATCATATGCCTTGGCCATATCAAGCTTGATTACAACATTTGCTGGCTTTCCTCTCAATCTAATATCAGTTACAATCTCCTGTGTTAGTAATATGTTTTCAAAAATGCTCCTCCCCTTGACAAATCCCGACTGATTCAATGAGATTAATGAAGGCAGAATCCTCTCAAGCCTATCATGAAGTACTCTTGAGAAAATTTTGTTGATGAAATTACTCAAGCTAATAGGCCTGAGATCAGAGAAAGTTTGCACTTGAGGCTTCTTAGGTAATAACACTAAGTTAGTGTGTGTTATTGACTTGGGCAAAGGATTACCCTCAAAGAACAAAACTACCAGTGTATGAATATCTTGTCCCACGATGTCCCAGCATGCTTGAAAGAATCGACCCGAGAAGCCATCTGGCCCGCTTGCACTCTCACCACTTAGTGCAAATACAGCATCTTTAACCTCCTTTTGCATTGGTATTCTACATAACTCCATGTTGTGTTCTGCTGTAACCATGGTAGGCACATTGTTCAGCATTTCAAAGTTCTCGGCATCACCCTCATTTGTGAATTGCTTCAGGTAGAAGTCTACAGCAGCCTGTGATAGCTTGTCTTGATCTTCTATCCATGCACCATCACTATTCATGATCCTTTTCAACTTCAATTTTTGTCTTTTTCCATTTACACAGTTATGAAAGAACCTTGTATTTCTATCTCCTTCTTCAAACCAATTCATACCTGCCTTTTGTTTCCAATATTGTTCTTCAAGGGTCAAATACTTCTTCAACTCTGCCTGAGCTTGTTGTAGGACTATTCTGTTTTCAATCGATGGTTCCTCCTCAAATAACTGCTTGTTGCCATAAAAGGAGAAGTAAATCATATGGTAAGGAATTAAGTCTAAGTAGAGGAATGAAATTATTTTTGGAAAGGATCTGGTTAGTCCAAACAAAGAGAGAGAATCAATTACCCCTTAACGGGCGAGTAAAAATCAGAATTTCACAAAGGAAAAGTTTTGAAAATCAATCATGAGTTTGAGAATCAATCACAGAAGGGAATCAGTATATAAATGAAGTGCTTAAGTAATAGACATGTGAGGCCAAGTTATGGCGAAATAACAGCAATTAGTAACTAAAAAGAAGACATTCGAAGCATGATAGTCAAGTTTCAGTGTTTAACAATAGAGAAGAAGATCAAAAGCATGCAAAGAGTTGAGTGAAAAACATAGTTGAGTTTGATAGGTAGTAAGAACTCAGAACCAAAATAGTCACATGAAAAAGAGAATTGAAGCATATTGCAATTTCAACAGACGGGTTGCACAAATAACTTCAAATAAATCAAAGAAACTAGCGTTTTCGAAAATCAATCGAGTTTAGAGGAGATAAGCAGATAAAATAATAAACAGATTCAGAGTCTCGGATAAACCCCAAAAGTTAGGGCTTTCACCAAGCTAACTCAAACATAGATGAAAGGTAAATCAAGCGAATATTAACAAACATAAACACAAACAAAATCCCAAAATTGGGGTTTCAACAGGGTAACTCAGATAAAAAATAAAATAAATCAAACGAATATTTACAAATAGACCAAGAAACTCAAACAAAATCCCCCCAAAAATAGGGTTTTCAACATGCTAACCCAGATAGAAAACAACATAAACAAAACGCAGTAAACATGTCAAGAATCAGAGAAGAGATTTGAAATAACCTAACTTTATACCCTAGATAAAGAATAAAGAGTTTCCGAAAGCAAAAATTAAAGAAACTATGAGAAAAATGCATAGAAGGTTCACACACACATAGATCCGGAGCAGATCTAAAAATAAATTGAAGGAACCTTAGAGATTATCGTGAGAAACCCAGGTGATGAGAAAGGCTTTGGAAACCATCAATTTGAGCAAGAGAGTCGAAGGTTGAACTCGAAAAGCCATGACTGGCCGAACAAAGGTTGAAGATGACCGGAGAACAGTCATCGAGCAAAGGCTTGGTCGGAACCCATCAAGATCTGGTCATAGGACCTTTAGACACGAGCACACAGAAGCCATGAGAGGCTAGTATAGGCCTCCGATGAGCCTGAGAAACCATAGATTAGGGTTTCAATGAGAGGCGTTGGCTAGATTTTGAGGTGAGTTGAGAGACAGTTGAGAGTGGAGGGGATTTAGAGGTGGCGGTCGAGAAAAAATAAAGTAGGGTTTAGGATCATTTTAATTAAAAAAGGAAAGGGAAGAGGGGAGCCGTTGATCTATTTAGATCAATGAATGGGATTAAATGGGTTAAATGGGTACCGAGTTTGGGTACGATAGGAAATGGTATGGGTCGGGTTATAAGTGGCAACTGGGCTGGGTAATTTGGGCTGAGTTGGGATTAATTGACTGTTTCTCATTAACCAAATATATTACTAATCATAATGACTGATTTCATAATGCATAAACATAACTATGTGATTGATTCACTAACAAGTTCATAATTTATATTTACAACGCCCCATACATATACATAGGCCACAATCCCACAGTTTACATGTCTATGGAGCCTCTAGGATACAAAAAGGGAAATACAATACTTGCCGGTAACAAGGCTCCGGCTATACCTTACAAAACCAAAATGAAATCTAAACCGAAGTGGCAAGAACCACACAAGGCCCCGAGGAAGAAAGGGGCTCACCAAAACGGGCAGTGGAAGGAGAAGGATACTACTGCCGATGAGCTGAAGTGCCTGCTACCGATCCACCTACAATCATGACACGAATGTAGCGCCCCCGGCAAAAGGGACGTCAGTACACTTGAATTGTACTGGTATGTATGGACAAACTTTGTCCCAAGTAAACTCAAGCCATTAAATTACATCAACAATTAATTAAGCCAACCAACCATGTTTCCACATTTTCCTTATTTCAAATAATTCTCAACACAAAGCACTTTCTACAATCAACCAATTTAACAATAACCAATCAATCACGTAAAGCACAAGTAGTCAAACAAAGGGCAATCAGTGCCCCACAGGTTGCAAACTCTCCTGTTGTCTCCTTTCACAATTTCACATTATTGATTTTTGTATCAATTTTCAATAGCGATTTCGATCGCTTTCCATCCTTATTGCCCCTGACCACCCTTATTACCTCGGCCACCCTTATCACCCCAACCCACACCTTATTTCCCCATGTTGCGGCGCGTAACACGACCCCGCCTTACAGTTGAAAACACAACAATTTCAAACAACAAATAAGGTACTACACACAATTTCAACAAGTTCAAATAAGCAACTTACACATTGGTTCATGTTCTCAATTTCTTCTCAATTCAATATCACAACCATGTTACAATATTTCCACAATTCAAGTGTTTCATCTCTTTCCACAATAAACCAATTCTCAAGTGTTTCATTTGTTTTCCACAAGGTACCATATAGGCTATCATAGTCATTATTCACAATTCTTTTGCCAAATTAAACTCTCATTTTACATCACTCATAGCTCGACAACAAACTTTGAATATCCAACAACAACATCAAGAATTTCACACAATTTGTCAATTTAACACGAAACAAACAAACTTCACACATATAGGCGATTTCACAAGAATCAAAATTAGCCATACATACCTAGTGATGATTTTTCCTCCTACTTTATGCTTACCCAAGATATCCTACTCTTGCCAACCTTGTTCTTGAAGACTCTTACTCCTACTCACTTCTTTTTACTAGAAATCAAGTTCAATAATCATGCATGAGTGTAAAAATTCTATTTTCAAAAGCTATTATATGCAAACCTCTCTTTACCCAATTTAAAACTGAAAATCAAAGAAAATAGTTAGGGTTTTTACCTTGAAAAGATTGGGAAGTTGAATCCTTGCCCTAGGATCCCTTGGAATTAAGTGGTTGGAACAATCTTTGAAGATGAAGAACTTCTCTCTCTAAAAACCTCTCTTCTCTCTCTAATTTTGGTGAGATGATATGATAAAATGAAGAAGAAAGGTGTTATATTAAAGAAGAGATCGGGTCAAAATGTTACAAAAATCTGGGCCGGGGTCAATTATGCGGTGCACTATGCGACCACAGAATCAACATGCGGTCCGCATAGTGACCGCAGAATTGCCCCAAATTTTATACAGGTTCTGTTAAGGAATGCGGTCACTATGCGGACCGCATGTTGATTCCGCGGTCGCAAAAGTGCACCGCAGATTTGACATGCGATCGCATATCGACCGCACTTTTGACACGATTTTGGGCAACTCTCTGGAACGTTTTGCGGCAAGAATGCGGTCCGCATGTCAGGTTTGCGGTCGCATTCTTGACCGCATATTTGACACTTTTTCGGAAAAATTATTTCTCTACATTTTTGAAACTTAAATCACTACCAAGGGTCCGAACCGCGGCGAGCAAGCTCGCCGCGAAGAATTCTACGCATTCCTAACACATCATTCGGACCATGACACCACATCTACTAGGTTTTATGCACAAAAATTTTACGGGGCCTTACAAAATCGACGAGTTTGGGTACGATAGGAAATGGTATGGGTCGGGTTATAAGTGGCAACTGGGCTGGGTAATTTGGGCTGAGTTGGGATTAATTGAGGATTAAATTGGTGTTATATTTGCAATTGCAATGGCTATGTGTTCAATAGCCAATTTTCCCCCTTTAATTTTATATAAAAATAGTTAAAAATGATTTTAAACAAATTAAAAGTACTAATCTAATTAATAATATATAAATATTAATTTGAAAATAGTGAAAATAATTTTATAAGTGTAGAATACCATTAATCGTAATATAGGCTATAACTACAATTGTGTGTAATTTAGTGTTAAAAATACCAAATAAATTCATAAAAACATGCAAAAATTACCTTAATTATATGTTAGTATAAATATGAGAATAGAATAAGCTATTCCCCTAAAATGATGATTTTTGAAAATAATTACTAGATATAAAATAGACAATAAATTAGTTTAAAAATCGTTAAAAATACCAAACTCTTGGGTATACTTATATATATATGCACAAATATGCTGTTTTGGAAGTATTTTGGGTATAAAAATACTTAGGAAAAAATTGGGTACCAACAGTTGCCCCTCTTAACCCGGGAAGTTTGAAAGTGTTGTCGGGGTAAAGATATGATGGCCAATTTTGACCGAAAGCGGCAATTTGAAAAGAATCTGACAAAGCTCTAGTTTCTGAGCTGCCTAAATATCCCTGGTTTTATAGGCATCAAGCCGTATGTAGTTCATGAATCATTGACGGAATATGTCGATAGAGATTCAAAAGAAATGGATAAGATGTGAAGGTGGCAAGAGGTATTTTGAAACTTGATCAGCTGCGGGAACTGGAGCGGGATTGCTCCTTCTATGATGGGAGTTGCTAGCCGGTGTACCTACAAGTAAGTAATACAGATGTATATCATGTATAAACTTAAACGTGATGCAAGTTCCCGTTGGACCATGAATGTTGTCTTTGGACGGTTAGAATGGCGTCCTTAGACCATGATGTCCTGGGCTATGCATGTAAAAATTAAAGGATTTGCAGGCTATGAAATGATGTTCTCAGGCTACGATAATAGTGCCTCTGAACCATGCTGCCTTTGAATAATGATGTGTAGGATATAAAGTACGTCCTCGGGCCATGGCATGGTGTTCTCGGGTTATGAAGATGATGCCTCCAAACAATGACACCCTCGGATAGTTTGGCAATATATCAGCCATGAAAAGCATGATTAGCTGGTATTTTAGTCGATGCAAAAACATAAAATGGCGATATTTCAGGCGACAGAAATTTAAATAAAGCAGCGTTGTTTTAGCTGATGCACAAAATATAAATGGCGATATTTCAGCTGACAGAAATTTAAATAAAACATACGGTATTTTAGTCGATGTAAAAGTAAAATGGTGATATTTCAGTCAACCGAAAGCATAGACATATATGATGATGAAGATGAACTGGCGATCTTTCAACCGACGTAGAATATAAATAAAGTTTGGTGATATTTCAGGCGATTGCAAGACGTAAGTAAAATGTGGCGATATTTCAGCCTTGCAAGATAGATATGGTGGCGATATTTCAGCCATGTAAGAAAGATAAAGGTGCGGTATTTCAGCCATGCAACTGGAGGTAGAGCTTAATCTCGAAAGGTAGAAAGATAGCCTTATGCAGATAATACAGGTTGGAGACAATGTTTACTCTCGAAAGGTAGAAAGGTAGCCTTATGCAATGCAGATGGAGACAGTGATTAGTCTCGAAAGGCAGAAAGGTAGCCTTATGCTATGCAAATAATGCAGATAGAGACAATGTTTAGTCTCGAAAGGTAGGAAGGTAGCCTTATGCAAATAATGTAGATGGTGGTATTTCAGCCGATGCAAACACATGTGGCAATATTTTATCTATGCAGGTTGAACTAGAGCTTAACCTCAGAAGGCATAAAGGTAGCCTTATGCAATGCAAGAAAATGCATGATGGAGATAGTGCTTAGTCTTAAAAGGCAGAAAGGTAGCCTTATGCAATGCAAGAAAATGCAGGATGGAGACAATGCATAGTCTCGAAAGGCAAAAAATTAGCCTTATTAAATGCAAGAAACTAAAAGAATGAATAGTAGTGAGGTCTCTTAACTGATAGCTGATTACGATATCATGACTACTGGGGAGGTTGTGTGCAGATAACAATTACAAACAAGTGATGATTCTGAGAAGTTGCATTTTTTGAGAAAGTATGCGTACATAAATATTCCTAACAATATTGTAAGTCGAGTGCCTGCATCCAAAGAAAAATTGTGAGTTTTGTAAAAGGGGGGAAAGGCTAGTTCGTTATCCCCTGGATTTCTATATTGTGTATCATTGGGGTAGCGTCGCTAAAGAGCAATAATTTGAACAAAAATTATGCATGATTTAGTAAATACAACGTAAGCAGAAAATAACTTTTGTTAGATGCACCAATGACTGTGACGTGGTTCAAGACATTGCAACCTCTCATGCTCCGGAATTTTGAGGAGGACAAAAGTATACCCCACTTTCTGAGGTTGTATTCCTGGCGATGAGTGGCTAAAGACTAACTTTGGAATTTTGAGGGTCCTCCTCAAAATTCTACCCCAGTTCCAATAGCAGGGGGAATTGGAATTTTTATAAATTGTGACCGAACCCATAGAGCTGCCTACGTATCCCCTCTTAAACGAGAGCCAGGTCCGACGTAGTTCAAATTACATCATCATAAGAAATCATTAGTGGTTACACATAGTATTGGTTCACTACATATGAATTGATTGGCTTTGGCCAGATTTCTCCGTCTATCTTTGCAAGAATAAGGGCTCCTCCGGTTAGAACCCGGTGAACCATGTATGGACCTTGCTAGTTGGGAGAGAATTTCCCCTTGGCTTCATCTTGATGTGGGAATATTTTCTTCAATACCAGCTGCCCGGGTCTAAACTTACTTGGCTTAACTCTTTTGTTGAAGTCTCTAAACATCATGTTTTGATACAGCTAACTGTGGAAAACTGCATTCATCATCTTCCCATCTATAAGGGCTAACTGCTCGTAGCGACCTTTTACCCATTTTTCATCGTCCAAATATGCTTCTTGTATGATTCTCAAAGCGGGAGTTTCCACCTCGGCGGGGATGACCGCCTCTGTACCATAAACTAGCATGTAAGTAGTTGCCCCAGTTGAGGTGTGGACTATCGTGTAGTATCCCAGCAAAGCGAATGATAACTTCTCATGCCATTGTTTGTGACTGTCGACCATCTTCCTTAGTATCTTCTCTATATTTTTGTTGGCTACCTCTACAACTCCATTCATCTAAGGTATGTAGGCTGTATAGTTCTTGTGTTTGATCTTGAATGTCTCACACATTGCTTTCATTAAGTCATTGTTCAGATTGGAACCATTATCTGTGATGATTGATTCTAGAATTCTGAATCGGCAAAAAATACAGTCACAAACGAAATTCGTCACAACTTTCTTAGTCACTGCCTTGTATGACGCTACTTCAACCCATTTAGTATAATAGTCAAATGCCACCAGGATAAACTTGTGCCCGTTTGATGCGGCAAGCTCGATAGTTCCAATAACATCCATTCCCCAGGCGGCAAACGGCCATGGTGAGCTTGTTGTGGTAAGCTCATTAGGAGGCATCTTTATCATGTCTGCATGTATCTGACAGTGATGGCATTTGCGAACATACTAGATATAGTCTATTTCCATAGTCATCCAAAAATACCCTGCTCGGAGTATCTCTTTTGCTAAGACAAAACCATTCATGTGCGGCCCGTAGGTCTCTGCGTGCACTTCGTCCAATAGTCTGGATGCTTCTTTTGCTTCGACACACCTTAGTAAAACCAAAACGAGAGTCCTCTTGTACAGGATTCCCCCGCTGTGAAAGAATTGTTGGATAATCTCCATAGTGTGCACTTTTGCGTGGCGTTGGCAAGTTCTGGATATTCCATCGTTGTCAAGTACTCATTGATGTCATGGAACCATGGTTTCCGTCCACTTCTTCCTCAATGTGAGCACAATAATTTGGTTGATCATAAATATTCACTAGGATGGGATCAATAAAATTCGTATCTGGATGGTGGATCATGGATGTCAGAGTAGCTAATGCGTCAGCAAACTCGTTCTAGACCCTGGAGACATGTTGAAATTCCATCTTTGTGAATCTTTTCCTTAATTCCTGGATATGATGCAAGTAGGGGAGTATCTTAGAGTTCTTGGTTGCCCACTCTTCTTGAACCTGATGTATGAGCAAGTCTGAATCCCCTATCACTAGCAACTCTTGAATGTTCATGTCAATGGCCATCTTGAGCCCCAGGATGCAAGCTTCATATTTAGCCATATTATTTGTGCAAGGGAACCTGAGCTTGGCGGATACCGGGTAATGCTGGCTGGTTTCTGATACTAGTACTACTCCTATGCGAACCCTTTTAAAAATTGCCGCTCCATCAAAAAACAATCTCCAACCATCGTATGATTATGCAATATCTTCTCCTACAAAGGACACTTCTTCATCAGGAAAATATGTTTTCAAGGGTTCGTATTCTCCGCTTATAGGATTTTCAGAAAGGTGATCTGCTATGGCTTGGCCCTTGATTGCTTTCTAAGTCACGTAAACAATGTCGAATTCACTTAGCAAGGTTTGCCACTAAACGAGCTTTCCAGTGGGCATGGGCTTCTGGAAGATATACTTCAGCAGGTCCATCCTTGATATGAGATAAGTAGTGTAGGCACATAAATAATGTTTCAAAAATGTCCTCTGGATGAGCGAACATTTTAGGCATATAATTCATACGCCTTGGCTGGTGGAAGGTGATGTTATCATCCTAGTCTCTGCGTAGGATCTCTTATCGGTATTCCCCTTTCTCGCGGTGTTCCATTGGCCAAAGCTAAAGTAATAAGTTGCAACCCTAAACATGACTGCCCTTTTGCTAACAGTTCTCCAAGGCATGGTATATCTCAGCAATGATCATGGGCACTATACTGAAAGTCTGCCCACCAATTCCTTCCATCAAAGTCTTGGTTACCGTGGCCAGTCTGGTATGGACCCTAGCTTCTTCATAGAGAACACCATCATTCCAAAAAAAAACATAAAAAAGAAGACTCTTCTATGGACATGCCCCAATGAGGTGATGGCAAACTCATCTAAATAGGTTCAGCGTGACTTTCTATGACCGTACCTCTTGTACAGATAGTCATATGGGATGTAAGAGTCTTTCATGCATATTAAGTCTGGGTTCTTCTTCAGTCCCATCATCTTATGGAAACCCCTTCCTTTGCGATTCTCTGGCATAAGCAAACCCGGAGTCTCCCAAGGAATACCAGCTAAACCTCCTATTTCTTTGAGCAAATGAGTCATTTCAAGGTCCCTGAAGCGGAACACGGACTAGTCAATGTCGCAGCCTCTATGATTCTGTTGTTAGGCTGAATCTCTAGAAGAGAAGGAAAATTCCATAAGTACTTGCAAACGAGTGTCTAACCACTGGAATGGAGGTTTTTCCACCAATTCAACAGCATTGAATGCACCCGATGGGTTTCTCCAAATAAATGCACCGAACATGGAGGTGTCCGTTTGGGTTTCCAAGAAACCCCATGGACTTCGGACAAGGCTATCTTAATGAGTCATTATGTGTAAAACTTAACTAACTCGCCTAGGTTTGACCATGATGCATGTATAATTTAAACAGAGTAATGTTTCTATTGGGGTATTAGACATGTACCTTTGAGCGGACAACTCAATAGGGAAAGGCACGGAACTGTCGACTGCACCGCTGATCGACTGGTTTTACCGCAAATATGCCTTTGCCAAATTTAAGGGGTGATAGTATTGGAAGAGCGCAACTACTCATTATAAGCGTTGCTAAGGTATTTGTTTGGCACGGGTGGAATATGATATTGAAGATGCAGTTTACCAGAATGAAACAAATTGACATGTATTTTCACGTTTATACAATAAAGTTTACAATAATTGCTAAAAAATTAGAATAACATTTATGGGTGTCACACCAAAGAATTAAAGAAAAATAAATAAAAGAAACGAGTCAGTATCAAATAAAGGCATTAAACAAAAGCGATAAAAGAAAGCAGTAAAGTCACATATAGCACGAAATGGTAAACGTCTAAAGAATCCCCAATAGAGTCTCCATGCTGTCGACGCCCCCTTTTGGTAAATGGAGTTCGGAATTGGGTATATAATATTTGGGAGGACAACTCTATTCCCTTTCGGGAATTGGGTTGTTGGAGTTTGTAGAGTCGCCACCTAATGATTATAGTGCATTACGACACTTTAAGGAAGAATTTGAGACGAAGAACCAGAGTTTGGGTAAGGACTAGAAACTATCTCGTGGGGAAGGTGTTAGGCACCCCTCAAGACCCACTAGTGTGGTTCCAGGCCATGCTATATTGTGACTTTGAACAACAAATGAACAATAAAGGCTTCGAATATGAGGGATTATCACATATGGCTACAAACAAATTAAAGTTTTAAAGAAGAAAAAAAAAGCTGAAAATTTGAATAAAATAGTATGGAAATTCTGAAAATAAACAAATAAAAGGGAAAGGGGGTCCTAGGTTTACAAATTACATGGATCATCCACACAACACCGGTACCCAATTATACGCATAGTGTTATCGTGTGATCATCATCTCCATGTCTACCCTTCCCGACCCGTCAATGTATTAAAGCGCAAAATAGTATTATTACTTATTGTAGGCTATTACCCATTCCAATATTATCAATCCCGAAGGAAAATGGACTACTAATCCTAAAGGGAGAGGGGTTTGGGGCTTTTAGGAGTTTGCAAAGGATAAAATACTAAGGCATCAATAAAACACACAATACAAATAGAGGGGAAGCAGACAAGCAAATAGGGCTCAATTAAGCCTCCATAAATTAGATAAAAGTCATAGAGTTTAGCATGTCTTACACGTACTGATTTGGTCTTAATTAAATAAAGCGACGAGCGGAGTGGTTCAACGCATATTTTTAGATGGAAAGTCTACATTAGGCTCGCTTGAATGTAGTTGACTAAATCGATCTGATTGATTAATTAATCCTTTTGTCTAAGTGTTGAATGAAACTAGGCATGATATACTGATTTTTAGAAAAGGTGCAAAATGATTATAGAAAAAGGTTACCGGTTTTAACATAATAACACGGGTTTAGCAGTTGATATCGCTTTTAAGGAATGAGATAATTTTGACGTTAATAGAAGTCCTATGAACAAGGTATCTATATGTAGCTTTTATTATTAAACCTACGAACTGTTTGCCTGATGACGTTTATATGTGCAGAAATGCAGGAGTCTATAGGCATTATTCTTTTATTTGAATTTGTAGGACAATTGGAAGTTAATCCTATAGGCAGCATATCTATGTGTGAAGTTGCAAAAATCAGAAGTTAACCCTATAGGTAGGATATCTATGTGTGAATTTGCAGAACAATTAGAAGTTACCCCTATAGGCATGATATCTATGTGTGAATTTGCAGAAATCAGAAGTTAAAGACCTATAGGAAGGATATCTATGTGTGAAGTTGCAGGAATCATAAATAAATCCCCTATAGGCATGATTTCTGCCCTTGGTGCATAAAATTATATCCCATCCCTTTTTTACTAAATCCCCGTGTTTATACAAATTATTACAGCCCAAAAGAAATAAAACTGGAATTACAAAGTACATCAAGAATCCTCAGCTACATCTGAGCAGCCTAATTCAAACTTAATGTCTAATAATATGATATAGAGCCACTTCCGAGATCCAAATTTTCAAGTCTTCTCTCATCTAAGGTGTTTCAAATATCAAAAGGATTTCAGGAACCCCAGGCAGTGCATACACCCAAGATATTAATCAAAAATTGTGTTGCGTAGTGTGGAAGGGCCAGCCTTATGTGTCCAAGTTCAGAAAAGCTCAAGGGTCCCAAGGCAATGCTCATACAAGAGGGGCAGAACCTAAGTTCTAAGAATGAGTGCAAGTGCGATAAAAATGGGGGAGGGAATACCTAGGAAGGATGGTAGTCATGCCCAGCCATAAATTAGACCGGCACACTCCTCACCAAACCTGTTGGCCAAACATTTAGAGAGTAATGACCTACTGGACGTCAAACTATGGCCTGAGCAATAACTAGTATACTGTCAGTCCAAAGTTGTTACTCAGCACACATAATAAGGGAATAGGGATTTGGGATTCATAAGGTAGCAACTACATAACAAATAACTGGAAAAGTGCACACATAGATAAACATTACTTTACAAAGGAAAGAGAACATATTACAGCAGCTAGTACTATATCTTGACTACAGAAACATGGGTATAAGTAGACAGGAATGATAAACTGGAGCAATTCAAGAAAACATATTGTTGTTGAGACTTGTAAAGTAACTAGGACGTACCAGAAGATAAGCAAAGTGCAGAAACGGTAGAACAAACAAGAGTCCACAGTCTAGCCTTGGCTTTCAGCCAGCTAGACAAGGCAGCAACACAAGTAGTAGTAAAGAAAGAGAGTTTTCAAGAGTAAGTGTGTATTTTGAACTCAAGTTGTTTGTGTGTTTAAAGAAAACAGGGCAGGGAATTAATAGTTTTTTGAAAACGAGTGAAAAGTAAGGTAATAATAAAACTTTTAACACAAACATGGAAACAATCACAAGTCAGAATCAATTAACAAAAGACTTTCCTTTAATCAAGGAATTATTGCTCAATGGATACTAACAAGGTCAAGATAAGGAAAGAAAATAAGTCTTTAAGCGGAATGATTGTTACCATAAAAGGAGCAGTAAAATCAAATAGTAAGGGATTAAGTCTAACAACAGAAATGTAATTATTTTTGGAAAGGATCTGGTAAGCCCAAACAAAGAGAAAGAATCAATTGCCCCTTAACAGGCGAATAAAATTAGAATTTCACAAAGGAAAATTTTTGAAAATCAATCACGAGTTTGAGAATCAATCACGGAAGAGAATCAGTACATAAATGAAGTGCACAAGTAATATACATGTGAGGCCAAGTTATGGCAAAATAACAACATACAATAGTAACTAAAAACAAGACATTCGAAGCATGATAGTCAAGTTTCAGTGTTTAACAATAGAGAAGAAGATCAGAAGCGTGCAAAGTGTTGAGTGAAAACCATAGTTGAATTTGACAGTTAGTAAGAACTAAGAACTCAAAATAGTCACATGAAAAAGATAATTGAAGCATATTGCAATTTCAATAGAAGATTTGCATAAACAACTTCAAAGAAATCAAAGAAACTAGGGTTTTCGAAAATCAATCGAGTTTAGAAGAGATAAGAAAATAAAAAAATAAACAGTTTCAGAGTTTCGAATAAACCCCAAAAATTAGGGACTTCACCATGCTAACTCAGATATAGAAGAAAGGTAAATCAAGTGAATATTAACAAATAGAAACTCAAACAAAATCCCAAAATTAGGGTTTTCAACATGCTAACTCAGATAAAAAATAAGGTAAATCAAACAAATATTTTTTTAAAAAAACCTAGAAATTCAAACAAAATCCCAAAAAATTAGGGTTTTCAACGTGCTAACTCAGATAGAAAACAACACAAACAAAACACAGTAAAACATGTCGAGAATCAGATAAGAGATTCAAAATAACTTAACATGAGACCCATGTTGAAGAATAAAGAGTCTATGAAAGCAAAAATTAAAGAAACTTTGAGAAAAATTCATTGAAGGTTCACATACACATAGATCCGGAGAAAATCTAAAAATAAATCGAAGCAACCTTAGAGATTAGGGTTTCGTAAGAAACACAGGTGATGAGAAAGGCTTTGGAAATCATCGATCTGAGCAGGAGAGTCGAAGGTCGAACTCGAATAGCCATGACTGGCCGCACAAAGGTTGAAGATGACCGGAGAATAGTCATCGCGTAAAGGGTTGGTCAGAACCCTTCAAGTTCTCATCATAGGACCTTTAGAAACGAGCACGTAGAAGCCATGAAAGGCTAGTATAGGCATCTGATGAGCCTGGAAACCATAGATTAGGCTTTCAATGAGATGCCGCGGCTAGGGTTTGAGGTGAGGTTAGAGAGTTTAGAGAGGAGGGGATTCAGAGGCGGTGGTCGAGAAAAAATGAGGTAGGGTGTAGGGTCATTTGAATTAAAAAGGAAAGGGACGGGGGGAGTCGTTGATCTTTTTATATCAACGACTGGGATTAAATGGGTTAAATGGGAATCGGGTTTTTCCTCTTCAATTTTATATAACAAAATAGTTAAAAATGATTTTAAATGGGGATTAAATTGATGTTATATTTGCAATTGAAATGGCTATGTGTTAAATAGCCGATTTTCACTTTAAATTTATATAAAAATAGTTAAAAATGATTTTAAACAAATTAAAAGCACCGAACTAATTAATAATATATAAACATTAATCTAAAAATACTAGAAATAATTTTATAAGTATAAAATACCATTAATCGTAATATGGACTATAATTGCAATTGTGTGCAATTTAGCGTTAAAAATACTAGAAAAATTCTTTAATTATATTTTGGTATAAATATAAGAATAGAATAAGCTATTCCCCTAAAATGATGATTTTGGATAATAATTACTTGATTTTGTTATATTAAAATAGGCAATAAATTAGTTTAAAAATTATTAAAATGCCAAAACTCTTGGGTGTGCTTATATGTGCATGAATATGCTACTATGGATGTTTTTTGTGATTGGCGTGGTGACATTGTGATTAAGGACTTGGACTTGGGACATGGTGCAGATTGACCGACGAGGGTATTGCTCGTTCTATGCTTATCCCTTCTAGGTGGGGTATACACTCCCGCTCCTGATGCTGGAAGTTGAATTCTGCCGCTATTATAAGGTGTGCCCTGCCTAAATTTCTCCTTACCTCTACAAGCTGTTTCTCATGTTTATCAAGTACGGAGCTAGCGGATAGGGAGGTCACTTTGAGAAATGTGCTCAGTCTCTTCGCCCCTCAAAAAATTCGCTGCACCATGATCCATGCACGCCCGCGGGGGTCAAAACATTTGATGGATAGACGACGACGATATTTGTCAACCCTTTGATAATTTCTTCTATATTTGGACTGAATATCTGGTGGAAGACCTAAGTGGATTCTCGGAAGTTTGGAACTTTGCACGTGAGACCTTGACTAGGTATCTGCCCTATTTCGACTTTCCTTATGCCTTGTACTTATGGTTATTGATTTACCTTAATATTTTGTAGCTGAAAAGTTGTCGCCGCCTCCTTTGGAGGGGATCCGAGATTGGTCAAGGCGGTGCTTCCTCGTGATGCGGGCATTTTCACCTCGGTGGCTTTCTGGGAGAGACATGGTCGCAGGCCCGTAACAGGTGGAATATCGACCCTTTTTCTTTCCTATTTCGTTTTGTTTTGACTATGCTCATTGATTCATTTGTTCATTGTGCCTAGGGAGAACACGCCGTGTCAAAGCTCCTCAATTGGCTTTTCGTCGGCAGGCTACAATTGCCGGACTAGCTGCAATGCCCGTGCCCCACCCAGTACCGAGGGTAGCGTCAGTTGAATCATCAGCGGCCACCTCTCTAACACGGGCTATGCCACAAAATGAGGGGCCGTATGGGCTCGTCTGTCCTTGACTGGGCTCGCCTTTCAAATAAGGAGAAGGAAAGGCCTTCGCAGAAGCGACAAGTGGTGTTTTGTGGTGGCTCATCCATCGGTGATCAACTTGGATTCTCCCCCGATGGATTCGGAGAGTGGTGCGGATGTGGCGCTTGCTGTCGAGGAGAGGGAGTTAGTTGGAGTTGCCCCTGTTAGCTCAAGCCAAGGGAATGTTGCTGCCTTGATGACCCCGTCCGAAGTTCCTATTGCGAGGCGGATGATCGATCCTTAGAGGCTACCGTCGTGATCTCGGATGTACCCTTGTTGACCACGGCAGGTTGCTCTACACCATTGGTGGTGGAGATGGGGAAGAACGTGGTGGAGGACGAGTATGAGTCTAAGTTCGATTTGGACCCCAACGACGTCCGTATGTTTGAGAAGGGTATTACCAATTCTACGGTGTGCGCTGGGGGGCCTGCCCGTTTTATTGAAGTTCCCTAGGATTTCAACATACTGACCGAACGAAATAGCTTGGTGTAGGTGTCGCTTTGTTGTGTTCTGATGCTGAGAACGCGTCTTTGAGGAGTGTTTCAGATATTGAAGTGATGGATGAAGTGGTTGTGATGGGCCTGAGGATACGTAGAACATTCCTAGTTCTTTCCCTCCTTTCTTTTTTTAGCTTTTGCCTCAGCTTTACCTTCCCTTTGTTATGCAGACTTACTTGTTGGAGGTGGAGAACATCTGCAGAGCCAAGGTTCACTCGAGGATCTTCCTTCAGATGCTGGGGAAATATTTTTGTTATCGTGATCGATGTCGAGGGCTGCACGAGCATTTGCGGAATGACCCTTGCAATCGGGCTTTGGATGAGGATTTGGCGAGGCGGGACTAGGCGGGACCAACAGTTGTTGCAGGCGCTTGGCAGTAAAAGTGTTCTTGAAGAGCAAATACGTCGGAAGGATGAGGAGCTTGAGGTGGGAAAGGGAATCGCAGCCGAGTGTGCGCACCTGCAGGGTTAGTTAAGGGAGATGGAATTTGAGGCGGAGCAGAACCAAGTCAAAGCAGCGGAGGCGGCTGTGGAATAGAGTGGGAAACTAGCAATGCTGGAAGGCGAGTGCCTTAAAATTCCTAGAAAGGTGTGCCTCGTCGAGGGCTGGGGGCGTTGGAGGCGTCGGTCCGCGTGCACGAGTCCAACCTTAAGTCGGAGAGGGAGACATCGGCCCTTAGAGAGGCGGGGCTCGATGAAAAGATTGGTGTTCTTGAGCAGGAGGCCCAAGTTATGTCGGACTAGATTGCGGCCTTGGAGGAAGAGAACCGGCGACTACAGAACCAAGCTAGTCCGTCACATAATGTTGTTTCCCACCAGGCTCATGAACTTTGGGTCTACGCCAAAGCTCAATGCGATGTTTACAAGAACTTGTTGGAGGTAGGTATTGTGACCGAGGCCATCTTCGAGGTGGCATACCAGAAGGTTTGTGAAGCTCGTGCTAACTATGGTTATGATGTGGTAACACCCAAGGCTGACGATGGCGCGAGTGGCAGCATTGGTGGCACCGAGTAAAGAAAAGATTTGTTATCGTTGATGTTGTGTTTTTTTCATATTTTTATTTCTTGCGTTGACCGACCGGGGCCGGGTGTAAGTGGGGAGGACCCGTGCTCTTAACTCTATAGACAATTGTACTCTCTTTTCCATCTTTTGTCTCGTGTTTTACTTTGTATCTTCCATTTCGCTCCTTTTTCTTTTTTGAATATGTTTGGAGGTATGACTAGCCCTTGAATTCGACCGAGGTCATCGTGTTAGTTTTGGAATGATAATGGTGGCCTTTTGACTCGATACAAACAGGGAGGGAAGTCGTCTTGTAGTGATGGCGCTTAGTTTCTCTTCGCCCTAGCCCCAGTTCGTCCGAGGTCGCATCCGATTAATTTTGAGAGTGAAGGCGCTTGTCTGAGTCCCAATTCGATCGAGATCAAACCTAACAAATTTGATGGCGAAGGAACTTAGCCTGAGCCCTAGTTCGAGCGAGATTGAACTTAATAAATTTGATGGCAAAGCCACTTAGACTGAGTCCCGATTTGAGCGAAATCGAGCCTAATAAATTTGATGGCGAAGGCACTTAGCCTGAGTCCCAGTTCGACTGAGGTCGAACCTATTAAAATACGACAGGGAGATATGACTGTAACTTAGTATGAGATAAGATTTTTAGAGTTGGCTCGTCATGCCATTTGTATGGTACCGTCGGATCGTGAGCAGATCAGGAGATTTATTGTGACGACCTAAAGGGTTATCACCTATTTTCCTCATCTTTTCCGCACTTCCGAGGCCTTGAAAACCTTATTTTATATTGCCTCGACTTACGTGCGCAGTTCGGGCACGTATCCGAAATTTTTCTGTGTTGGAGTATGTGAATTCTGTGAAAAATTTGAAGAATTTTGATATTAATATTGATATAGTTGACTTTGGTCAATATTTTTGATAAACGGACCCGGACCCGAGTTTGGACGGTCCCGAAAGGTCCTTAAAAAAATGGGACTCGGGCACGTGCCTGGAGTCGAATTTCGAGGCCTAGAGCCCGAGATATGAATTTTTCTGTTAAATTGTTTTTCTAAAATTATTAAGGAAAATGAAAATTAAAATTGATTGAAAGACTATGGTATCGTGCTCGTATTTTAGTTCTGACGCTCGGTACAAGTCTTACATGTTGTTTAAGTGCTTCTTGCAAAGTTTGACGGAAATTGAATGTCGTTTGACGTGTTTTGAACTATGAGTTCCAAGTTTGAAAGTGTATGAAGTTTAAAAGAAGAAATCATGAATTTGAGGCTTAATTCTACGAAAACGATGTTATATTGGCGATTTGAACGCACGAGCAAGTTTGTGGTATGTTTTTGAGGTTGTGTGCATGTTTAGTTTAGAGCCCAGAGGGCTCGGGTGAATTTAGGATAGGCGTTGGGTTGCATTTTGATCAATTGAAAAGACCTGGTGTAAAGGTTTTGCAATTTTCGCAATTGCGAAGAGTAGGCTCGCAAATGCGACTTCGCAAATGCGAGATTTTGATCGCAAATGCGAAGCCTGAGTGGCTTGGGCGAGGATCGCAAATGCGACCTCTGACCTCGCAAATACGGCAAGACCTGATCGCAAATGCGATCATTATGTCGCAAATGCGATGGTCGCAAATGCAACAAAACCTTCACAAATGCGAAGTCCACAGTCCAGGACTATTACGTTCGCAATTGCGAACATATGTTCGCATTTCCCATAACCGTAGATGTGCAGTTTTATACTTAAACGAATTTAGACCCACTTTTCACCATTCTTTCAAAATCCAAAACCCCATAGGCGATTTTTCAAGAGTAATATCACTCCAAGTCACTTGTAAGTCGATTTTTCACTCAATTCTTTCAACTCTTAACATCATTAAACATGTTTTCCATTTGAAATCAAAGATTTTCATGGATGAAATTGGTGTTTTTGGGTAGAACCTAGGTTTTTCATAAATTGGGGAGTTGGACCTCGATTTGAGGTCCGATTTCAAAACAAATTATATATTTGAACTCGTGAGGGAATGGGTAACCGGATTTTGGTCCGAACCCCGATTTTCGACCACGTGGGCCCGGGGGTGTTTTGGGAACTTTTGAGTAAAACTTTGGAAAAATTATTTTTATGCATTCAAACCAATTCATATAGTGTTTATTAAAGTAATTGAACCAATTGTGATTAGATTTGAGCGAGTTGGAGGTTGAATTACGAGGCAAAGCAATATTTGAAGGTTAAGCGGACTTCAAGGCTTTAATATAAGTGTTTGATCTATCCTAGCTTGAGGGAATAAAATTAGAGTATAATAACTTGCTAATTGCTAAATGATTGAGTGCTGTGTATAGGCGTGGTGACGAGTGTCTATACACCGAAGTCTAGCATGACCGTGAGTCATTGTTGGTACATGTTGTGAACTAATGTGGAACTCTCCTAAGCTAAATTATGATTAATCGCTTGCCGTTGTTGTTGTTGTTGTTATTGTTCCCTTGACGGGGTATTATTATGGCTGTTGTTACTCCCTTGCCGGGATGGTACTTGTTGTTTATTTCATTCTTCTTGCTTGTTGATTGTGACTGTTGTTTGGGTGAGGAAGAGTGACAAAAGCACGAAGGGTGATGACGTGCCATTTCCAATTATATTCGCACGAAGGATCATTCCATGCCATTGTTAATTGGTGAGGATGAGAGTAAAAGCACGAAGGGTGATGTCATGCACTTTTATTTGCTTATTTGGTAAGGATAATAGTAAAAGCACGAAGGGTGATGTCGTGCATTTTTATTAGATTATTTGGTGAGGATGAGAGTAAAAGTACGAAGGGTGATGCCGTGCAACTATTCAATTTTTCTTGTTTTGTGATAACTGTTTTGTTGCACTCTATTTTTACCTTACTCATTAATTATGTATATTCGATTATGCTCCCCTATCATGTGCCCTACCTTGCTATTTGTGTTGCTCAGTATTTCTGTTATTTCGTGGTACATATGTATATAGAACTGCACAGGTTTGTGTGAGTGTATGGTCCTAGGCTTGTCACTACTTCACCCAACACATGGGGTCGGTTGTACTGATACTACACTTCTGTGCATTTTTGCACAGGTCCAGGTTTTGAGCAGCTGCAGCAGTAGTTCACTAGCAGGATTGTCATACCCACGAGACTGAGGTAGCTTGCAAGCGTCCGCAGGCCCGGTGTCTCTTCTTATATTTTTCATTATTGCTGTAGTCTCATTGTTTCGAGACAGACGATTGTTATATTTCTTTCAGACCATTATGTGTAGTTATTCTTAGTAGTTCGTGAGTTTGTGACTCCACATCTTGGGTAGAGGATTTATGTTGAGTATTTCACCTATATATTCAGGTTTATGAAGTAGACTTCCATAGTTAATATTATTATTATTATTATTATTATTATTTTCATTATTATTATTATTATTAAATTGACAACATGAAGGTTTTTAATGGAAAGATGATAAGTAAGCGTCATCACGATCCCGATGGTGGAGGAATCTGGGTCATGACAAGTTGGTATCAGAGCATTAGGTTACATAGGTCTCACAACTCATGAACAAACATAGTAGAGTCCGAGGGGTAGGTACGGAGACGTCTGTACTTGTCCTCCAAAGTCTATTGAGTTATGAAAGAGTATCTCATTTGTTCCTTCTTGTCGTGTGATTTGTTTCCTCAAATACTAATTGAATTTCTACTCCGTCCTTTCGCAGATGGTGAGGAGATGCGCTTCTTCATCCGCTGATCAGCAGCCTGAGCCCCAGGCAGCTTCTTATTCAGTTGCCATGAAATTCTCACGACTATAGGAATAGTGGAATCCAATGGAGTTGACTTCTGAACATTCAGGCTTTCAGGATCCGCCAAGACTTGGTGGAGAGATTACTGTTTGACTCGACCAGCAGGGTCCCCGGCTTTCACATGAGACCAGTTTGCAGAGTTATTTCTGGAGAATTTTCTCCCTATTACTTAGCGGGAGGCACTTCGAAGGCAGTTTGAGCGCCTCCAGCAGGGTACTATGACTGTTACTCAATATGAGACTAGATTTGTGGATTTGGCATGGCATGTAGTTGTGATACTCCTTTCAGAGCGGGAGAGGGTCCGTAGGTTCATTGATGGGTTGATTCAGCCGATCCGACTTCATATGGCTATGGGAGTTGGTAGTGACATATCTTTTTAGGAGGCGGCTAACGGCCCACAGAGTTGAGATGGCCCTTACTCAGGGAGGTGGTCATACTTCAGACAAGAGGCCTCATCATTCTGGAAAATTTAGTGGTGCCTCATCTGGAGGCAAGGAATCTTATGACAGGGGCCAGTCTTCCATGCCTTTTTAGTCTGATCACGTGCTCACAACAGGGTGGTTCATGTTATCGTGGTTTTCGTGAGCAGTATTCAGATCAGCAGCCCATCAGTGCTCAGCCTCTTCAAAGTGTTCGTGGAGGTCATTTGGGTCGTCAGGGTCAGCAGTCGCAACAGCCTAGGTCTTATTATGGTTATGGTGACCCCGGTCACCTTGTTAGGTTTTGCCCTCGAGCATCGGGCAGTTCTCAGCAGTTAGGCTCAACTGACCTACAGCCTGTCCAACCAGCCAGGGGCAGGGGTAGGGATTATAGAGATGTAGGTCGAGATCGTAGAGGTAGAGGCCGTCCCACCAGAGGTAGAGGTCAGCCGGTTGATGACCATCCCAAAGACATAGTTCAGGGAGGTGGTGCAGCCCTAATTTTATGCTTTTTCAGCCAGGCCAGAGGCGGAGGTGTTAGATGCTGTGATTACAGTTACCATTCTGGTTTGCGCTAGGGATGCTTCAGTATATTATGACCCTAGGACTATATATTCATATATGTCTTCCTATTTTTCACCCTGCCTAGCTATGCCTAGTTATGTCTTGGACATTCCTGTCTATGTGTCTACGCCGGTGGGTGACTCCATAGTAGTCGACCAGGTGCATCGTTCCTGCGTGGTTGTGTTTGAGGGTCTTGAGACCCGTGTTGATTTGTTACTATTAGATTGCCAGAGTGATCACACTTCCTTTTTTTCGAACTATTTACTTTACCCCAAGAATGGATATAATAAAAGGAAGGAGTTTTTCCAATTTAATGACAGTCGAAATGCGATTTAGTTATTTAGTGTCAAAGTCACCACTTGGGAGAATAATGGTGTACCAAGTCACCGGATAAATTCCAAACTGAGGAAAGTTTTGACACTATAACAGTCTGCGAACTAGAAATCCAGATAAGAAACTCTGTTAATCCGGGAGAAGGTGTTACGCACTCCCGAATTTCGTGGTTCTAGCACGGTCGCTCAACTGTTGTATTTGCTTTTATCAGATTTCTTTATATATTCCAATTTATGTGCATTATTAATATTCCTCTTTATCAATTTTAAGGAATTGCAACGTCGTGAAAATGCATCTTTGAACCATACCGTACCAGTATGCATGTGGCTTTAAATACATTTCGACTTCGTTGAGATTTTAGATTTGGGTCACATAAATGTGCACCCGTACTTCAGAATGCCTATTATAAATTGCTCCTAAAATATCTACGTCTTGTTAACTTTGGGAAAGACCGTGAAATTCGTTAAACAATCCTTCTAAATCTAAGTGTTTTATAACAATTAATTGAGAGCCCCGGGCATTTTGTTTCTTAAACGAGGCTCATCTTATTTATTTTAAAGGTCAAACCTATAATATACTACATTTTCTACTATTGTTTTTGCCTTACCAAAGTAATAAATAATGCTGCCTAGTTATAATTTGTATTTTTATTTCATTTACATCCAAGCCTCCGTGTATTTTGGGCCTTGAAATTAGGTCCGCAAAGAGCAGAGCATCGCTGTGCTCAAGGCTAATTCGAGCCCAGTTCATATGCATTGCTACTGGACCTGGGCCCTTTTCGTCTGATCAGACCCAGGTTACTAATGTGAAGCGCAAATATTATCATTGAACTAATAATGGATTTACACAGTTATTTTAACTACACAGCATCAGAAATTAACCAAGGCTATAACACTGATTTCTTATTTTTAATATTACTATTTTGAACTTATTCAGATTTTGAAATTTATGCCCCGATCCCCAATTAACTGCTTTCCCTAAGTTCATTTCTACTATTTTTGTTTGCCGGGATGTTCGGTTCAAGAATTCGGAGTGTTTTGGGACACTTAGTCTCTAAATGATAGCTTAATAGTTGAAAAATGGTCTGTATTCAGAACAGTGTTAGGATGACCTCAGAACAGAAATCAGATGGTTCTGTTAGCTCTGTTAGGTGATTTCGGGGTTAGGAGCGTGTTCGGAATATATTTTTAAGGCTCGTAGCTCATTTAGGCTTGAAATGCCGAAGTTGATGGTGAATTTTTTATCTAAGGGTCGGTTTGGAATTCCGGAAGTTGTTGTAGCTTCGTCTTGTTATTTTGGATTTGCGTGCAAAATTTCAGGTCATTTGGACAAGTTTTGGATAGGTTTTTGATCGAAAATGTGTTTGGTTAGAATTCAAAGTTCATAAGCTTGAATCCCTGGTTAATTCTTGTTTCCAGGCATTGTTTTAGGTGGTTTAAGGATTAGAAAAAGTTTGAATGATTTTATGGTTCATGTCTATGGATTTGGTTGAGGTCCCGGGGGCCTCGGGGGTGTTTCGGATGCCCAACAAGACAATTTCGGAAGTTGGAAAATTGCAAATTTCTGTTGCTGAGAATTACTCTATGTGATCGCATAGTTGTCCCTACGATCGCATAGGCTAGCGTGAGAAGCCCTCCATTTTCCTCTATGCGATCGCACAGACTAACTCGCGATCACAGTGAACATTTTACCCTTCCTCTATGTGATCACATTTCCTTGTCCGCGATCGCATAGTGTAATTTGATTCTGTGACTCAGGGGCCAATTTCTTCTACGCGATCGCATAGGCCTTCATGCGATCGCATTGTATTAATTCTTCACCTTCTACGAACGTTAGCCTTAGGCTGTGATCGCATAGTAAAATTTTGGGGGCTTCAATTTTTCTTCTACGCGATCGCATAGCTACTCATGCCATCGCATTGAACAAAATACCTAGGCAGAATATAACATTTCAAAATGAGGGTTCTTCCATTTTTGCTCAAACTAAAGCTAGGGAGCTTGGTTTTGGGAGATTTTTCGAGGTTTTTTTAGGAAATTATTGGGTAACAATTCCTTACTCCCTTATGATTAATATCCACTAATCTAAACTCAAATTCCTCCATTAATTTCAGATTTTGATTGAAACTTGGGGTAAATTTCTTAGAATTAATTTTGATGATTTGAGGGGGCATTTGACCTCCGATTTTGATAACTTTTATATGGTTAGACTCGTGAGAGTGCGACGGTTCTGAAAACGTAAAATATTTCAATTCCGAGCCGACGACCGGAGGGGTATTTTGGTCATTTTACCCATTTTCGCGATGTAGTTTTAATTTTATCAGTGTAATTAGTTACTTGCGATGTTATTTACACCATGTAATTGGTTTGAATATATTTGGGCCACTCACAGTCGAATACTCGTGGCAAGGGCCTTGTTTCTTGGCAGTTTTGTACCGGGTTGAGGTAAGTGGCTTGTCTAACCTTGTGTGGGAGACCTCTCCCCTTAGGATATCTTATGTGTTGATTTAAACGCCTTGTACATGAGATGACGGGCGTGTACTTGTGTAAATTGTTGAAAATCCACTTAGCTTAAATTGCTCAATTATGTTATCTCTGTTATTTGACTGGGTTAAATGCAATACTTATCCTGTGTTAGTTAGAGGAGTATGATTAGATATGATTAACTGTCTAAATGCTTATTTGTCTTAATTGAACTTAGGTGGGACATGTTGAGATTGAATTTAATTGTTAATCGTAGTAGTGTATTCCATTTTTCTCTATGTATTTTCCTTGTTTGATTGTGTTTGTTCTGTGGACTACGGGTTCAATTCCCGGAGATCCTGGCTACTGATATAAATGGACTGTAGGTTCAATTCTCGGAGATCCTGGATACAGATACAAATAGACTGCGAGTTCAATTCTCGGAGATCCATGCTACTGATATAAATGGACTGCAGGTTCAATTCTCGGAGATCCCGGCTACTGATATAAATGGACTGCTGGTTCAATTTCCTAAGATCCTGGTCACTGATATAAATGGACTGCGGGTTCGATTCCTGGAGATCATGTGCTACTGAATTAAATGGACTGCGGGTTCAATTTCCGGAGATCCTGTGCTATTGATTATGTACTTGTTGTATTATTTTCCTTGTTTAGCTTAACTATCAATGACGTGTAGTTTCTATCTTATTTTGCTGTTATTTCAAATTTACTCCTGCTTTGCACTGTTCGATATTGTTGTTATTAGTATTCTTGGTAAGTCCCTAACCTTCCTCGTCACTACTTCATCGAGGTTAGGCTTGGAACTTACTGAGTACCGTCGTGGTATACTCATGCTACTCTTCTGATGTATTCTGTATGATTAGAGAGATCGGTTGGTCACCCAGGTGAAAATTGTAGCTTAGGGCTTGACCATGGAGTGCCAGCTCCGGCCATGATGCTGGTAGGTGGTTTGATGCTGGCGGGATTGCGGTTAGGAAGATTGGGGGTTTGGGATTTGGTTCCATTTTTGGATTTCTTGTTCCTATCCGTTTTTGGGTTGGTAATAAAAGGTGAGGTATTTGTAATGAGGTATTTGTAAAGACCCGGCCGATCATTTTTGGAATTTACGCCCCTATCACACCTCCTTTTTAACTTTTAAATGTATACCCTACTATTTACTAATACACCCCCAGAAGGGATATAATAATAATAATAGGGAAGCAGTTTTTCTATTTTAAGGACAATCAGAACGGGATTTATTTATTAAATTTTAGAGTCGCCACTCGGGAGAGCGATCAGAATTTAATTTGACAGTCCGGTGTAGAAATATGCTTGAATTGACGAAGTTGGAATTTTGACGAAATATAGTTGATAAGTGAGATTTTGATCCGGTAGTCGGAATGGAATTCTGATAGTTGCAGTAGATTCATTAGGTGATTTTGGATATGTCTGCAAAATTTCATGTCATTCGGACATCGTTTGGTCGGGTTTTTGATTTGATGTAGGTTTCGGAAGTTCCAAGGAAAATTAGGCTTGAATCTGAGGTAATTTGGTGATTTTTGTGTGTAAGGACGTGTTTTTATGATTGGAACAAGTTTGTATAGTGTTTTAGAGTGGGTTTGTATTCTTGGTTGAGATCGCGCGGGCCTTGGGATGGTGTTTTGGATGCCCAACGGGATGAAATTTAGAGTTGGAGACTGCTGAAGAGTTCTGGTGTCTAGTATTTTCGCTTCTGCAGAAATGGGCTGCAGAAGCGAATGGGAAGTCGCGGAAGCGGTCAGTGGTCATTTGGTGTTACTCCGCAGAAGTAGACAAAATTCCGCATAAGCGGTCATCATAGAAGCGGTGATGGAACGCAAAAGCACTCTTGGGCAAAATAAAGGAAGACTGCAGAAATGGAAAAATACTGTAGAAGCGGAAGTCGCATAAGCGACTATTGTATCGCAGAAGCGAAAAAGGCCTGTGTAGAATATAATATTTCAAAACGAGGGTTCTTCCATTTTTGCTCAAACTCAAGCTAGGGAGCTCGGTTTTGGGAGTTTTTCGAGGGTTTTTCAGAGGCATTGTTGGGTAACGATTTTTTACTCCCTTATGATTATTATTCACTAATCTATACTCAAATTCTTTGTTTAATTTCGGATTTTGAGTGTAACTTGGGGTAAGTTTCTTAGAACAAACTTTGATGATTTAGAGGGGTAAACGAACTCCGATTTGGGAGATTTTTATACGGTTAGACTCGTGTGAGTACGAGGGCTCTCAAAACGTAAAAATATTTCGATTTCCAGCCGATGGCTGGAGGGGTATTTTGGTCATTTTACCCATTTTCGCGCCTTAGCTTTAATTTTAACAACGTGTAATTAGTTACTTGCGATGTTATTTACACTATGTAATTGGTTTGAATAGATTTGGGCCACTCGGAGTCGGATACTCGTGGCAAGGACATTATTTCTTAGCGGTTTTGTACCGGAATTGAGGTAGGTGGCTTGTCTAACCTTGTGTGGGAGACCTCTCCCCTTAGGATATATTATGTGGTGATTTAACTTCCTTGTACACGAGGTGATGGGCGTGTACTTGAACAAATTGTTGAAATTTCGCTTTACTTGAATTGCTCAAACTGTGTTAACTCTGTTATTTGACTGTATTAAATGCAAGATTTATCCTGTGCTAGTTAGAGGAGTATGATTAGATAGAATTTAACTATATAAATGCTTAATTTCCTTAATTGAAATTTTGTGGAATATGTTGGGACCCCCATTTGTTTGATCAAGCTTAGAAGAAATTAGGCAACCCTTCTACTTCGGTTGAAACAACTATCATCTTGTCCAAATTGCTTCCTTCTTAGTGTTAGTAAAGTTTCTTTCATTGTGCAAAGAGTTATATGTGTTGTTACCTTGGGTCACTTGAACCTTCCTTGATAAATGAAAGCCTTATAAAGACTCATGTGTTAAATAAACAACTAATAGTAAGTGTAAATCGATAATTGTTTGTTTATATGTATACGGTGTATTGAGATGGTTAAATAAGGCAAGGGACTTATTGAAGTGGCTAGTTTATGTGCAAAGGTAACAATGTGATAGAATATGTGCAATCGTTGAGATAAGTAAGTGTGTACAAGTTGTGGAAAATGTTGTAAATATGTGTTGTTGTTTGGTAATGTGTTTCGGGGGCTCTCTGTCAGGTTGATATGTCCATAATACAGAGGAAACTTTGGCGAAATGTTTCTAAAATATGGGAGTTAGTGAAAATTTTGACGCTTGCGATCATTAAATATGAACATATTTCAACCCATACAGATAGTCCCCCTGCTTTCCGGTGGCATAACTGTAAGGCCCCGTAAAATTTTTGTGCTTAAAAACCTAGTAGCCTGTGGTGTCATGGTCCAATAACGTGTTAGGAATGCGCCGCGGTTCGGACCCTTGGTAGTGATTTATGCTTTAAAAATTGAAATAATAAAATTTTCCAGAAAATGTCGATTCTGCGGTCAAGAATGCGGTCACTGATCTGCTATGCGGACCGCATTCCTACCGCAGAGTATAACAGAATGTTTTCCAAAATTGGTGTTAAAAATGCGGTCCAATATGCGATCGCATAACAAAAAATGCGGACCGCAGATCCATCACATAATTCCTTAAGAATTTTTGAGTGTCAATTCTGTGGTGCATTTTGCGACCGCAAAATATGAATGCGGACCGCATTCTTGTTGCGTCTCATAACAGAACATGTGATTGTTGGGAGCAATTCTACGGTCCATTATGCCGGCGGCAAGTTGATTCTCCGATCGCAGATGCTACCGCAGATTTGACTCGGCCCAGATTTTTATAAAATTTTAACCCGATTCCTTCTTTAATAAAACACCTCAAACCTTCATTTTCTCATATTTTCTTAGCAAAACTAGAGAGAGGAAAGAGAGATTCTAGAGAGAGAAACCTAACCATCTTCAAAGATCGTTTCTAATCGCTTGGTCCGAAAGATCCTAGGGCAAGTGTCATCTTCCCCAACTTCTAAAGGTAAAAACCCTAGCCCTTTTTCTCTAATTTTCAGTTGTCAAAGGTAAAGAAAGATTTGCAAACAATAGCTTTTGAAAATAGAATGTGACACTCATGCATGTTCTTTGAAATTTAAATTTAGTAAAAAGGAGTGAGTAGGAGTAAGAGTTTTCAAGAACGAAGTTGGAAACATAGGATAATTTGGGTGAACTTAAAGTAGGAGATTAAAGGAAGAAAACCCGACACCAGGTATGTATGGCTAACTTTGATCCTTGTGAAATCGCCTTATGTGTACAATTCATTTGGTATGTGATAATTTGAGAATTGTTGTGTAAATCTTTGATTTAGTTGTTGGGTATTTAATTGATTTGAACTATGTGTTGTGTGGTATGGGATGAGAACCGAAAGATGAAAAAGGAAGTTATATTTTGTAAGGAAATTGAGAACGATTGTAATGATGGCATACTTGGCTTCTTGTGGGAAACTAATGAAATAACTCAAATTGCGATAAACTGTTGAACACAATGGTATGGGTATTCTCGAATATGGAAACATTGTAACTTGGTTGTGATACTGGTTTGAAAAGTATTTGAAAGCATGAACCAACTTGTGATTTGTTTATTGCCCTTGTTTGTAATCTTGAGTAGTGCTCTTGTTTGCTGTTTGTGATTGTTGTGATTGAAACTGTACGGTGGGATCGAGTTGCGCGCCGCAACACGAAGTAATATGGTATGGGTTGGGGTGATAAGGGTGGCCGAGGTAATAATGATGGAAAGCAATTGAAATCGCCATTGAAATTGATATGAAATCATTTATGTGAAATTGTAAAAGGAGACAACAGGAGAGTTTGCAACCTGTGGGGCACTGATTGCCCCTTTGTTTGACTTGATTGTGCTTCCCATGTTTGTTTCATTGTTTCCTTCCTTGTTGAACTTTATTTGTACTTGGGCTGGGGACTACTTAAAACGAAGTGGGAACGTGATTGGCTGGCTTTGTTATTTCTTGGTGTAATCGCTGGTTGCCTACTATGATTGTTTATTTGATTTATGGCTTGAGTTTACTTGGGACAAAGCTTGTCCATACATACCATTACAATTCCAGTGTACTGACGTCCCTTTTGCCGGGGACGCTACATTCGTGTTATGATTGTAGGTATATCTGTAGCAGGTACTTCAGCTCATCGACAGTAGCATTCTTCATCTTCCACTGGCCGTTTTGGTGAGCCCCTTTCCTTTTGGGGCCCTATGTGGCTCATGCCACCTCTATTTTGGATTTTGATTTTGATTTTGTAAGGTATAGCCGGAGCCTTGTTACCGGCAAGTATTGTATCATCCTTTGTATCCTAGAGGCTCCGTAGACAGTAAACTGTGGGATTATAGTCCTATGTATATATATGTCGGGCGTTGTAAATTGTGAACTTGTTAAGAAGTAAAGTGTGTTGTTATGTTGTTAAAGGTATGATTTTAATTATAAATTGGTAAAGTCCTTGATTTTTAAGTAATGAAAAATACATGGGCAATGCGCGGGTTAGAAAAGCACCCAGGTCCGCTTGACTGGGGCTACCCGGTCAGGCGCCGGTCATGTCCCTCAATTTAGGGTATGACATAGAGGCAACGACCCGGAGATCCTATGATACTGATATAAAGGACTGCGGGTTCAATTCCCGGAGATCCTGTGATACTGATATAAAGGACTGCAGGTTCAATTCCCGGAGATCCTGTGATACTGATATAGAGGACTGCGGGTTCAATTCCCGGAGATCCTGTGATACTGATATAAAAGACTACGGGTTCAATTCTCGGAGTTCCTGATCACTGATATGAATGGACTGCGGGGTTGATTCCCGGAGATCTTGTGCTGCTGAGTTAAATGGACTGCGGGTTTAATTCCAGGAGATCTTGTGCTATTGATTCTGTACTTGTTGTGTTAATTTTTCCTTGTTAGCTTAAATGTAGATGACTTGTAGTTTCTATCTTATTTTGCTGTTATTTCTGATTTACTCCTGCTTTATACTGTTTGATATTGTTATTATTATTATTATTATTCTAGGTAGGGCTCTTACCTTCCTCGTACTACTCAATCGAGGTTAGGCTTGGCACTTACTGAGTACCGCTGTGGTGTACTCATGCTACTCTTCTGCATACTTTTTGTTGTGCAGATCCAGGTCCATCTGATTAGGTACATCGAGGAGATATATCAGGAGACTCGAGGTATGCATCTATTGCGTTTGCAGATCCGGAGAGTCTTCTTCTGTTCTTCCCTAGTGACACTAGTTATTTCCTTTTTGTTTCGGTTGTATAGATGCTCTTGGTGGATAGAGCCACAGTTTTATTCTCTTTAGCCTATGTCTGCACATGAGTTTCCGGGTCTTGGTGGTTATATATTCTAGAAATTTTAGTAAAGTGTATGTGCCGAGCGGCACCTATTATATTTTTCTATGTTATTTCGCTGTTAATTTTAGTTGTTCGTGAAAGCTGTAAATTCCGCAATTGTGTTAGGCTTACCTAGTCGCGAAGACTGGGTGCCGTCATGACGTGTTCACAATTGGTGAACTAGGGTCGTGACGAGTTGGTATCAGAGCTCTAGGTTCATACGAGTCACGAGACATAAGTCGGTTTATTAGAGTCTCGCTGATCGGTACAGAGACATCCGTATTTATCTATGAGAGGCTATGTAACTATTTAGGAAATATCTTCATTTCTTTTAAATTCCTTGTCATACAGTATTTTGGCACCAAATCTAAATTTCTGCTTTCTATTCTCTCACGGATGGTGAGGACACATGCTACACACGAGGATCAGCCACTTGCGCCCCCTGTTGCTGCCGTCAGAGGCTAGGGCCGAGGTAGAGGATGAGGATACGCCCGAGGTGCAGCCACAGCACCCGCGCGCGCTACCGTTGAGGTGCCACCGGTGGATCAGGTTGGAGCGCAGGATGTAGGAGCGGATTTGTGTACCCAATGTAGATGATCTTCGAGAGTTGATTCTAGGTGAGGCCCATAGCTCGCGGTATTCCATCCATCCTGGTGCCGCGAAGATGTATCAGGACTTGAGCAGTACTACTGGTAGAGGCGGATGAAGAAGGATATAGTTGACTATGTGTCTAGATACCTCAACTACCAACAAGTGAAGTATGAGCACCAGCATTTGGGTGGGTTATTGCAGCAGATTGAGATCCCAAAGTGGAAATGACAGCGCATCACCATGGACTTCATATCTGGACTTCCACGGACTATGAGGAAGTTTGATTCAATTTGGGTCATTATGGATCGGCTGACCAAGTCCGCCCATTTCTTACCTGTGTGCACCACTTACTCATCGGAGCGGTTGGCGGAGATCTACATTAGGGAGATAGTCCGGTTGCATGGTATTCTAGTTTTCATCATTTCAGACAGAGGCACTCATTGAGTTTGGAGGGTCATGGGATCACTTCTTGCCAATGGCGTAATTTTCTTATAACTACAGCTAGCAGACCAACATTCAGATGGCGCCGTTTGAGGCCTTATATGGTAGGAGATGCAGATCCACAGTGGGTTGGTTTGAGCTGGGTGAGGCCAAATTATTAGGCATAGGGATGGTTCAGGATGCGATGGACAAGGTCAAGGTGATTCAGGATAGATTCCGTGCATCCCAGTCCAGACAGAAGAGTTATGCAGACAAGAATGTTCGTGATGTGGCATTTATGGTTGGCAAGCGGGTTCTACTTCGGGTCTCGCCATGAAGGGCGTCATGAGGTTTGTGAAGAAAGGGAAGCTGAGTCCGAGGTTCATTGGGCCTTTTGAAATTTTGAGGCGAGTTGGGGGGGTTGCTTATGAGCAGGCCTTACATCCTAGCCTAGCTGGAGTCCATCCGGTATTTCATATTTCTATGCTCCGGAGATATCATGGTGACCCGTCGCACGTGTTGGATTTCAGTTCAGTTCAGCTGGACAAGGATCTATCTTATGTTGAGGAGCCGGTGGCCATTTTGGATAGGCAAATCAGAAAGTTGAGGTCAAAGAACATCCCTTCGGTAAAGGTCTAGTGGCGGGGTCAGCCGGCCAAGGAGGCAACTTGGGAGACCGAGCAGGATATGCGCAGCCAGTACCCTCATCTTTTTACTACCTCAGGTTTGTTTTTGTGCTCGTTCAAGGACGAATGAATGTTTAAGTGTGGGAGAGTCATTTTTGGAATTTTTGCCCCTATCCCCCATTAACTGCTTTCCCTAAGTTTATTTCTGATATTTTGGTTTGCGGGGATGTTCAGTTCTAGAATTCGGAGAGTTTTGGGACACTTAGTCCCTAGAAGGGAGCTTAATAGTTGAAAAATGGTACGTATTTGGAACAGTGTTAAGATGACCTCAGAATGGAAATCCAATGGTTCTTTTAGCTCCGTTAGGTGATTTGTGACTTAGGGGAGCGATCAGAATTGAATTTGGAGGCCTGGTGTAGAAATAGGCTTGAATTGGCTAAGTTGGAATTTTGGCAAAATCCAGTTGATAGGTGAGATTTTGATCCGAGGGTCGGAATGGAACTCCGACAGTTGTAGTAGCTTCTTTAGGTGATTTTGGATATTTCTTCAAATTTTCATATCATTCGGACATCATTTGGTCGAGTTTTTGATTGGATGTAGGTTTCGGAAGATCTAAGGAAAAATTAGGCTTGAATCCGAGGTAATTTGGTAATTTTTGTGTTTAAGGGTGTGATTTTAAGATTGGAACAAGTTCGTATGATGTTTTAAAATGAGTTTCTATTTTTGGTTGAGGTCCCGGGGACCTCGGGGGTGTTTCGGATGCCCAACGGGATGAAATTTGGAGTTGGGGACTGCTGAAGGGTTCTGGTGTCTGGTATTTTCGCTTATGCGGAAATGGGCCATAGAAGCGGTTCCGTAGAAGTGAATGGGAAATCGCTGAAGCGGACAGTGGTCATTTGGCATTTTCCGTAGAAGCGGACTAAATTTCGCATAAGTGGTCACCGCAGAAGCAGTGGTGCCCACACAATTTTGGGGCCTTCAAATTGTACTCTATGCGATCCCAATCCCTTGTATGCGATCGCAATGAACAAATATCTGGGCAGAATATAACATTTCAAAAATGAGGGTTGTTCCATTTTTGCTCAAACTCAGGCTAGGGAGCTCAGTCTTGGGAGATATTTTGAGGGTTTTTCAGAGGCAATTATTGGGTAACGATTCCTTACTCCCTTATGATTAATATCCACTAATCTAAACTCGAATTCCTTCATTAATTTCGGATTTGGATGAAACTTGGGGTAAATTTCTTAGAACTAATTTTGATGATTTGAGGGGGTATTTGGACTCCGATTGGGAGATTTTTATAAGGTTAGACTCGTGTGAGTATGAGGGTTTTGAAAACGTAAAATTATTTTAATTCCGAGCCGATGGATAGAGGGGTATTTTGGTCATTTTACCTATTTTCGCGTTGTAGCTTTAATTTTATCAGTGTAATTAGTTACTTGCGATGTTATTTACACTATGTAATTGGTTTGAATATATTTGGGCAACTCGGAGTCGGATACTCGTGGCAAGGGAGTTATTTCTTAGCAGTTTTGTATCGGGATTGAGGTAAGTGACTTGTCTAACCTTGTGTGGGGGATCTTCTCCCGTAGGATATATTATGTGTTGATTTAAATGCCTTGTACGCAAGGTTACGTGCGTGTACTTGCGCAAATTGTTGAAAATCCACTTTAGTTGAATTGTTTAATCGGTGTTATCTATGTTATTTGACTGGTTTAATTGCAAGACTTATCATGTGTTAGTTAGAGAAGCATGATTAGATAGGATTAACTGTCTAAATGCCTATTTGTCTTAATTGAAATTCGTGGAACATGTTGAGATTGAATTTAAATGTTAATCGTAGCAGTGTATTTCATTTTTCTCTGCGTATTCCCCTTGTTTGTTTGTGTTGTGTTCTGTGGACTGCGGGTTCGATTCTCGGAGATCCGGTGTTACTGATAAATGGACTGCGGGTTCAATTTCCGGAGATCCTGTGATATTGATATAAAAGGACTGCGGGTTCAATTCCCGGAGATCCTGGCTACTGATATAAATGGACTGCAGGTTCAATTCTCGGAGATCCTGGCTACTGATATAAATGGACTGCGGGTTCGATTCTTGGAGATCCTGTGCTACTATGTTAAATGTATTGCGGGTTCAATTCCCGAAGATCCTGTGCTATTGATTCTGTACTTGTTATGTTAGTTTTATTTGCTTGGCTTAACTGTCAATTACTTGTAGTTTCTATCTTATTTTGCTGTCATTTCAGATTTCCTTCTGCTTTACTATTCTCGGTAGGGCCCTAACCTTCCTCGTCACTACTCTATCAAGGTTAGGCTTGACACTTTCTGTGTACCACCATGGTTTACTCATGCTACTCCTCTGCACACTTTTTGTTATGCAGATCCAGGTCTATCTGATCAGGCACACCACTGGTGATCGAGGAGATATATCAGGAGACTCGAGGTATGCATCTGCTGCGTTCGCAGATCCGGAGAGTCTTCTTCTGTTCTTCCCTAATGACAATAGTTATTTCCTTTTTGTTTCGGTTGTATAGATACTCTTGGTGGATAGAACCGCAGTTTTACTCTCTTTAACATGTGTTTGCCCGTGAATTTCAGGGTCTTGGTGGTTATATATTCTAGAAATTGTTGTAAAGTGTATGTGCCGAGTGGCACCTATTACATTTTTCTATGTTATTCCACTATTATTTTTGTTGTTGTTCGTGAAAGCTGTAAATTCCGCAATTGTATTAGGCTTACCAGTCGCGAAGACTAGGTGCCATCATGACAGGTTCACAATTGGTAAACCAGGGTTAAGACACTTTTTGGGTTTGGGAAAATAATCCTGGCCCTCGGATGAAAATTGATTCATGGCCAAGATTTAAAAACAAAAAATGGGGCGGGTCGGACAGAAAGACTAGGTGCCGTCATGGCAGGTTCACGATTGGTGAACTAAGGTCGTGACAAGTTGGTATCAAAGCTCTAGGTTCATATGATTCATGGGACACATGCCAGTTATATATATAGAGTCTCGCTGATCGATACGGAGACGTACGTATTTATCTACGAGGGGCTATGTAACTGTTTAGGAAACTCTTCATTTCTTTTGAATTCTTTGTCATGCGATATTTTTACACCAAATCTAAACTTTTTTCTTTTATTCTCTCACAGATGGTGAGGAAACGTTCTACTCATGAATCTCAGGAACACGCACCCCATATTGCTATAGCTAGAGGCCGGGGCCGGGGCCGGGGCTGGGGTAGAGGTCAAGGACGTGCCCACATGTGCGCGCTGCGTTGAGGCACCACCAGTGGATCATGTTGGAGCACAGGAACATGGTACACCTACTATAGCTACTACGACTCCAGCACTCCAGGAGACTCTTGCTCAGTTTATGAGCATGTACACTACTTTGGCTCAGGCAAGGTTGCTTCCTCTCGCTGCAGCCATATCTCAGGTCAGGGGAGGGGCACAGAATCCTGCAGCCTGTACTCCTAAGCAACGAGTGCCGATGGAGCAGGTTCCAAAGGTTATTCCTATGCTGCCTGTCGCACCAGTACAACCCAGAGGTGGGTCAGCTACCTCCGAGGACGAGCAGCGTATGTTGGAGACGTTCAAGAAGTATGATCCACTAGTGTTCAGTGGCCTAGCTTCAGATGATGCCTTGGGACTTCTAGAGGAGTGTCATCGCATCCTCCGTACTATGGGCATAGTGAAGTTCAGTGCGGTTCCTTTTACTGCTTTTCAGCTTCAAGGGCCGCTTATGATTGGTGGCGTACATATGAGTTGGATAGTCCGGTCGAGTCTTCCTCACTGAATTGGACATAGTTCTCTAATATGTTTATGTGGGTGTTTGTTTCCCAGAGCCTCGGGGATGCTTGGTGTGCAAAGTTTGATCGGTTGCGCCAGGGCACTATGACAGTATCTGAGTATGCCATCAGTTACACCCGGTTGGCCAAACATGCACCAGCTTTGGTCGCCACGATCCGGGAGAGAGTGTAGAGGTTTATTGAAGGTTTTATTTCTCCTATCCGGTCCAGCATGGCTAGAAAGATAGAGATGGATGTACCTTATCAGCAGGTGGTGAGTATTGCTAGACGGATTGAGGGTATGCTCACTAGGGAGCAAGGAGAGAGGAAGGCCAAGAGGTCTCGTGAGTCGGGTCATTTCTCCGGTGCCCGTACTACTATAGTCGGTCGATATGGCAGGGGTTATTCCGGTCATCCAGTTCATTCAGCTTTGCCAGCAGCTGGTGGTACTCCAGCTCCTCCAGCACCTCAGGAGCCTTACTATGCTCCCCAGTTTCCAGTGCGGTTTCTGCACGGGGTACCTCCAGGGGCCAGTCTAGCGGGCCGGTCAGTCATAGCCATTGCGTCCTCCCACAGCTTGTTTTGAGTGCGGGGATACTCGCCATCTGGTTAGGGAGTGCCCCAGGCGTAGGAGAGGATAGCCTCCACAGACTTTGCAGCCTCAGCGTGGTTCACAGGGCCAGCAGGCCATCGTTCCAGCCCCAGCTACCATCTCACCTGCCCAGCCAGCCAGGGGCAGGGATCAGGGTGCCACAGGCCGCCCTCGAGAGAGGGGTCAGGGCAGATTATAGGTTATTCCTGATCGCGGTGCAGCTATTGCCTCCGATTCTATTATCACATGTATTATCTTGGTTGATCACAGAGAGTCATCAATTCTATTCGATCCTGGTTCTACTTTTTCATATGTGTCCTCTTATATTGCTTCACATCTGGGTGTGCCTCGAGATTCTTTGAGTGCCCCCATTTATGTTTCTCCAGTGGGAGATTCTTTGGTTGTGGATCGTGTCTATCGGTCTTGTTTGGTCACTATTTGTGGTTTTGAGACCAAAGCTGATCCTTTATTGCTTATGGTTGATTTTGATATTATTCTGGGCATGGACTGATTGTCGACCCATTATGCTATTCTTGATTGTCATGCCAAGACCATGACGTTGGCTATGCCAGGCATTCCACGTATTGAGTGGAGTGGTACTCTAGATCATACCCCCGGCCGTGTTATTTCCTTTCTCAAAGCTCAACGTATGGTTGAGAAGGGGTGTGCTGCTTATCTAGCTTATGTGCGGGATGTCAGTATTTACACTTCTTGACACCCCTCCCAGTGGTACGAGACTTCCCTGATGTGTTTCCAACTGATCTTCCGGGCGTGACGCCCGATAGAGATATCGATTTTGGTATCGACTTGTTGCTGGGAACTCAGCCCATTTCTATTCCCACATATCGCATGGCTCCTCCTAAGTTGAAGGATTTGAGGGATTAGCTACAGGAGTTGTTGGGTAAGGGTTTCATTCGACCCGGTGTTTCGCCTTGGGGTGCTCCTGTGTTGTTTGTGAAGAAGAAGAACGGTTCTGTGTGTATGTGCATTGACTATCGCCAGTTGAACAAAGTGACCATGAAGAACCAGTATCTTTTGCCACGTATTGATGACTTGTATGATCAGCTACAGGGTGCATGGGTGTTCTCTAGGATTGATTAATGCACTCTGATTACCATCAACTAAAGATTCGGGAGCCAGATATCTGGAAGACTGCCTTTAGGACTTGGTATGGTCATTACGAGTTCCTTGTTATGTCTTTCGGGCTGACTAATGCCCCAGCAGCTTTCATGCACTTGATGCACAGCGTATTTAGGCCATATCTTGAATCATTCATGATTGTTTTTATTAATGATATTTTGGTATATTTTCGGAGTCGGGAAGAACATGAGAAGCACCCCAGGATACTACTTCTGACTCTAAGAGAGAAGCGATTATATGCAATGTTCTCTAAATGTGAGTTCTGGCTGAGTTCTATGGCATTCCTAGGCCATGTGGTGTCGAGTGAGGGTATTCGAGTGGATCCGAGGAAGGTAGAGGCCATGCAGGGTTGGCTCAGGCCCTCCTCAGCTACTGAGATTCGTAGCTTCCTTGCTTTGGCGGGTTATTACCGTCGCTTTGTGGAGGGGTTCTCTTCGATCGCAGCACCTATGACCAGATTGATCAAAAGTGTGCCCCTTTTCAGTGGACAGAGGAGTGTGAGGCGAGCTTCCAAAAGCTCAAGATAGCTTTGACTTCGGCTCCTATCTTGATGATGCCTACTGGTTCGGGGTCCTATACAGTTTATTGTGATACCTCACGGGTTGGAATCAGAGCAGTATTGATGCAGGACGGTAGGGTGATTGCCTACGTGTCCCGACAACTGAAGGTGCATGAGAAGAACTACCTTGTCTCACGATCTTGAGCTAGCTGCCATTGTTCACGCCTTGAAGATTTGGCATCATTATTTGTATAGGGTTCCTTGTGAGATTTACACTGATTATCGGAGTTTGCGGAACTTGCTTAAGCATGAGGACCTGAATATGCGTCAGAGGATGTGGTTAGAGTTGTAAAAGGACTATGATATTACTATTCTTTATCACCCGGGCAAAGCCAATGTGGTTGCCGATGCCTTGAGTCGCTGGGCGGAGAGTTTGTGTAGTTTGTCATATTTACCAGCCTCAGAGAGACCTATGGTGATGGATGTTCAGGCTTTAGCCAGGCAGTTTGTTAGATTGGATCTTTCGGAGCCCAGCCGGGTTCTAGCCTGTGTGGTTTCTCGGTCTTCTCTATTTTGATTGCATCAGAGAGCAGCAGTTTGATGACCCTTATTCGTAGGACCTTCAAGACAAGGTTCGGCGTGGTGATGCCCGAGATGTCACCATTGGGGATGACGAAGTGATGAGGATGTAGGGGCGTATTTGTGTGCCCAATGTAGATGATCTTCGAGAGCTGATTCTAGTAGAGGCCCATAGCTCGCGGTATTCCATCCATCCGGGTGTCGCGAAGATGTATCAGGACTTGAGGCAGCATTACTGGTGGAGGCGGATGAAGAAGGATATAGTTGACTATGTTTCTAGGTGCCTCAACTGCCAGCAGGTGAAGTATGAGCATCAGCGTCCGGGTGGGTTAATACAGCAGATTGAGATCCTAGAGTGGAAGTGTGAGCGCATCACCATGGACTTCGTATCTGGACTTCAACGGACTGTGAGGAAGTTTGATTCTATTTGGGTCATTGGGGATCGGCTGACCAAGTCGGCCCATTTCATACCCATGTGCACTACTTATTCATCGGAGCAGTTGGCGGAGATCTATATCATGGAGATAGTCCGGTTGCATTCCAGTTTCCAATATTTCAGACAGAGGCGCTCAGTTTACTTGACAGTTCTGGAGAGCAGTGGAGCAGGAGTTAGGTACTCGGGTGGAGCTGAGCACGACATTTCACCCCCACATTAATGGGCAGTCAGAGCGCACTATGCATATTTTGGAGGACATGATCCGTGTGTGCATGATTGAGTTTGGAGGGCCATGGGATCACTTCTTGCCACTGGCGAAGTTTGCTTATAACAACATCTATTAGTCCAGCATTCATATGGCGCCGTATGAGGCCTTATATGGTAGGAGATGCAGATCCCCGGTGGGTTGGTTTGAGCTGGGTGAGGCCAGGTTATTAGGTACAGAGATGGTCCAGAACACAATGGACAAGGTCAAGGTGATTCATGATAGACTCCGTGCAGCCCAGTCGAGATAGAAGAGTTATGCATACAAGAAGGTTCACGATGTGGCATTTATGGTCGGCGAGCGGGTTCTACTTCGGGTCTAGCCCATGAAGGGCGTCATGAGATTTGGAAAGAAAGAGAAGTTGAGTCCGAGATTTATTGGGACTTTTTGAGATTTTGAGGCAAGTTGTGGAGGTTGCATATGAGCTTGTCTTACCTCCCACCCTAGCCGGAGTCCATCCGATATTTCATGTTTCTATGCTCCGGAGATATCATGGTGACCCATTGTACGTGTTGGATTTCAAATCAGTCCAGCTAGATAAGGATATATCTTATGTTGAGGAGCTAGTGGCCATTTTGGACAGGCAAATTAGATAGTTGAGGTCAAAGAACATCGCTTTGGTGAAGGTCCAGTGGTAGGGTCAGCCGGCCGAGGAGGCGACTTGGGAGACCAAGCAGGATATGTGCAGCCAGTACCCTCAGCTTTTTACTACGTCAGGTATGTTTTCTATGCTCATTCGAGGAGAATGAATGTTTAAGGGTGGGAAGATGTAATGACCCGGCCGGTAATTTTTGAAATTTATGCCCCGATCCCCAATTTAACTATTCCCCTAAGTTCATTTCTGCTATTGTAGTTGGACGGGAGGTTCAGTTCTAGAATTTGGAGCGTTTTGGGACACTTAGTCCCTAAATGAGTGCCTTACAGCTGAAAAGTGGCCCGTATTTGGAACAGTGTTAAGACGACCTCGGAATGGAAATCCGATGGTTCCATTAGCTCCGTTAGGTGATTTCGGGGTTGGGAGCGCGTTCAGAATGTATTTTGGAGGTCTATAGCTCAATTAGGTTTGAAATGCCAAAGTTCGAAATTTTTGGAAATCCGATCGATAGGTGAGATTTTGATCCTGGTGGTCTGGAATTCCGGAAGTTGTTGTAGCTTCGTCTTGTTATTTTGGATTTGCGTGCAAAATTTCAGGTCATTTGGACAAGTTTTGGATAGGTTTTTGATCGAAAATGTGTTTGGTTAGAATTCAAAGTTCATAGGCTTGAATCCTTGGTTAATTCATGTTTCCGGCGTTATTTTAGGTAGCTTAAGGATTTGAACAAGTTTGAACGGTGTTATGGGTCATGTCTGTGGGTTTGGTTGAGGTCCCGAGGGTCTTCGGGGGTGATTCGGATGCCTAACGGGACAATTCTGAAAGTTGGAAAATTGCACATTTCTGTTGCAAACAATTACTCTATGCGATCGCATAGGTGTCCCTGCGATCGCATAGTGTCTGGTGAGGGGGTCCTATTTTTCTTCAATGCGATCCTAAAGGCTTGTCTGTGATCGCATAGGTCTGCTTCTTTCTTCAATGCGATCGCACTCCTTGTCCGCGATTGCATAGTGTAATTTGAGTTTGTGCCTCAGGGGTCAATTTCTTCTACGCGATCGCATAGGCCTTCATGCGATCGCATTGTACTAATTCTTCACCTTCTGTGATCACAAGCCTTAGGCTGCGATCACATAGTACAATTTTGGGGGCTTCAATTTTTCTTCTACACGATCGCACAACTACTCATGCGATCGCATTGAACAAAAGGCCTGGGCAGATTATATCTTTTAAAAAACGAGGGTTCTACCATTTTTACAAAAACCCAAGATAGGGAGCTCGGTTTTGGGAGATTCTTCGAGGGATTTTCAGAGGCAATTATCGGGTAACGATTCCTTACTCCCTTATGATTAATATCAACTAATCTAAACTCGAATTCCTTCATTAATTTCGAATTTTGGATGAAACTTGGGGTAAATTTCTTAGAGCTAATTTTGATAATTTGAATGGGCAAACGGATTCCGATTTTGATAAATTTTATATGGTTAGACTCGTGAGAGTGCGAGGGTTCTGAAAACATAAAAATATTTTGATTCCGAGCCGATGGCTAGAGGGGTATTTTTGTTATTTTATCTATTTTCGCGCCTTAGCTTTAATTTTAACAATGTAATTAGTTACTTGCGATGTTATTTACACAATGTAATTGGTTTGAATAGATTTGGGCCACTCAGAGTTGGATACTCGTGGCAAAGTCATTATTTCTTAGTAGTTTTGTATCGGGATTGAGGTAAGTGGCTTGTCTAACCTTGTGTGGGGGACCTCTCCCCTTAGGATACATTATGTGTTGAATTAAATGCCTTGTATGCGAGGTGACGGGCATGTACTTGCACAAATTGCTGAAAATCCACCTTACTTGAATTGTTCAATCAGTATTATCTCTGTTATTTGACTGGTTTGAATTCAAGACTTATCCTGTGTTAGTTAGAGAAGCATGATTAGATAGGATTAACTGTCTAAATGCCTATTTGTCTTATTTGAAATTTACGTGGAACATGTTGAGATTTAATTTAATTGTTAATCATAGTAGTGTATTCCATTTTCTCTATGTATTTTCCTTATTTGATTGTGTTTGTTATGTGGACTGCGGGTTCAATTCCCGTAGATCCTGAATTACTGATATAAATGGATTGTGGGTTCAATTCCTGGAGATCCTATGATACTGATATAAAAGGACTGCGGGTTCGATTCCCGGAGATCCTGGCTATTGATATACATGGACTGCGGGTTCAATTTTTGGAGATCTTGTGATACTGATATAAATGGACTGCGGGTTCGATTCCCAGAGATCCTGGCTATTGATATACACGAGGGTGATTAAAGTGCAACGAAATGCCTTAAAGTTGAATATGGTTCGCGAATCATATGGCTTACCGGTAGTCTCCCATTCCCGCCGTCGAGAGAATTTAATAACTATAGCATGCCATAAACGGGGAGTTGAGGTGTTTAGACCTATACCCCGAAATGCTCCAACCATAGGAGCCTATGGTTCCATTATTGTTGTTGGTGGAGGTACGCATCCCTCTTCTCTGTGTGGAACGATATACGAGAAATAAATGCTCAACCCGGAGATCCTTTTGCTACTGAGATTATGTACTACGGGTTCAATTCCCGTGAGATCCACAATAAATCGAGGAACACTTGTTATGTTATTTTCCATGTTTAATTTAAATGTTAATGACTTGTAGCTTTCATTATATTTTATTGTCATTTCAGATTATTTCCTGCTTTAACTGTATGATATTATTATTATGTTTATTCTCGGTAGGGCCCTGACCTTCATCGTCCCTACTCCATCGAGGTTAGGCTTGGCACTTACTAAGTTCCGCTGTGGTGTACTCATGCTACTGTTCTGCACACTTTTGTTGTGCATGTCCAGGTACCTCTGATTGAGCGCATTATTGGTGATTTCAGAGCTACACTTGGAGACTTAAGGTATGCATCTTCCGCGTCCACATATCCGAAGAGTCTCCTTCTACTCTCCCTTATAGTTATTAGTCTCATTTCATGTGTTCGGTTGTATAGACAATAAGGCTAATTCGAGCCCAGTTCATATGCATTGCTACTGGACCTGGGCCCTTTTCGTCTGATCAGACCCAGGTTACTAATGTGAAGCGCAAATATTATCATTGAACTAATAATGGATTTACACAGTTATTTTAACTACACAGCATCAGAAATTAACCAAGGCTATAACACTGATTTCTTATTTTTAATATTACTATTTTGAACTTATTCAGATTAAACACATCTGTTATTAAAAAGATTTGCATATTAACTATTATTATAAACTGATTTATACTATATTTATCAATTGAAATGCAGACTCATCAAATGCGGAGTTGAATTACTACTTTATTCCATTGGAAATATTAAACTAAACTACAGAAAACCTATTTGAATTAAAATACAAAGTTGTTCATATTGAAGCAATCAGTTTATACTCATTATTGAAAACTTAATTTGAGCATATCGTATTAACTAACAAAAACTTAAATCTGACGAACTCATACACTTATATTAACACTGATTAACAAAAAACTAAAGATGACAAATGATTTTTTTAATTTTCATTGCATTTCTTCTAATTCGTATTAACTGAAGATATAGAAATCTCAATCAAAACAAACTTTAACATTTTTTTGTTTCCAATTTTAATCTCTAATCTAATGTGATTGTTTTTCTATTAGTCTACTACACATATGGTTTTCTATATGGCAATTAAACTAAACTACTTAAGAAATTAACAGTCCGAGTCCACAATCCAATAGTCCAAAGTTCAGTTATACATATGATTTACCTAATGAATACATGAATCAAATTAATTATATGTCTACAGAACAAACCGAATCCAAAGCTAATAAAAACAGTCAAAAACATTTCCATATCTTCAGATGTGACTACATCTTCGAATTTCAGAAGTGTACCTGAAAGGTAAAATAAGCTCGAAAAGTCTAAGGCAATAAGAGGAAGAAGGATCAGCAATATCAGGAACCCAGCAAACAGTAGACCAACATATTCAGAGCAACCAAAAATCAAGGGAATTATCAAATTAAACTCGAACCAAAATCAATGGATGGTAGGATTAGAGAATTTCCTAAGGGTGAATTATGAAATTTGAATTTTTCAGAAATTAGAAAGACTTTTCAGATATTAGACCTTCCAAACTTATTACATGTGGCCTAATGAGGCATATTTTGAAATTAATATTACAATTTTCCACCTCTTATCTTATGAGTTATTTTTAGTAAAGTACACTTAGTTTAATCGTAAATGCACTTGAACCCCTTCTAGAAGGTTCTAGTGGCATCTACATTATTATAATACCCTTAATTGTCTACATTACCCTCACTTGCTTTCAATTTCCACTTAACTACTCTTTTATTATGCCCAGAATACCCTTTATTCTTTAGAATTACCCGTGAACTAGGCAGCATTACCAATTACACCCTTACCCCATTAGGTTTATTACTGCACACCTATTAACCTTCCCCATTTAGCCCTGCTTTTTCCTTTTATTTACCCTTTTAACCCCATTATTTATCAGAACCCAAAAGTCAAAGAATCTTAATTAATTCACAAAATTACCAAATAATCGTCAATTTCACAGATAATATCAAATCACAATCTAAGTAATCAATTAATGAGAATCAAGACAGCATTTAAATAGATGAAGAATCTAATTAACAGAAAACATAGTTACTAATTACATTTTCCCTATTTAACCCTGAAATCTAAGTGTGTCTATTATGAACAACAAACATACAATTTTGACTAAGAACTTTATTCAGAGAAGAAAGATTATAGCTATGCGATTCACAAATAACAAAGATCAGAAAGCAAAGAGGTTATAGGCATGCATTTCACATATAGGAAGCAAAGAGGGCAAAGAGGTTATAGGCAGGTGATTCAAAAATAAGAAAAATCAAAAATTTATAGGCATGCGATTTCACAAACAAGAAAAACCAAGAAGCAAAAGTCACGATACATAGATTTTATTTCTTCTTTTCTTTCTTTCTTTCTCTTATTTTCATTTTTATTCACTTTCTTGATTATCCAAAACTTTGGAAGTTCTTAACATCGATTTCTTAGACTTTTGTTCTCAGGCAGACTCATCGAGTCTCTTTTTTGTGAAAATGACTCTTGGAACGTGAAGCTGGGTGCTACGGGGTTATACAGGGTGGTTTATTGGAATAAGGGTGTTCGCCGAGTAGGGTTTGTACGACACCTTTTGACAGATTCGAGGACTTCCAGGCTTATTCGAGGGAAGCCACCTGGATAGAGTTAAAGAAGAGGCAGAGGTGGTTATGGGGTGTTAAGGACGGACCTTGGTTCATAGGTGGTGGTCGCCGAAGTAGGGTTCCGGCGACACCTTTTGGGTTATTCGAAGGTTTCCAATGGTTTTCAAGGGAAACGTATGGGGTAGGGTGAAAGAGGGGACGGAGGAGGCCAAGGGGTGTTCATGGTGGTTTGAAAAGATATGGTGGTGAACCACCGCCGGTAGGTCTCCGGCGATGGTGGATATGATATTAAGGCTGCTAGGGTTTCTTCTTAGAGACGAAGGGTGTAAATGAACTGATATGTAACGTTTTTATTAAAAGCCCTTGAGGATATGAGACCGTTGGATCAAATAAACTAACGGCTCAGATTCATTTGCCCTATATACGACATCGCTTTATTTAAGTGGCCCTTAAATCGTGGCCATTGGATTGTTTAGATCAACGACTTAGATTGATTTTCATACACGACGCCGTTTCATTTAAGTGATAACTATCATCCCTGGCCGTTTGATCAAAGTTTCAACGGTCTAGGTTTGATCACCCCTGGACGTCGTCGTTTAGATTGATATAGGCAGACCGAGCTTCTTTCTTTGGGCCTGGTCAGTGTATTGGGCTACTAATTTCCCTATTTTGTACTTAGCCCAATATTTGTATTGTATTATTATTTTGCATTATACTTTGTGTTTTTGTATTTTTGTATTTTTGTATTTTGTATTTTGTTGAAACAATTTATTTTTCTCACCTTCATTAGCAGCCATTTGGATATCTTTTTCGAATTGAAGGTCCCGTACCTATTGTTCTAATGCCCCAATTTTGACTCGATATTCCTTTTATTTTGTCAACCAATCCAATTAAAGCTGGACTCCGTCAGTGAACTGCTGTACGTGAGGCCTTTTAGAGGGTCTCCCAGGAATTTGGGATCAACCTCTCCCTCTGGCTCGATCCTGTATCATTGTATCAAGTTGCTGAAATAGGCTTTCATTCCATATTTTTCTAATTCTTGCTTCCGGGAAGGTAGCTTTAGGACACAACTCAATAACCTGTTCACTTAGATCTTCATCGTTGTGCACTTTTTGGAACCACCCAAATTGTCGCATGACTCTTTAAGGTGCATAAGGTTGTATGCTTCGAATGCCCATCAAAATTATATATGGGACTTTTGCTGAAGTATAGAGGACTTTGGTTGCAGGAAGCCACCCATAAGCCCATTCAATTTTATCCGCATTTAATGAATTCAAGCATGAAGACCAAGCCTTAACACCTTGGGGGAATTTGATGCTTGCAACCCGTGTTTCAAATTCATTGATGCAACTGAGCCCAGTTAACCCGAAGTTCATGTACCATGTGCGGTGACATAAATTCTAATGGAAAGGGAAATGCGAACTAGTCTACGGCCGGTTAGAGGTGAGTAGTTGTGACGACCCGATCCGTCGTCTCATGTGTAACCACCCCGTGTTTCCCACATTGTGTTGTCTTATGTTTCATTATACGTTTTGGGTGCGTTAGAATTAAATTGGAGTAATTTTATTAAGAAATGAGAAGCTTAGTCTCTTTTAAGAAGACTTAAGTTGGAAAAGTCAACCGGATGTTGACTTACGAGTTAGAGTGCTCGGAATCGAATTCTGATGATTCGGTTAGCTCCGGATGATGAAATGTGACTTAGGAGCATAATCAAAAGTAATTTTGGAGGTCCGGTGAAGAAGTTAGCATATTTTGGCGAAGTTAGTATTTTGGTGAATTCCGGTTGATAGGTGATATTTTGATCCGGAAGTCGAAATGGAATTCTGAGAGTTGTAGTAGCTTCGTTAGGTGATTTTGGACTTGTCCGCAAAATTTCAGGTCATTCGGACGTCATTTGGTTGGGTTTCGAATTGAATGTGAATTTTGAAAGTTAAAGTTAAACATAAGCTTGAATTTGTTGAAAACGGACGATTTTGATGTTAACGATAGAATTTTGATGATTGGAACAAGTTTGAATAAGGTTATAGGACATGTTGGTACTTTTGATTGAGGTCCCGGGGGCCTCGGGTGAGTTTTGGGGTGGTTTCGGACCATTTCTAAGCCATTTTTAACTGCTGGTTTTTGGCTACAGCAGTGCTCTATGCGATCGCGGGGAGTTGGTCGCGATCGCGGTGAGTAAAATCTGAGAAAAACCTTAATGAATCGCGATCACGTAAAGCGCTTTGCGATCGCGAAGAAGGAATTTCTGTCGCGCAGGTCCTACTTCGGAAGCTCATATCGTTTTATCTACAAGGAATTTGGAGGTGATTCAAAAACGAAAGTTGTAGCACATCTTGTCTAGGTTTCATAAAGATAAAGGAATAGTGATTTGGATGTATGTGTAAAACGTTATGGATGTTACACTATAGGCTGTCCGAGGAGGATCCTTAATACACATGTATGCATTGGGAAGCATATATCTCACAATTTATAAGGATTCAGGAAATGAGCAACAAATGAAAGTTATAGCCCTATGTGTCTAGTTTCCAGAACATCAAACCATTTGTCATTTGGAGTTGTGTGCAAAACGTTATGACCATTATACTGAAGCCTGTCCGGAAGAACCGGAATTTATGCACCGCGATCGCGAAGCCTTTCCCGCGATCGCGAAGGGTAATTTTTGGGCCAGAAATTTGTTCTCCGCGATCGCGAAGCATTTCCCGCGATCGCGATGAACAAAATGCCTGGGCAGAATGTTTTAAAACATTCCAATCGCGAAAATAACCCATTTTTCCACCATTTTTGGTCACTCTTGAGAGCTTTTGGACGGGAAATGAAGGGGTTTCGACTGGGAATCGTTGGAGGTAAGTTTTATGAGTTAATTACATGTTTTTATACAAGAATAATCCATGAAATTCATGAATTTATGGCTAAAAATCAAGAAAATAGGGCTTGGAGCAAAAATCTTAAATTTATGATTTGAAGGGCCATTTATGGTCCGAATTGAGAGTTCTTGGTATGTACGGACTCGTGGCGAGACGAGGATTCCAGAAATATAAATTTCGTAATTTTTCGGAATGTGGGCCCCGGGCTCGGGTTTTGCCAATTTTGTGATTTTGAGTATTTTTCGAGTTCTTTCGATTGGGTTATGTCACATTAGCATATTATGATGTATTACTTATGATTTTGGATAGATTGGATGCGCGTGGAGGCCAGTTTCAGGGGCACAGGTGTCGCGTGCATGAGTTTTCGCCGGTTCGAGGTGGGTAATACTTGTAAATGATGTCATGAGGGTTAGTAACCCCCGGACTTGCACATCTTAGTGCTGTGTTGAGGTGACTTGCACGCCGGATAACGGGCGTGGGGTAGAGCACCATTGGGGATTGTGACTTGGTCCGTCCCGCGTAATAAATAATAACACCTAATTGTTTGAAATGAAATTGACGCCTCAATAAAGATATTAATTATCATGAATTGGACTAATTATCGTGTTTGGGCTTCGTGCCGATTATTTGAATCCTTCAGGGATTGGTATCATTGTCTTGATAACACTGTGCATATTTTTATCTAAATTTAAGGTTTTAAATGGTATTTTGCTATTAAGCATTTTTATAAGGTTATGAAAAACTTGCACAAGGTCTTAATGACATTTTTAGCTGTGAGCTAATATGATACTATTGCCCGAGGGGCTTTCTTGATTATTTGTTAGACTGATTGGGGCCGAGGGCCATATGTTAGGGCATGACGATTTATGTGAGCATATGCATACACATGCATGGATCGGACTGCACGCCGCAGTGGTATATGAATCGGGCTGCGCGCCGCACCATGTGTGATATTGATATTGCGCTTGGGCTGTAGGAGCCCCTCCGGAGTGTGAACCCCCACAGTGAGCGCGGGCGCCTTTGCATGGATCGGGCTGTACGCCACAGCATCATATGTATTGCATGGCATACATACATTGGTTTACGTGTACTACGTGGCAAAACAATTAGTACTCATACATTACTGGAATACATGCATTATTTGCCTTATTGACCAGATATCCTGATGGTATTTGTTAAGGAGTGCTGAGCCCGAGTGGCTGATTTGAGTGCAGACCTGCACTGCTTGAGATTGTACCCATGTATTGGTATGTTATCATGAAAGAAAGAAGCTAAAAATGAGATTTTCTAAATAATTTACTCACATATGCTGAAAGGGGATAAAATGATAGTGTGTTGAAGTTTAAAGGTAGTTCTGTATTGTGTAGCATGAGATAGTGCTTTGCGTGGTTTCTTTTCCTCAACATTATTTACATTTATTTCCGCTGAGTTGGAAGTACTCATACCCGACTCCCTGCACATTGTGTGCAGATCCAGGTACATTGCAGCAGATCTGAGTCTACAGCTACTTGGAGATTGCTTTGGACAGTCGAGGTAGCTGCCAGCGTCCGCAGGACATGACACTCCAGTTTATATTTTTTTTGTTCTGTCTATCCCACACTTGTGCACAGTTGTATACATTATCACAGTTTATAAATTCTTGTAGAGGCTCGTGACTTGTGACTCCTGTTCCATTTGGAGGTTGTACTGGTTTGTGATGTCTAATCCTGGTGTTTGGTATTTCTTTATTATTATTCTATCATTGATTTATTTCTAAAGGAAATTAAGAGCTGATAGCTCGGTATTATGTGAGATTGGTCATGCTGGCTTAGAAATATGTTGGGCGCCATCACGATCGGGTTTTGGGGTCGTGACAGTTTCTTAAACAAGTGAAAGAAGAAAGTTTGATAAGGATATGAGAAGTTCTCTAATGAAAGAAGTATTAAACAAGGAAATTACGAGTGCATTTCCATCATTCTGGGAATTCTTATCGTGCGTACTTGATTCAGCTTGAGATGTAATTCTTGAAATTCCTTCCACACGTTTGTATGCGCACTCGAGCGCTTAGTAATAAATTTGCCTTGATGGCTTGTGACTCCCCAGTCGAAGGCGAGATATAATCTCCGTGATTTCATGTTGGACCCATCTGAAGGACTTGAGGCCGAATCTTCGCCTATGGCTTGAGCACCAAGGTGCTGATTTTGTGAGCTGGTATTATGAATTTATATGTTCAGTATTGTCCCTAATTGTTGGAATGTCGGCTAGATAGCCAGGTGATGTGTATCATGGTGGAAGGTGTGCTGAGATACTAAATTGAGGCGAAGCAGGTGGGTTATCTCTTACGGAATGCCCTTAGGTGAGCAGATTCTTATGAGTAATTGAAAGGTATTTGATATGTGTTATGATTCGAGCAGGTTCAACGCATGTCAATATATCAATTTTGGTAATATAATTCGTGTAGTATTGAGATTAATGTTGTTGATATACATTGTGATGTCTTGTCGAGTTGTGGACGTGTTGTTAGGATGGTTTTGGTGATTCTCTGGCAGGTGCATAGGCTCAATTACAAAGGAAACTCTGCCGAAATTTTTGAAAAATTTGGGACTTAGTAAAAATTTTGTTGCCTAAAGAGTGGACTTAACTGTAGTGTGAATGAATGCAAGAATTAGGGAAGAGTTAGAATTTTTGATGATTCGTGTCTCCACAAGCTGGTGAAAGAGTGAGTTTAATCTCACCATGATATTACGACAATAATAAAGTATATGTGTTCTGATAAATATGGCTTCGAGCTAAGTTGGGGAGGTTTCCATTGATTAGCTGATTGCGCAGTTGTATGCTACGTTGGTTATGTCTTAAAGTACACTGACGAACCAGTTCTGGTTGCAGAAATTGAGCCGAGAATAGCACGAGTGAAGCAAGATTTTGACAAAAGTTATACGGTGCTTTCGTAGATGTGAGAAAATAATAGTATGTCTTGAGCTGTTGTTGGTAAGGAATGCTCAGTGAATTGAGGAGAATGATGTTTGTTGGTATTTGAATGAGATCATATCTTGTGGTGTCGGGGTGGTAATAAGGCACGAGTGGTTCTGTTCGTTAAGTCTGGTAATTTTCAGTTTCGATAAGAGTGGATGACTCTTGGGAATGTTATAATGTGTTCTAAGATGGTGTATGTGACTAAAGATGGTGTCTTCATTAGAAAAGATCAAGACTTGTGGTATTTTGTGATAACTACGAGACCCTAAGTATCAGTATTAGGAAAGTAGTAGTAACGAATTCAGATTCGCAGGAAGTGCTTCAAAACAAAGTATTATGGAAGGTGATATTTCTGGGAGACATTGGAGAAAGTATTCAGGTGGCCTATGAGTATTAAAGAATGTGGCCTTATGTTTGAATCTCCTGTGGTGAGCATGAATTGATGCATTGTAATGCTATAACAAGAGAGAAAAATCAAAATAATGATGTAAACCAAATATGAAGGTTGTGATGGTTGCTCTTATGCGTTTAAAAAAATGGGAGTTATTATGGACCTTGGAAAGGTTATCAGACTAAGTTCAATGTGATCAGAATTGGCTTGAAGTCGATGGATAGATTTAATGTGAATAATGGCTCTATATCAGGCCAGATGTGTGCATTTTGTAATGCAGTCCTCATGAAGGAGTAGTTAGGTTAATGCTTTATTGTCAGATATCTCGCGTAGTGATGCCTTACGCTGTGTGATTTGTGAAAAGGCTCAAGAAATTGTTATGTGTTGAGAATCCGCATAGGGATGATGTTACCTGAGCAGCTTGGCTATTGAAATTCAATTTCGTATATCGCACATCAGTTGTGCTTGGTTTTGTAGCTATAACGCTAAATACCCCTCAGGGATGATATTATGCACTTAGCATGCTTATGGTCGATATTTGGTATTTGGTTATGATGAGCACATTTGGCTCGATGTGTATCTCCTTATGTGAGATCTGTGTGTGGATCGGGTGGCACGCCGCCATGGGTATGTTAACTGGATCGGGTTGCACACCGCAACAATGTGATATTGAGTATAATTTTATATATACTATTTCGTATGCCTTGTTCTTTGTTTTCTAAGAAAGTCCCCATTAATGCGTGGAATTGATAATTCATTCCAGAGTTCGTTTTCTTTTGTATTGCATTAGAATCGATAGCCTATTGGCACTTTGGGGCATCATATGCGATTTATAGTTACGTCTGGAGTGGCTTATTGCTTAGACGGTTCGTACTTGAAAAGACGAGATCATTGAAGTTGAGATCAATGCAATCTGAGTATGTGAAGTGAAATTATAGAACTAATGCTCTTGGGTTTTTGGTGACCTACATGGTTTGGTTGAATTAGAGAGATTCAGTTCTGATGGTTCGGTTAGGTGAAAATGGGTTTCGAAAAGTTCTTGGTGGATTCTACTACGGTTTGAGATACATATTTCCTACTGGCATGAGGATCATGTGATGTATAGTGATTCCTTCCAAGTGATTAGTTAAAGAATCTTCGGATGATTAAGGAAACCGGTATTGCTAAGTGGAAGTGATTTGATGAGAGTATATGTCTCAGAAAAGGGTAATGTGATTAAACTGATTATATATCAGTAGTATTGCGGCATGTTCTTGTTGGGTCCATTGGTGGTATTCAGGTCTGCTCGGCAGGTAAACATTGAGCATCTGTCATGGGATGAATGATTATCAAATATGTGCATGTATTGCACGGTGGAAATTGGATTAGGAATGATGATTGGTGTATTATATGGAGTTCTGATGTACAAGCTATATGGTGATGTTGGAATTTAGTGATTGTCTTACTGTTGGGTGATTTTGAACTATTGCATTAAGGGCAACGTCATAAATGCCACGGGGGTGAAGTGCGTTAGATTACATTTTAGCAAAATGATTTATATTTTAAAGAAACAGCGAACAGCTGGAAGGACCATTTTCTTAATTGGGTATTTGAGATGGATGTCAGTGCGGAGGTTGCTATCATTGATCCTATCCCGGTATGGAGGGAATTTTTAAATGTGTTTCTTAATGGTGCATGTATTATGCGGGTTGTGGTTAGGTCGTATTGATTGTGTCATGTCACCAGGATGGTGTGTTTGGTCAAAGGAGATCGTGAGGATCATTAATGAATATAGACAGATTTGATTTCAGCATGTTTGATGGATAAATATCGAGATTTCGGTTCAAAATTTTGTTATGGTAATTGCTAGAGGATAAATGGCCTCATGAATGGGTGACCTGAGAAATGGATATGTTTTATCGATTGTTTTATTTACCATTGGCAATATATGAAAGTGTTGGAATAAGTCTCTAGCTAATAAAAGGGTTTTCCATCGACATCTGGTTATCGTGGGCAGCTGTTGGGAATGGAAGTTATTGTTGCATGTGTTTGAGTTATGCGGTATAATATATGAATTCACCTGAGGTTGCAGGTATGGATTATTACAGCTGATTCGAGTTTATTCTGAGTAAAAATGTGAGGTTCTGATCTTGTGTAAGATTACAGAAGGTGAAATGTAGTTCTATAGTTTATGGATCAGATGGATTGAGTAATTTCAGCTAAGTTGTGTTGTCGGACCTATATGAGATAGGGTGACGTGGGATCACCGCGGGTTATATGCGAGGTAAAGTTATTCAACTATTAGTGAATTTCTAGAACAACTCTGGGTCCGCTCGAGGACGAGCGTTTGTTTATGTTGGGGAGAATGTGACGACCCGACCCGTCGTCTCAGGTGTAACCGCCCCGTGTTTCCCACATTGTGTTGTCTTATGTTTCATTATCCGTTTTGGGTGCGTTAGAATTAAATTGGAGTAATTTTGTTAAGAAATGAGAAACTTAGTCTCTTTTAAGAAGACTTAAGTTGGAAAAGTCAACCGGATGTTGACTTATGAGTTAGAGTACTCGGAATCGAATTCTGATGATTTGGTTAGCTCCGGATGATGAAATGTGACTTAGGAGCACAATCAAAAGTAATTTTGGAGGTCCGGTGAAGAAGTTAGCATATTTTGGCGAAGTTAGTATTTTGGCGAATTCCGGTTGATAGGTGATATTTTGATCCGGGAGTCGAAATGGAATTCTGAGAGTTGTAGTAGCTTCGTTAGGTGATTTTGGAGTTGTCTGCAAAATTTCGGGTCATTCGGACGTCATTTGGTTGGGTTTCGGATTGAATGTGAATTTTGAAAGTTAAAGTTAAACATAAGCTTGGAATTGTTGAAAACAGACGATTTTTATGTTAATGATAGAGTTTTGATGATTGGAACAAGTTTGAATAAGGTTATAGGACGTGTTGGTACTTTTGATTGAGGTCCCGGGGGCCTCGGGTGAGTTTCGGGGTGGTTTCGGACCATTTCTAAGCCATTTTTAACTGCTGGTTTTTGGCTACAGCAGTGCTCTATGCGATCGCGGGGATTTGGTCGCGATCGCGGTGAGTAAAATCTGAGAAAAACCTTACTGAATCGCGAAGAAGGAATTTCTGTCGCGCAGGTCCTACTTTGAAAGCTCATATCTTTTTATCTACAAGGAATTTTGAGGTGATTCAAAAATGAAAGTTGTAGCGCATCTTACCTAGTTTTCATAAAGATAAATAAATAGTGATTTGGATGTCTGTGCAAAACGTTATGGATGTTACACTATAGGCTGTCCGAGGAGGATCTTTAATACACATGTATGCATTGGGAAGCATATATCTCACAATTTATAGGGATTCAGGAAATGAGCAACAAATGAAAGTCATAGCCCTATGTGTCTAGTTTCCATAACATCAAACCATTTGTCATTTGGAGTTGTGTGCAAAAAGTTATGACCATTATACTGAAGCCTGTCCGGAAGAACCGGAATTTATGCACCGCGATCGCGAAGCCTTTCCCGCGATCGCGAAGGGTAATTTTTGGGCCAGAAATTTGTTCTCCGCAATCGCGAAGCATTTCCCGCGATCGCGATGAACAAAATGCCTGGGCAGAATGTTTTAAAACATTCCAGTCGCGAAAATAACCCATTTTTCCACCATTTTTGGTCACTCTTGAGAGGTTTTGGACGGGAAATGAAGGGGTTTCGACTGGGAATCATTGGAGGTAAGTTTTATGAGTTAATTACATGTTTTTATACAAGAATAATCCATTGAATTCATGAATTTATGGCTAAAAATCAAGAAAATAGGGCTTGGAGCAAAAATCTTAAATTTATGATTTGAAGGGCCATTTTTGGTCCGAATTGAGAGTTCTTGGTATGTACGGACTCGTGGCGAGACGAGGATTCCAGAAATGTGAATTTCGTAATTTTTCAGAATGTGGGCTCGGGGCTCGGGTTTTGCCAATTTCGTGATTTTGAGTATTTTTCGAGTTCTTTCGATTGGGTTATGTCCCATTAGCATATTATGATGTATTACTTATGATTTTGGATAGATTGGACTGGCGTGGAGGCCAGTTTGAGGAGCAAAGGCGTCGCAGGCATGAGTTTTCGCCGGTTCGAGGTGGGTAATACTTGTAAATGATGTCCTAAGGGTTAGTAAAACCCGGACTTGCACATCTTAGTGTTGTGTTGAGGTGACTTGCACGCCGGATAACGGGCATGGGGTAGAGCACCATTGGGGATTGTGACTTGGTCCGTCCCGCATAATAAATAATAACACCTAATTGTTTGAAATGAAATTGACGCCTCAATAAAGATATTAATTATCATGAATTGGACTAATTATCATGTTTGGGCTTCGTGCCGATTATTTGAATCCTTCAGGGATTGGTATCATTGTCTTGATAACACTGTGCATATTTTTATCTAAATTTAAGGTTTTAAATGGTATTTTGCTATTAAGCATTTTTATAAGGTTATGAAAAACTTGCACAAGGTCTTAATGACATTTTTAGCTGTGAGCTAATATGATACTATTGCCCGAGGGGCTTTCTTGATTATTTGTTAGACTGATTGGGGCCGAGGGCCATATGTTAGGGCATGACGATTTATGTGAGCATATGCATACACATGCATGGATCGGACTGCCCGCAATGGTATTTGGATCGGGTTGCGCATCGCAGCAGGTGTGATATTGATATTGATATTGCGCTTGGGCTGTAGGAGCCCCTCCGGAGTCCGAACCCCCACAGTGAGCGCGGGTGCCTTTGCATGGATCGGGCTGTACGCCACAGCGTCATATGCATTGCATGGCATACATACATTGGTTTACGTGTACTACGTGGCATAACAATTAGCACTCATACATTACTGGAACACATGCATTATTTGCCTTATTGACCAGATCTCCTGGTGGTATTTGTTAAGGAGTGCTGAGCCCGAGGGGCTGATTTGAGTGCAGACCAGCACTGCTTGAGATTGTACCCAGGTATTGGTATGTTATCATGAAAGAAAGAAGCTAAAAATGAGATTTCTAAATAATTTACTCACATATGTTGAAAGGGGATAAAATGATAGTGTGTTGAAGTTTAAAGGTAGTTTTGTATTGTGTAGCATGAGATAGTGCTTTGCGTGGTTTCCTTTCCTTCAGCATTATTTACTTTTATTACCGCTGAGTTGGAAGTACTCACACCCGACTCCCTGCACCTTGTGTGCAGATCCAGGAAGGTAGCTTTAGGACCCAACTCAATAATCTGTTCACTTAAGTCTTCATCGTTGTGCACTGTTTGGAACCTCCCAAATTGTCGCATGACTCTGTAAGGCGCATAAGGTTGTATGCTTCAAATGCCCATCAAAAGTATATATGGGACTTCTGCTGATGTATAGAGGACTTTGGTTACGGGAAACCACCCATAATCCCACTCGATTTTATCCGCATTTAATGAATTCAAGCTTGAAGACCAAGCCTTAACACCTTCGGGGAATTTGATGCCTGCAACCCGAGTTTCAAATTCATTGATGCAACTAAGCCCAGTTAACAAAAAGTTCATGCACCCTGTGCGGTGACATAAATACTCTCGACTCTTAGTTAAGGCCCGATAAATTTCTACTACAATCAAGGAGACTATAATGCTATTGGGCTTTTTCATAGCTATATCCACCATTCCTATCAGTGCGAGATCTATATTCCCATCTTCCTTTGGGCAAATCACAATTCCTAGAAAGGCCACAATAAATGCTAACCCTCGCCGAGCCTTCCATTTGTCTTTATTTCCTTTATATGTTAAGCTCGTGTTAAGTTCCTTGAAGCCCCTGGGGTTGCCGTATCGATGGTAAAGAAAATGCAAAGTACAACACCCTTCTGCAAGATGCGGGTCTTGGATATCTTGACTGACACTTAATAAATCCAAGAATTTGTGGAGTGTGACAGGCTTGCGTGATACAGGATATCTACTTCGCATGTTCCCATTAAGGCCCGCATACCCTGCCATTTCCTCCAATGTTGGTGTGAGCTAGAATCTGAAGACATTTCGAGTTGGATCCCAAAACGGTATCAATGCTTCAACAATATCTTTTCTCGGTTTTATGTTCATAAGTCCCATAAGGCCGCCCAAAATTTTTACCACCGATTCTTTACTTCCATCTCGTAGGTCGTCCCACCACATATGTAGCTTTAATGGTATCTCGCTCAGGACTGAGAAGGTCTCGATGTTGTTTGAATGCATCCTGCATATTTTATTTAGAGGGAATTAATGATAAAGAAAAAAAGTTGGCTATTTGTTTTTGCAAAATTTGCTTAAGAGACTACGAACTTGCTAAACAAAAACTAGATCAAGAATACATCAAAATTTCACATCCTGAGGTCCGTGGGGCATCACTCAGCATCGCCACAGGCCTTCGCAAGACTGAGAAAGCTTCAATGTCAACTGCGGCTATTAAAAACTGGCCATGTAATGGCTTATTTTGACAAAATGACTATTTTTTAATGCAAAATTTAGCATTCCGCAAGGGATATTTCAAGGTTGTGCCCGCAAATTATTTAAAATGGCTCAAAGTGGCTATTCTTGCAAAACGGCCTTCCGACGTCCTTTTGAGGGACATTCGACTTATTTTAAACAAGAATAGCATCACCCGACTTATTTATAACAAAAAGTAAGATTTTGATATTTTTTGGCTAATTTTGCAAAAGGGAGGTTGGATCCGATGAGGGTTTCCTACGTATCTCACATCCGGTGAGAATCAAACCAGCGTAGTTCGGTCAGATTGGCAAAAATAAAAACTATTTTTGAACAACAATTTCCTTTCTATTTTTCAAATATTCGATTTTTTTTTTTGAAAATCCGGCAGCATTTCGGTACTAAATGGGCATTGGGTTTTTCACAACTAATGATTATCCTCCCTTAGTCCTAACACTGCTATTTTTTTAATATTTCACTTATAATGTCGATTAGCATGCAAAGCCGAGGAAATAAATGCAAGTAGCACATAATATGCATCACGATGGTCATCTCAGTACGGGTCACCTGTCCTAGACGGACCAAACCCCTATGTTGAGTCCCCTAAGTAAGAATGCACGTGATGCAAATAAGCGTCCTACTAGGAGTCCGACATGAGTTTATTGTTTATCTATGTTTAAACCCTAGGTTTATTGGTCTAGGCCTGGCTTACCCGAGAGGACAACTCGGGCAGAGGGGGAGGCAGCATACCGGGGATACAGAAGCTCGTCCGACTTTGCAACTTATCCAAACCTCGTTCTACATTTGGGAAAAATACTCTAACAGAAGAGAAGCTACACGAAGTGCACCCTTCTCCATGATATAGAAGACTTAGAAAGAGGAGGGATTCGCTACAGTTTATATACAGTTTCAACAAATATCAAAGCGGTAAACATTTAGCACATATAGCATGGAAGCATGTAGAAAAAATAGATAAAAGCCAAATATAATAATTAAACTAAGCTCGAATTCTTTGAACCCTAAACCGAAATTCTGGGTTCGTATCCCCAACAGAGTCGCCAAAGCTGTCACACCTCCCTTTTTTACACACCTTACCCCGAAGGGTAAAAATGTATAAAGGGAGTTTTTTCAATTTAAGTGAAATTATTCGAATTGGGATTATTTATTTATTTTTAGAGTCGCCACTCGGGAAAGGATTGGCTTTTGGTGTCTTGAGTCATCGGTTTAAATCCCAAATCGAGGAAAACTATTCGACTTCCCAATTGGAGTCTGCGAACCAGAAATTCTGTGTAAGGAATTCTGTTGACCCGAGGGAAGATGTTAGGCACCTCCGGATCCCGTAGTTCTTACACGGTCGCTTAAATTACTAATAAATGGCTAAAAACAAATTTTTTACATGCTCCAACCTATAGTGCAATTTTATAATTATTTACCGCTTTTTAATTATTTTTTACGAAAGTGAACGTCACCTAAAAATATGTTTTTGGATCACGTCACATGAAATGCACCCGGATCCTAGACACATCTTTATTTGACATTTTTCGGATATGGATTTGGGTTGTATGAAATACACACCCGAATTTAAGAATGTAATTTATTAAGATCGCGCTTAAGAAAAAGGGCTAACGTATTATTATCTTTTAGGAAGGCCGTGAAATTTGCTAAACACCCCATCCCGAATCTCTAATTATTTTATATAGATGATTATTAAGGGCTCCGCAATTTTGGGTTTTTGTTCGGCAAGACTCATCTCATTTTTATTAAGGGCCAACCTAAAACAACTACACTTTATCTATTTATTATTGTCTCTAAAAGACCAATTAATTTACAAATATAATTTCGAGCCCTAAATTCAAGTCCGAATTCAAACAAAAGGGAACACCCTTTTAGCTTGAACCCGCTACCTAATTCGAGACCCAAATTCTATATTTGTAAGTTAATTACCCATTTTCCTAATGTGTTTCTTAGAGGATATTTATTTTAACATTTCAAATCTCAGATTATACCAAACGAATATAAGGATAAAATCAATAAATTACCATGAATCCTAATTAACTAATAAACAATATTATATATAGCATTTAAGCATTAGAAAATTTCTAATTACATGGCCCATACAGTATGTATTTACGTTACTGTTGCTGATTTCAAAATAATTCTTATACCTTTCGATACTAAGCTTGTTATCAAATCATTTCTGGAAATCTAAGTAGACGTTGGAAAGATATCGCTATAATGAATCTACTGAACATTCCTTTTTTCTCAATCAGCCCAATATAAGCTAATTAAATTTAGAGATAGAACCTATAACTTCATACATAGTCAAAACTTAGACAATCTATGATTGAACTATACTTAAACAAAGCACTTGTACTAGTATTTATTCTAAACTAAATTAACACTAAGGATCAATTCAAAACAAGCAATACAGTGAACTATTAATCGACCTAGTCAAACGATAAATGCTACACACGTGAATTATAATCCAAAAATTAAATGTACTGTTTTAACAGAATTCCAGAAAACTGAATAACTAGGAGACTAAAACTTCAATCCTTCATGCTCATTCATACTTCAATATACTAAAACAAATGTACCTGGAATTTTGAAGCAAAATAAGAAGGCAATGAGGTCAATTGGGAGCAGCAGTGTTCAGCAGCACAATTAGCAACAAAACAATTCTCCCAAAGCTGATTATCAACCCCAAGTCACACTATAACACCCAGGAAGAACTAATATAGGAGTGACAGTAGTAGAACAACAGAAATTCATTGATTTTCACCCAAAAGTTTAGTTGAAATTGAACCAGAATAATCAGATCACTTCAGCACTTCCATTCTGAATTTTGACTTAAAGAAGAGGATTTTTAAAATGAATTTTTGAAACTGGGAGGGACTTTAATTTTAAGAGCTTCTGAAACTTCCTATTCATGGCATTTGAAGGCCTTTTTATAGGTCTAAACTAGGGCAACACTCAGATTTTCTAATTTTTTTTATTAGTCCATAATTATTTTCAGATTAATCCCTTTATTCCTGACTTGTTAAACAAGTAAGTGCTCTAGAAATGCTGGAATGTGCACTTAGACCCCTTCTTGAAGGGTCTAGGGGGTTCTTTTATATAGACAATTTATATATTACCCTTACCCCTATCAATTCCTGAAGATACTACCATTTTCTATGCCTAATATGCCCTTAAATCCCTCCTAAAATTACCAACTAAAATCGGACTCTCAAACTTTTTACCCTAGTTAATAAGTACTAAGGTTAACAACTCTAAATATTTACTCAGCTGTAACCAATAATAGCTATTCCTTGATTATTGAATTTCAACAAAGCTATTATCAAAACCACTAACTTAATTCTACCAAACAAGCACTAACAGAATAAAAGGAAAAATTTACAATTAAAATGAACAATTATTAACTAATTGTAAAACATTAAACGAGTAATTAGGTGATGAACAAATTATTAAACTAATTAAACTAAAATAGGAACCAAATAACAAAATGCAATCAAACAATCAAACCCTAAAACCAAATCTAGAATAGAAAACAAAATCATAATATTAAAGAGAAAATTTACAGATAAAAGAAAAAAGAAAGGAAAATCGAGAAAACTCACTGTTTTGACTTTTATTTGATTAATCTTGAATTTTGATTCCCAATTAGTGTTATACGTCTATTTTATCAAAATAGACTTCAAAACCCTAGATTCGCAAGTTAGACCCTTTTCGCTTGGATTCAACGGATTCTGAGCATGAAATAGTAATGAGGGAGTGAAAATGGTCGCCTGATATGATTCTGAACTTGTTTAGTTGACTTTTAGTTTTGACTGGAATTTTTAATTAAAGATTCGAACATTTATGTAAGGATTTGAAAGAAACGAAGGTTGGATTCATAAAGAGGAGGTTGAGATGGGGTAGTGATGTTAATTTGGGGTCGATTGGGGTTACGCCGCTGCCGCCGGCAATTTCCGGTCGGCGATGCTATGCGGAGAGGCGGTGGAGGAGGGTGGAGAGACGGTGGCCGGCGGAGAGAGGTCTGTGTACGAGGAAGGAGGCTTATGTATGTAGGGTTTGGTGTGAATTTGGACAATTTTTATATCAAATGTATGGGAATGATTGAGAGCCGTTTGATTTAAGGGTATGGACGGTTAAGATTAAATGCAAAAATGGCTTCATTTCGAAAAAGGAATTACCGGTCCGGGTGGATACTTAGTTGTTTGGGCTGGGGCTGAAGGGTATTTGGGTCTGGGCATGTGTAATTTTACTTGGGCTGGCCAAATTGGCCCAATTTTGGTCAATTTTTTCCTTCATTCTTTTTCCTTATTAACCTTATTATAATTTTGTATTTTATTTTTTTGTATTTTCTGATTTTTGCAAAGCCTAATTAACTCCTTAAATTATTCAAAATCAAATATAAATCCAAAGACTATTTTTTGTAATTTTCTTTAATTTTGTTCTAAAACAAAATAATACCTAATTAATACTGAAAAATGAAATAAAAATCCTAAATGCATATTTTTGTATTTTATATGACTTAACATGCAAAAATAATCATGCAAACAATCAACACAAAATTCATGCAAATTGTAAAAATAAGGAAAAATTATTTATTTTGAATTTTATGGGAATAACTCAAATATAGGGTAAAAATCATGTGCTCACAGTCTCAAGATCTCAAAAGGCCCATAAATCTCGGACTCAACTTCCCTTTTTTCCAAATCTCATGACGCCCTTCATAAGGGAGACCCATAGCAGAACCCGGTGCCTACTAACAGCTTGCTTGAAATGTATTTCCTTATTTTTCAGGTGGGCGCCTCCTTGTTGAAATTGAAAATGTATTCCCTTGTTCTTCAGAGGGTGCCTGCTTACAGCTTGCTTGAAATGTATTCCCTTGTTTTTCAGGTGGGCGTCTGCTTGTTGAAATTGAAAATGTATTCCCTTGTTCTTCAGGTGGGCACCTACTTGTTGAAATTGAAATGTATTTCATTGTTTTTCAGGTGGGCACCTACTTATAGCTTGCTTGAAATATATTCTCTTGTTCTTCAGGTGGGCGCCTGCTTGTTGAAATTGCAAATGTATTCCCTTGTTCTTCAGGTGGGTGTCTGTTGTCCTCTTAAAAACAAAGAAAACATTTCTGCCCAAGTATGATGCCTGGGCATACCATGTTATTAAATATTAGAATTTAAAGCTGCATTTCAAATAATACTTCCCTTATTTTCCAGGTGGGTGCCTCCTTGCAACACGCTTTGAAATATATTACCTTATTCTTCAGGTGGGCGCCTGCTTTCAGGTTGAAAAATATTCCCTTATTATTCATGTGGGCGCCTGTTTGCTAAACTTTAAAAAAATATTCCCTTATTATTCAAGTAGGTGCATGTTTGCTAAACTTGAGAAATATTCTCTTATTATTCAGGTGGGCGCCAGCTTGCTAAACTTATAAAAAATATTCACTTATTCTTCAGGTGGGCGCCTGCTTTAAACTTGAAAAAGTATTTCATTCTTCAGGTGGGCGCCTTCTTTCGAAACTTTGAAAAACTATTCCCTTGTTATTCAGGTGGGCACCTACTTTAAACTTGAAAAAGTATTCCCTTATTCTTCATGTGAGCGCCTGCTTTCAACTTGAAAAACTATTCCCTTATTTTTCAAATGGACGCCTGCATACATCTTGCTTCGAAAAGTATCCCTTATTTTTCAAGTGGGCGCCAGCTTGCTAAACTTTGTAAAGATATTCCCTTATTCTCCATGTGGGTGCCTGCTTACTTAAAAACAAAAAAAAATTCTGCCCCAGTGTGATAACTAGGTGTAACATATTGTCATACATGCAATTTGAAAATTAAAGGTTATACTTCCCTTATTCTTTAGGTGAGTGTCTGATTACTGAGGTTGAAATGGATTCCTTCGCACATTGTCGCTTTCTTTTGAGGTTGAGATGGATTCCTTCGCACAATGTCGCTTTTTTCTGAACTGTCTTCCCTCATTTTTCAGGTGGGTGCCTGATTGCCAAAATTTGTGCTCCCTTGTTATCTACATTGGTCACATTCACTTTAAAGTGATTAGTAAGAATTTGAATCTTTTGTCTGTGTTCTAATCAAAGAACAATTTGTTAGTATAAAACGGTGGTTAGCTACTGGCATTCTTATTGGCCTTGCTCCCATATTTGAATTTGCTCCGTCTTGCTTCTTGTATCACCTCTTGCCTTGCCATAATTTCTGGTTGTCTTTTAAGATTTAATGATCCCGATGCCCAACTGTTTCCCTTATGCCTCTCTCTTGTTGTTTCCTTTTCCTTCTTTTGCTTTTTCTTCCAAATATCTGATTGCCATATGTCCTTTTGTTTCAGTTGTCCTTTAATAAATCCCCATCTTGTTGTTCCATATAACTGAGAAGCTGGTAGTTATCTTTGACTGAAAATGTCTTATAGACAGATTCCATGGAGGGTAAAAATACTTTTAAAAGATAAAAGGACGAAACTTATCTGAGTGGGAACGCTGATTCTTTCGATCATGCCATGCATTCGGATTAACCGACCCAGTCCGTCCAACCAATCAACTTCAAATTTCCATTTTTGCCAACTTCATTTCACCAACCGATTTTCAACTAAACCCCAACTTTGCTCTCATTTTTTATATCTCTCAAAACTCACTTCGCCTTATGGTTCTTGTGAGGGTTTTCACCAATAAGACTCTCTTATTTTCATTTCTCTCGACTCACATCGCCTTATGGTGCCCACAAGGGTTTTACCGATAAAACTCTCTCATTTCATCATTTTCCTTTTGGTACCAGAGTGTTGTACCCAACATGAGTCACCTTACCTACTTGTATTGACATTTCTTAAAATTGATCAAAAGGTCTTTCCATAACACGTTTTACTTCACCTACTTGTACTGTTATTCCTTGAAATTAATCAGAAGGTCTTTCTTTGGACCGTAATGTGGCTTTTGGATGGGTTTAGAAAGAAAGGTATAAAGGCTCAAAATTTCCAACTTGGGTTTAAAAATTACAACTTTTGGAATCATATCTTCCACAATAAACATAACTTCTGCCCCGGTTTCAATCTTTGGGGACTCTTGGATTTTCTTTCTGTTATGATTGAACCTCAGTGAGGCTGCCTACGTAACCTTTTGGGATCAAGTCAAAACGTAGTTCGGATCATAGAATCGCTTCATTGTTGCGATGTTTACTTCTTTCAATTCTTTCTTCTTTGCATTTTTCTTTCTTTTCTTTTCTTTTTTCTTTTCTTTTCCATATTTTCTCATCTTCTTCTTTTTCTATTTTTTCTTCTTTTTTTTTTATTACAACTCTCAGAATCATATCTTCCACAACAAACATAACATCTGCCCCAGTTTCATTCTTTGGGGATTCTTGGACAAAGAAAAAAATAACAAGGATCAAAGGGATAGCAATGGATAAAGTGTTTGGATAGTGAAACAAAATGCCTTCATCATTTCCATTTCAGAATATGACCAATACAATAAGATACATAAAGGGCAAAAATCACATGCTCACTCTAAGTATTTTCCTTCCACATCAGTTAGATATAACGCTCCATTAGAAAACACTCGTGATACCACAAATGGCCCTTGCCAATTAAGAGCGAACTTTCCTTTTGCCTCTGCCCAATGAGGTAAGATATGCCTCAATTCCAATTGTCCGACTTTTAATTTTTTGCGGACGCACTTTCTTGTTATTGGTTCTAGCCATTCTGTGTTGATACAGTTGCCCATGACATACTGCTGCCAGTTTTTTTCGTCAATCAAACTCAATTGTTCTAGTCGGGCTTTAACCCATTCATCATCATCAATTTCAGCCTCAGCTATAATCCGGAGAGAAGGTATTTCAATCTCTGCAGGTCTCACTGCTTCTGTCCTGTACACCAATGACTAAGGGGTTGCACCAATTGAAGTACGCCCGTAATACGTTAACCCATTAGAGAAAATGGTAATTTTTCATGCCACTGCCTCGACTCTTCCACCATTTTCCGGAGAATTTTCTTAATGTTCTTATTTGCATCTTCAACTGCTCCATTTGCTTTAGGACGATAAGGTGTAGAATTGGTGAATAATCATAAATTTCTGACATGTTTCTGCCATCAAATGACTGTTAAGGTTGGCACCATTATCCATAATAATCACCTTTGGAATTCCGAACCAGCAAATGATGTTTGCATGTACAAAATCAACCACTGCCTACTTGGTTACTGCCTTAAATGTCTTTGCCTCAACCCACTTAGTAAAGTAATCAATGGCTACTAGCACAAAACTGTGCCCATTAGACGCTACTAGCTTGATTGGCCCAATGACATCCATCCCCCAAGAAATGAAGGACCACAGTGCCGACATAGTATGCAACTCAGATGGTGGAGAATGGATCAAATCTCGGTGTACCTGGCATTGATTACATTTGTGCACAAAGTTGATACTGTCCCGTTCTATAGTAAGCCAGTAATATCCTACTCTGAGAATTTTCTTTGCCAGCACATACCCACTCATATGTGGTCCACAAACTCCCGCACGTACCTCAACCATAATCGTTGTAGCTTGTTTTGCATCCATACACCTAAACAAATCGTGACATGCGTGTACTTCAGCCATAATTGCTATAGCCTGCTTTGCATATATACATCTCAACAAACCAAGATCCGGGATCTCCTGCGGCTTGTGCCGCATACACCCCCATTCTGAGATACTCTTTAATATCATGGAACCATGGTTCACCATCGAGTTCCTCTTCTACTGTATTACAATAAACATTTCGATCATGAACCTGGATTAGTAGAGTAGCCAGAGCATCGACAACTTCATTATGGATTGATGTGTTTAAATTATATGGACTGAAACTGCTGGCATAGTTCATGTAGACATTGCCGGTATAGTATGAGTTTTAAATCCCGTGTTTCCCTTACTCCTTGAATCTGATGTACCAAGAGATCAGAGTCACCCATGACCAAAATATCTTGGAACACCCATATCTATAGCCTTTCTTAATCCCAATATACATGCTTTATATTCGGCCATATTGTTGGTACAAAAGAAATAAAGTTGAGCGGTGACAGGATAATGCTAACCTATCTTTGGAATAAACACGGCTCCAATCCTAACACCTTTGTTGTTAGCAGCCCCATCAAAATATAACTTCCTTCCTGGCTTTTCATCTTGTTCCAATTCTTCAATACTCATTGCTTCTTCATCAAGAAAATATGTTTTCAGTGTTTCATATTTGTCATCAACCGGATTCTCTACTAAGTGATTGGCAATTGCATGTGCTTTCATCGCACTGCGGGTTACATAAACAATATAAAATTCACTCATCAAGATTTTCCATTTGGCTAGCTTGCCCATGGGCATGGGCTTCCGAAAGATGTACTTTAGTGGATCCATCCTTGATATAAGATAAGTGGTATAGGCGCAGAAATAATGACTCAACTTCTGAGCTACCCAAGTCAGAGCACAATAGGTGCGTTCTAGTAGGGAATACCGGGCCCCGTACAGGGTGAAATTCTTGCTAAGATAATAAATTGCCTGCTCCTTCTTTTTGTTTCATCATGTTGCCCCAATAAACAGCCGAAGGAATTATCCAATACTATCAGATAAAGGATTAAAGGCCTTCCTTGCTCTGGAGGAACTAATACAGGCGGATTGGCCAGGTATTCCTTTATTTTATCAAATGCAGCTTGACACTCATCAGCCCATTTCAGTGCAGCATCTTTCTTCAGCAATCTAAAAATAGGCTCACAAGTTGTGAGCGATAAATCTGTTGGTGTAATTCAACGTGCCGAGCAAACTCAACACATATTTCTTGCTCTTTGGTGGAGGCAATTCCTGGATGGCTTTGATTTTAGACGGGTCCAATTCATTACCACATCGACTTAACACAAACCCCAACAATTTCCCTGACGGTACCCCAAAAGCATATTTTGCTGGATTGAGCTTGAGATTGTACCTACAAAGCCTCTGGAAAAACTTCCTCGGGTCTTTAACATGGTCATGTTGCTTTCTGGACTTGATAATGACATCATCCACATAAACTTTGAGCTCCTATTGTATCATGTCATGAAACATGGTAGTCATTGCCCTCATATATATTTCTTCGGCATTTTTCAGTCCAAATGGCATCACCCTATAACAGTATGTTCCCCAAGGCATGATGAATGCCGTCATTTCACTAGTGGTAACCCGCATAACAATCCACAAAAGAACCAATCTCATGTTTGGCACAATTTTCAATTAATATGTAGATGTTTGGCAATGGAAAATTGTCTTTTCGACTTGCTTTGTTGAGGTCTCGATAGTCAACACACACCTGGTTTTCCCATCTTTCTTCGGAACATGCACAGTATTGGCTAACCAGGTGCGATATTTGGTAACTCGTATAACCTTTGCTTCAAACTGCTTATTGACTTCTTCCTTTATTTTCACACTGATATCTGTCTTGAATTTCCTCAACTTCTGCTTGATGGGCGGGCATTCTGAGTAAATGGGCAATTTATGGACTACCAAATCAGTGCTTAGTCCCTGCATGTCATCATATGACCATGCAAATATATCTTTGTAATCATGAAGCAACTTCATCAAGTCTTCTCTGAGCGAGGATTCCAAATGGACGCTTATCTTTGTTTCCCGAATATTTTCCTTATCCCCCAAATTAATGGCCTCCGTCTCATTTAAGTTTGGTTTGGGTTTTTCCTCATATTGGCTCAAATCCTTACTAATTTCTTCCAAAACTTCCTCGTCATCATACTCCGCCTCATTATCGCATTCAATTTCTTGTATTACTATTTGATTATCAAGACTGAGCCAGGAATTCCTTACGCATAATACATCATTAAAATCAGCATAAAATAGATTGTACAAGAAAAGAAAAGAAAAATAAAATAAGGCTATCGGGAATTGAGGAAGAAAGAAATTGCATTTCATAAAATTTCAAAAGATAACAAGGTTTGACACGTCCTATTGGACGAAACATAAAATCAGTATTACAGCCTTAAAATGAAACAACAAAGCTAAGACAACAAAGCTAACTACCACAACTCCCTTTTAGTCGGAAGAGGAGTAGCTTCCCAGTTATTCAGCTTGGTTTGGGATCCAACAAATTGGACATCCATTTTACTTGTGCCCTCAACCGCTTCTACCATATTCACATCTTCAAATAGCTTTTCAAATCTTTCAAGTAGCTTAATGTCTGGCTTTATCTCTGCTAAGCTGGCATGACCATCGCCGGATAACTCTTTGTTCCAGGCCTGACGAATGAATGGGAGAGTTTAGGGATAGGCTTAGGGATGGTCCAACCTTTCTTTTTCAGTTTTCGGGCTCTCTTTATATCAGCAATGGTTGGTTTAAAACCCAACCCAAAAGTGTCAATGCTACCGGAAAGATATACCGGCTATGTGGTTCCCTATAATGCAACTTCCAATCCTTTTCCAGGGAGAAACCTATTTTTCAACATCTTCATAGCAACCATAACTGATGCAGAAGCTATCTTAGGCACCGGGACATGCTCACCTTCAGGAATTTTATCAACTTATATAGTAGCCACCACTTGGTACACCCAATGGCCTTTATCACCCTCAATCTCTTCAAAAGGAGTGATGGTGTTGCAAGAATTATCTTTGCCATGGACCACTATTTCTTGACGGTCCCATTCGAACTTTACCATCCGATGGAGTGAGGATGGTACGGCCTTCGCCACATGAATCCATGGTCGACCCAGTAGGAGATTATAGGATACAGCAACATCCAAGACTTGAAATTCCATTGTAAACTCTACCGGCCCGATAGTAAGTTCCAGCATAATGTCTCCAACAGTATTCTTTCTACCTCCGTCGAATCCACGCACACAAATGATGTTCTTGTGGATTCTTTCATTATCAATCTTGAGCTTCTCCAAAGTAGACAAAGGGCATATGTTGGCACTCGATCCATTATCAATCAACACGCGCGTCACTACCAAATCTTCACATTTCATAGTAAGATATAAAGCCTTTGTTATGCTCTGTTCCTTCTATCGGCAGTTCATCTTCTGAGAACGTCACTTTGTTCACCTCAAATATTTTATTTGCGATCTTTTCAAGATGACTCTCTGTAATCTTCTCAAGCACATGATCCTCATTAAGGATTTTCATTAATGCACTATGGTGTTCATCAGAGTGAATCAGCAAGGACAACAGGGATATTTGATATAATAACCAAAGGGAAGGAGTTTTTCCACTTAAAGGATAGTCGGAACGTGATTTATTTATTAAATTTTAGAGTCACCACTTGGAAAAATAATGGTGTCCCAAGTTACCGGTTTAATCCTGAACCGAGGAAATTATGACTCTGTTATAGTCCGCGAATCAGAAATCTGGATAAAGAATTCTGTTAACCCGGGAGAAGGTGTTAGGCACTCCTGGATTCCGTGGTTCTAGCACGGTCGCTCAACTGTTGCCTTTATTTTTTATCTGATTTCTTCATATATTTCACTTTTATGCTTTATTAGTGTTCCGTTTTGTCACTTTTAGAAGAATTGCCACCTCGGACCACGCCGTACCATTATGCCCGTGGCTTTCAACACATTTCGACTCCGTTGAGATTTGGATTTGGGTCACATAAATGTGCACCCGAATTTAGGAATGTAGATTATTAAAGTACGCGCCTAAATCAACTAACGCGTTAGTAACTTTACAAGGGCCATGAGAATTCACTAAATGGCACACCTTGACTAGCAATTCTTTAAAATCTCAGAACAAATTTCCACTGCTACCAACAAACCTTCCCAACTCGACGAAACTAACCAGGCTTCTTGGATTTGCAAAAACCTTTTTCCTTTGCATTAACACCAAGCATACTATAATATGATGGCCACATTTCTTTACCAAACTCCATTTCCCTCACTGAATAACAACAATATAGGTACACAATACGTTCACATTAAACGTAGCACTAGAAACATATTCCTGTATAGAAAGCACATGCTAATCTCCTTGATGTTCTAAAATACTTGACGAACGGTGAAAGAAGCAAGCCACAAATGAAGTCTTATAATATATCACATGATTCCCTATCAAACCAATATGTACTCTTCAGAAATAGGAGCTATGTCCAGCAAATACAAACTAACCGAATAAAGTACCAAATAAGCTAACTTGCTGGCAAATCGGGAGTAACAGGGAGCCAAGGATATGAAAATCTTATGAAAAGATATAATCTAAAAGAAGATGGACTTTTAGATTTACAACAATTCTCAAATCATCAAGCAAACGAGAACCTTGAACAAGGAAACCAAATGACTTGCCGGAACCTCAACGACGACCTCGGACTAGAATCAGGAAGCTATTACTAGGGGGCCTAAGCGTGTGTGAAAGGGAAAGGTACGTATGAGTGAGAGAAATCAACAATGATGGCTGGCAGAAGGATGAAGATAATGAAGCTCCAAGGCTTGATTTCAAAAAGCATGAGTTAAATTTAACAAAATACAGAGGCTGCAGCTAGACGACTATGAATTAGAATATATCACGGCAATTCAAGCAACACTCAATCAAATCTACATAGTCTTCAATATTCACAAACAAAGAGTTATCACCCACAATCATTAGAAATTGTAAACTCGATCAATCGTATAATGGCTCACTCAAAGTTTTTGTTCACTATACAGATAGAGTAGTAAATGTACGAACCTGAGAAAAGCAGCTTTCGATTAATAACGAGATTCCGGCAATTACACGAAAACAAAAGAATACCACAACTTCGATCAAAATTTGAAGCAACGATCAGTCCGAACCTTGACACTTCCGGCGAACTCAAATCAGAACTGCAATCTGAAAACACGAACGGAAACTCCAAAACTTCGAACAATCACCTCAGCTTCTAGGTGGAGAAAATAGCCGAATTGCCAAATAAACGCTAGTTGCAGAGAGATCAAACTTAGAAGAAAGAAAATCCATATGAAGGCTGGGACCAACGGGCTTATATCTCAAACAAGCAAATTCCAGAAACATAGAAAATCCAGATTCACGAGCATACTGGAATTAACTTTCCGATTAATTGAAATACGGCAATTACACGGATTGAAATGACGTGACAATTACAATCAGAAATCGACCCAGCTATGAACGAAATCAATAACAATCAAATTGGAAAACCAACGGAGAATACCCGACGTCTTCGGCAACCTCGAATTTGTTCGAACAAGCTAATTGAAATCAAGCAAATAGTACAATGCCCAAATGAACAACCTCGACTCACACCTCAGATAGCAATCCAAACTGAAATTCAGAAGGAAAGCGGGATTCCACATGAAAATCAAAAGCATTTGAATTTGACATGAGAATGAAATGAGAAAATCCTGTTCGTTCCTCCATTTTTACTATTTTTCAACTCCCACGTTTTCCCGTTCCTTTCATCCCTTTCTGTTTCGATTTCAATTCCTTTCCCAGCCCCACATTTTATGTTTGCGTCGTCTGTGTGCATATGTTAGTGATTTTTGAAGACTGAAGAATATGAGGTGTCTGTGCGTTCTATATAGTGAGAATAGATGATGAAAGGTCTGTTGATTTTAAAAGAAAACGGGTCGGGTCGGGTTTAGTTGTGGGTTGGTCTTGAGTGTGGGCTAATTGGATGGGTTTTGGGTATTTGGGCTAGGCAAAATTAAGGAAAAATGGCCCAATTCGGGTCTTTTACTAAGACAACCCACTTATTTTATTTATTTTGTAATTGTTCTTAGTTATTTTTGTTTTTCTTTTGTATTTTTATATTTTCTAATTTTATTAAAATGCTTAAAAAAATAAATTGACACTAAAATCTAATTTCCTATCCATTAATAAAAATGCAAACTAAAACATCTTTAAACTAAAAATGCAAGATGGTATTTCTTTACATTTTGTTCTAAAACAAATTGATAATAATTAGTACTAAAAATGTGAAATTAAATTCCTAAATGCAAATGCATATTGTTTTGTATTTTTATATGAATTTTCATGCAACCAATTAACACAAAATTGAACAAAATTTGTAAAATTATTTTATTTGAAATTTTATGGGAATAACTCATATATAGGGTAAAAATCACGTGCTCACAGCTGCCCCTCTTTGCTCGGGAACACGAAGAGTTTCAGTGCAAAGATAAGTGAGCAGTAATGAGGGATTTTTACCCGTTCGAGTATTCTGTTGTGAAGCATTTTGAAAAGCTTTGACCGCACCCTGCTTCTAAGGTTGCCTACATATCCTGGGCTAAACAGGAATCAGGTCAGTGTAGTTCGGGAGTGATGGAGTATCGAGGTTGAGAGTCAAGGTTCCGTTCGAGGCTCCGGTCCGCTGTCCCGTTATTACATCAAAATTGAAAAAGACTAACAAAGCCTATCAGCTACGAGTTACAAGATTCCTATCTATGAGTCTTCTGAAGCTTGATCTTGAGTCTTGGTTGGTGCTTCATGCGGACCCTGATCTGAATCTTGATGCTTGTTAGACGTAGGTGTTGGTTCAATCTTCTTCAGCTTTTGGATCAAGACCGGACATGTAGTGCTCATGATTTCAACCATGTCTTGAGCAATTCACATTTTCTTTACTTCTGCATTGGATTCACTTTTGCCTTCTTTTTGTTTCTCCTCTTCTTTTATTATTTGGATTGTGACCAATTTCCATTGGTCGTCTCGGACTGTTGACTCATACTCTTTCCGCAAGCCCCCTTTTGTTGCTAACTTGAATTGTGATCTAAGATGTTTTGCCCTTTCTCCGAGTAATACTTGACTACTGCAATTTTACAAAAAATCCTATCTATGTCTTGTGTTCTTGTATTGCCTTGATCTTTCATCTTGTATTCTTCCAACGGCATTCTTGTGGTTGCCTTGAACTTGTATTTTGTAACGGCATTCTTGTTGTTTCCTTGAACTTGTATTTTGTACTCTTCCAACGACATTCTTGTTATTGCCTTGAACTTGTATTTTGTACTCTTCCAATGACATCCTTATTATTGCCTTGATGATGTTCGACCACTTCAAGTTGAAATATGTGTTCATTTTCCAGGTGGACTCCTGCTTTCGACAAAATAAATAACCAAAGATTTTTTTTTCCTGTCCCAGTATGGTGACTGGGCATATCATGTTATTAAATATAAGAATTAAAAGAAAAATTTTAGTTTTTGAAAAAGTATTCCCTCATTAAAGATTTTTCTGCTGCCCCACTATGGTGACTGGGCACATCATGTTATTGAATGTCAGAATTTAAAGAAAAATTTCATTTTTTTTTTGAAAAATTTAAAAATGCAGAAATGTATTCCCTTGTTATACAGGTGGACGCCTGATGCATGTAATGCAATGCAGAAAAGTATTCCCTTGTTATCCAGGTGGGCGCTCGATGCATGAAATGCAATGCAGAAAAATATTCCCTTGTTATACAAGTGGGCGCCTGAATAGAAATTAAAAACTTTTGTGTTACCTTGTGACTGAAATTAAAAATGCAGAAAAATATTCTCTTGTTATCTAGGTGGGCGCCTGAGCGAAAAGTTAAAAATTATTGTGTTACTTTGTGACTAAACTTTATCTTAGGTGAAAGCTTTATCGGACTAAGATTTTTATCTTAGGTGAAAGATTCAACAGACTAAGATTTTACCTTTATCTTAGGTGAACAATTCTTCTCACTAATACTTTTATCTTAGGAGAAAGTTTCAACGCACGCGCGCGTGCACACACACACACACACACACACACACACACACACACACACACACACACACACACACACACACACACACTCCCTCCGGGCATGTATCTCTTTTTCTCTTGCTTCCCTACCCACACACACACCATGTGTGTGTGGCAGAGACACACACACTCCTGCGCGCGCGCACCCTCCCTCACCACACACACACACACACACACACACACACTCCCTTTACACACATTCACTCCCCTCCCCTCCATGCATGCATGCATGTACACATCTCTGCCTTTTCTCCATCACATGGTTTCTTTCCTCTGTGTGTGTGCTTTTTTTCATCATGCCTGCCTGTTACTCTTTGCAGCTCTTTTTTCTGCGTCATCGCCACCGCCATGCGGCGGCAAAAAATAATGCGCTTTCTCCAGCGTGCCTTTATCGCCGCCTTCCTGCCGCCTGCTGCGTTATGCCGCCACCACGCGCACCGGGCGGCGTTACCGCCACGCGCCTGCCACACCACTTTACGGTATGCTTTACCGTGGCCTTCCCCAGGCGTTGGTGCGGTTTTACCGCCTGCTTCGCCACGCCTGCCACGCTAACCACGCCGCCACACCAACAGCCAGCGTGCCGCCACGCCACGCCACCACGCGCAAAGAAGAAGAAGAAGAAGGCGGCGAAGAAGAACTGGTGAAGAGAGAAAAACAGAAGGGCGAAGAAGAAGAAGGCATGGACGACGGCCGCCGACCTTCGAAGGCCGAGCGCGGCGCGGCAAGGCCGAAGGCGGCTGCCGGCGTAGCCAGCGGACGCGGCAACAGCGGCCGCCAGCATGGCAGCGCGGCAACTGCTGTATGGGTGGTGCTCTATCGTTACCCGTACCGTTGAACTGGTGGTGGCGGCGGCTAAAGAAGAAGAAGAAGAACAATAACGCCGCTGGTGGTGGACCTGACCCACCACGGCGTGGTGGCGGCACCTGCCGCCATGCTTCTGCCGTTCCTGCCGCCACGCCGCCTTTACGTTAACGCGCCACAGCCTGTTGCCCGTGAACATACACTTTACCGGTGGCAGGCATTGCCGTTGATGCCGCCTGTTCCGGTGCGGCGTGCTGGTTCTCTTCCTGCCAGCAATGATAGCCTGCCGTACCGGTGGTGCCGTGGTAACGTTGCCGCCGTTGCTGGCTGCCGCCAGTAGCGTTGCCCCTTTACCGTTACCGCCGCCATATCGCCATACCGCGCCGCCATAACCACCGCCATGGCCTGCTTCTTTACCGGCGTTGGCTGGTGCTGTTGCTGTTGCATCGCCTGCTGCACCATACCGGCAAAAAAAGAAAGTGCGGCAGGTCGCCATTGGCGCCCACCCCGCCTTTGCTGCGCGTTCACCACCACCACCACCGTTATTGCCGCCGTCGAAGCGGTATTGCCGCCATTGGCTGTTCTTCTTCCGGTAAACGCCGCCGCGGTAACCGCCGCCGTTCACCGCCAGCGGCGATGCCGCCAGCAGCGCCGCTACCGCCACCACCGTTCGCCGTTTTTCACCACCACCACCACCGCCCAACATTACCATGGTTCTTCACCAGCATATTCGCCAGGTGGCGGTTCTGCCATTGCTGTTGCCGGTTGTTGCGCCCAGCGTTATTGTTGGTGCCAGTTCCGGATACCTGCTGTGCTGTTGGTTCCTGCTTCCTGCCGCCATGCGGGCGTGGTGCTGTTGCCGTGGCGTTCCTGTTGGTCGTGGTGGCTGCCGCCAGCGTTCTTTCATAGCGCGCGTTAATGCTCGCCTTACCGCCAGCGGCGTTGCTGCTGTTGCCACCGCCATTGCGTTTTTTTTCTTCTTCTTCCTGTTTTCTGGTCAGCGCTTCTTGAAAAGAAGGTGCCAGCCTTGCCACGCCACCACACACCCACGTTCTGCCTGCATGTGGCGTTTTTACCGCCACTTTCATGCGCCACCATACCACTTCGGATTTCTTTACCGCCATAATATGAGCAGGCGGCGGTATTATTGTTCTTTCTTTCTTGATGCCATAATAACCCCATTGTTGTGGTTTCCTTCGCCGCCCCCCCCCCGCTTGTTGTTCATGCGGTCGTAATCTCTTCCTGATGTTTGGGTAAAGCGGCGTCATCGCCGCCGCCAGCCAGCCCATCACTTCTTCTTCTTCTTTCGCCCCCCCCCCAGAAAAAACGTTGTTCCTGCATGTGTAGTGGCACGGGTTCCAGCCGCCGCCTGCAGGACAACGCCCGCGTTGGTATACCTGCTTGGGCTTGTTTTTTTTCGCCAGCAGCGCCATCGCCGCCGCCGCCGCCGCCAGCGTGCCGCCCAGTTGCCACCGCCAGCGCCATTGTTGCCGCCTGCCGCCAGCGTTCTTCCGCCAGTGATGTTTTGCGGTTTTCGCCGACCAGCGGCTGCGCGCTCTTCTTCCATTAAACGTGGCGGCGTGATGATCGCCATATTTTATCGCGTGTTTTCACCATCTGCAGCGTAAAGCGCGTGGTGCCGCCAGCGGTCGCCTCTTCAACGGTAGCCTGACGTCAGCGCATCGCGCTTTCACCGCCAGCGTGGTCTTTATCCAGCAGCGCCCTCGGCAGCGTCATCGTCGGCGTAAACGCGTGTCACGACCGCGCGCCAGACCTGCCGCCGCCAGCGAAAAGTTACCCATACCGCCGCCTGCTTTGTTGCTACCACCTTTCTATGTGCCGGATAACCCAACCCCGACGGGGGGGCCGGCCCCCCTGATGCGCGCCTTCCGTCTGCACCCCCCTTCTTCCTGCCGCGCGCCGCCGCCCCCTCTCTACGGGCCGTCTCGCTCGCGTGTGGTCCCCGCCGGGCCAGCAAGCGTTCCTCTCTCTCTCTTCCTTCTTCTCTCTCTTCTTATTATTACATATCAATTACAGAGTACCTCGTGGCGTTCTTGTTGGTGGTCAGCGAACCGTCCCCCCCCCCCCCGCCCCCCCCCCCCCCTTGTATTGAGCCCCCCGCCGCCCGCCTACCGCCCGTGGTATGGTTAGTACCGCTGCCGCCTTCCATGCCGCCTGTTCCATGCCGTTACCCTTCTTGTTTCCGTTGCCGCCTTTGTTGCTGTATATATATATATATATATATTTTTCCCAGGCGGGCGCGGCAGCTGTGCAACACAACATGAGCCCCGCAGCCATGGCATATATAACATGGCCGTGGCCTTTAGGCAAAGCTGTGTGCTGTGGCCACATACCAACCCCCTTCATGTGCCTTCCCCCCCGTTCATATACACCACCATGGCCGCCGCACCACGGTTCTTGGTGAACCGCCGCATCACCCATGTATACAATACACCACCAAACCGCAGGCTTATAACCAAGCCGTTCCCGTAACGAGCAGCCAACACAGCCCGTACCAACCCTCGTAACCTGTTGATTCCCGTTCCTTGGGGCCAGTTATTGGACATGACACCTTGACGCCGCTGCCGTAAACCACCTTCTGCAACCTGGCTTCTGCCGCCAACACCCTCTAAAAAACAGCATTCCTTGCTATACCCCATGGTGTGCCACACCACCACCCATTCGTCGCCACCGCCTGCCGCCGCTGCACCACCCACCACCACCGTACCGCCGCCGCTGCTCGCGACGCTCGCCATCCGTGGCGCACCGGCGTATCAACTAAAGAAGAAGAAGCGGGGCAGCACTTACCGCGCGGCGTGAACTCTTTACCCTGCCGTTAATGGCAACAGCGATTACGCGCAATCGCTGCGATAAAAAAAAAAAAGCGTAGCGGCGTGGAAACCGTGTATTCGCCATACCGCCACTAAAAAATCTCTGCGGCGTGCGGCATCTTTGCCCTGCTGCTGCCGCTGCAACCATATGCTCATTTTTTTTTTTGCCGCTGCCCTGCTGCTGCATGGTTCACCCGCCTTCCTCCAGCGGCGTCGCCGTGGTGCCAGCCTGCTGCTGCGCGCATTACTCATAGGCAGCGTCGCGTAGCCGCCCGCCGTTTCACCCAGCGCCCAGCGCCCATGCGCCATAACCGTTGACGCGTTACCGGCGGCAGGCCTGCAGAAGGTGACAGCCATTTTTTCGCCACGTTGCTGCCGCCCCACGCCACGCGCACCAGCAGCGCGCCAGCGTCATCGCGCTTCGCCGTCCTGCCGCTGTGCTCTTTCTCGCCATCGCCGCCTAAAAAAGTTGGCAGCAACATCTGGCAGCAAAGCAAAAATCTGGAAAAGCCCCCGTTTGAGGCACGACGCACCAATCAGCAGAAGAAGAAGAAGAAAGAAGAAGAAAAACAGCAGAAGAAGATAGGTTGCCCCAGCATTTTTTTTTTTTTTGCCGCCTGTTGTTAACCGCTTGTTTGGTGGCGAGGTTACCACCGTTCTACACCGACTTTTTTTTAAAAGAAAAAAAAAAAAAAAAAACGTTCCCCCCCCCCTTTAAAACGTTAATTTGGCGGCCCCCCCCCCCGTTCACCGGAAACACACTTTGGAAGAAGAAGAAGGAGGAGGAGGAAAAAAAAAAAAAAAAAAAAAAAAAAAAAAAAGAAGAAGAAGAAGAAGAAGAAGAAGAAGAAGAAGAAAAGAAGAAATTGAAGAAGAAATTACCAAAAAAAGGAGATTTCAT